>JAPPVO010000029.1:177955066-178342666 GCA_030407325.1 Camellia japonica
CGAATCTGCGCGGCTTCACCAAAACAGGCATAACTTTTTGCACAGTTGGAATTTTAATGTAAGGCTGGCGCCATTGGAAAGCTAACTTCTGGGGCTTCATCATAGGGGATGGCCAACCACCTTGGACCTTTTGACCTGGTCAGCCGACCAGGTTAAGTGGTTGGCCGACCACT
The DNA here is from genome assembly GCA_030407325.1 of Camellia japonica. NCBI lineage: Eukaryota > Viridiplantae > Streptophyta > Magnoliopsida > Ericales > Theaceae > Camellia > Camellia japonica. The sequence continues at coordinate 177,955,240 of JAPPVO010000029.1, forward strand.
TGAACTGGTCGGCTAGCTCTCTGCAGCTTTGTCTCTGTGAGTTGGTTCCAGCTGTGCCAGCTGGAGGGCACAGACTGGATCCTCCATACACGTGTATGGAGGATCTTTGGCCTTGCTTCTTGGCTTCTTGGAGAAGCTTTGGTCTCCTTGGTCTATAAGGAGGCCCTCCCTCTCCATTGCAAGGGTTCAGATTTTGGTGAAGGCTCATAGATACATCCCTATTTGTATCTCTCCCTTTGACCCCTAAAAGAGTGAGCTCTTGACCCCTTTGCATACCATCTCCTAACCTAACCCCTCCACCATCACTTTAAGCATCTTGGAGGCCATTTTTAGAGGCTAAGAGACTTTTTTGGGTCCAAAGGTTGCTGGTTCTTGCTGTGCCACAAGGGTAACCATACTCCTTTTTGAGCATCATTTTTGATCCTTATTTTAGCCATACTTGCAAGCATATTTGAGCTTGGGTGTAAACTGAAAAAGTCTTATTTTGAGCTTCTTAACAATTGTTTAAGGTCATTTTTCTGTTGGGGGTCATCTACCCCCTTGCATGCTTGTTTTCACCTTTTTGAGCCATGCATCTAGGCTTTGAAGTGAGCTTTGTTTGGCCTTCTAGCCACTGAAATCCAGTGGATTTTCAGTGGCTAGCATACTATTTTGAGCCCCCAAAATCAGAGAGGGGTGACTCTCTCACCCTTGTCTTGTTTTACTAGCATTGTTGGCCTAACAAGGGGCCTATATTACACACTTCTTGAGCATGTTTCAGGCCATTTTTGTGGGTTTTAGGACCTGCATGACCTCTGTCCAGAGGTTTTTGTCATATTGGGTGCCCATCTTGCATGTGTAGAACAACCATCTTCTTAGCCTATCAAAGGAGCATCTCATTCTTGCATGCATAGACCATGTTTCAGTGAGTTTTTGGGCTTTATTTGGCATGTCATACCTCTGAATTTTTCTGGTTTAGTGCCTCTTGAATGCTTAATATACTTGTAGTGTAAACCCTCTTCACTAGCTTGTATTGCATGTTGTTTTGGCCCTTGATTCTAGCACTTTTTGGTCATGCCTTAAACTGATTTGTGCATGTTTTTGACTGCCTTAGCTCTTTTTTATGCCTCATGGTCGAATGATGCTTGCTATGCATGGTTGTAGTTCAATACTCTTGCCTAGCTTTGTGTTTTGGGGCCTATTGCATGCTTATGTTGAGGTGTTTCCATGTTTTAGGACCATTGTGCATCATATTTCAGAGCTTACATGTATGCCATTCCCATGTTTTCCACTCTTTAAATGCGTTTGAGAGTCGTGCTAGTTTGCCTCATTTTGGACCATTGCATGAGCTCATTTCTATGCATGTTGAGCCATCTTTTTAGGCCATTTTCCCACTATCTTGGACCTACCTAGGTCTTTTGGGGCTGGTTTTGCCATTTGGCATTGCTTTGTGTACCTCTAGTGTAACGCACTTCAGTAGTTTCGGTATTCGGGCCATCTAGCATGCATTGTGTGACATATTTGCATGATTCGGGACCATTGTGTATCATGTTTCAGAGCTGGAAAATGTGTGTTTGTATGCCATGTTTCATCCCTTGCCATGCTTTGGTAGAGTGGCATTTGATGCCTTAGGTTCGGTCCCTTGCATCGGGCATGTTTGCATGAGTGTTCCTACCTTTCATTCCATCATGTTTGGCCACTAATTTGGGTGTGGCTGAGGCTCACCCATCTTGGTTTAAGTCCATCTTGCATTGTGTATGCCATTCTAGTCATAGCATTGCGCATGCCATGTAGTTCGTTGCATCGAGTATGCCATTTGATAGTCGCATTGTATATGCTAATCATATGTTGTCATATTGTTGCATAAGGTCTTGCATTGAGTATGCCATGTAGTTCATAGCATTTGTATGCTAGTAGCATGTTTGCATGTCATTCTCTGCATGTTTGCATCATTTAGTCGCATTGCATTTAGGTTGCATAATCCGAGTCGCATCGTGCATGCCATGTATATTGCATTGTGTTTGGAATAGGGTTTAGTCCAAACACGGGAAACGAGGGACGTTTCGTACTCCAAGTGACGAAACGTGCCTCGATTCTCGGTCGCCGACACTCCGGATTACCCATGATGGAGTTTAGGCCTTGTTGTGTTTATGTGTGCATCCATTTCATATTGAGTCATGCAATTCGACTCCTCGGCCATCATGCATCCGGATGCGTGATTGGTGGCACGAGGATCGAGGACTATACTCCCTAGAGCTTATGCAATGACAGGGAGAGTGGTCATGCATACATATGTTGAAAATACTTGCCATGCCCCTTTCTTGCTCTCTGTTACAGCAAACCGGAACCAGCAGCAAAAACTGGCCAGCAGCCTTCTGGAGCTTTGTATAGTATTTCGGGACCAGTTGCAAACAGAGGCAAATCGGGGCATCGCGATGGATTTCCGGCGAGGCGACTCGAGCATGCATGCATCTTTCATCATTCCGAACAAAGCTGAGGCAGTCTACTTCATGAAGCATTGCATGCTAGTTTACTCGCTTTCTTAGTTAATTTGTTAATTAGCTAGTGTTGTGTAATAATTAGTTATTCATTTTGGTTGTGTAATATTTATTCGGACCCTCCGAGGAGGGCAATGTTGTAATAAGTGTGCGTGTGTGTAACGCATGTCTTCCAACCCCACGTCTTTCTCTCTTTTATTTACCAACTTATGATGGTTAGTTTTAGGGCATGTTTCAATTAGCATCTATATGTTTGCATGTTTGCATTCATTCATCTGTATTGCATGCACCGGGCTCGGCACGTCATACTAACTGCATTGTATTTCAATTCCGAGTTGAATACGCGTATCAGTTGTTGCATTTTATATGCCATTTTAGAATAGCCGAGCCTATCTTAGTTGCATTTTTGCATGTGTTGCATTAGGCATTTCAGCATAATTACGATTCATGCATGATTTCTAATTAGTTTCTTTCTTTGGCTTGGAGTACTCGGTAAGTGTTTATGCTTTAGCATCCTTGCATGTGTGTGAATGACTGCCATGATAGCATGCTTACCATGAGGCTAAGTGCTTATGTGATATAACTGCCTGAATGCCTGTGGGTGGAGGTTGGATTATCTGAATTGGAACAATTCATTGATTGCGAGTTTTAAGCCCACTAGATAGTGGCAAATCACCATGTTTTCTAAGCCCACTGAGGGTGGCAAAATCCGCATTTTAGCTTACTTGCGAGTAGCAAACCGCTTTAAAAAACAAACATGAAATGTTTTGTTCCAACTCAGCAATCCAGTCTATACTTGTATGTTGCGCGCATCACATAGTAATTCTAGGCTAATTACCGGGATAAGAGCACATAATGTTTTCAAAACTCGATATCATGGTTAGTAGAGGCCGATCTTTGATCGGGCGAGCGGGGGTGCTCACGAAGTGACCTTCCCCAATCGTACCCAAGTTCCCGAGCCGAGGCAACTTTGGTGATGACAGACATGTGGCCTTAGGCAACGAGTCAGGGTTTCCTAAATTCCCTCCAAAATAAAATATTTAGGTGGCGACTCTATATCTGGCAAAGCAGTCCATGTTTGGCACTTCTTTCTAAAAAACCTGTTTTTCAAAACGATTTGCCGGATTTGGACTCTTTGATAATTCATCGGTCTTGCATTGCACTCTGCGAGATTAGATACAAGACCGTGACATTGAGTCCTGAACTGTAGTGAGCCTAATGAACAAAACGGGATTCCCTCCCGGGACGTTCGGAGACGTCTACAAAAGTGTATTAACATAAGTTGAAGAATGCAAACATTTAGAATAGAGTATTTTATTAAATTAACCAATAAATACATAGTTGGCGCCCAATCTGCGTTGGAGCGTTTATAATATGTTCAATTTTATTCGGCGTCACCCTCATCGTCGTTCTTCTTGATTTCGAAAGCGTCAAAAGAAAAATGATGACGTTGGTATAGTGGCAACGCCAATTCAACGCCTGCTTCTTGGAGAGCCTCTGTGGCTTTGAGAGCCTTAATCCACCCGTGCCTAAAACTCCGATTCTCGCATCGGCATACTTCCTCGGCGAGTTTCTCCTTGGTCTTGTCTATCCTGACTCTCCAACCGTCGTGAAAGCCTTTTTCATAACCCATGGACCTTGCAGTCTCTACTGCAAACATGCTTACCGTATCTCGATCGAAAATCGCATGACTTATCAGCCGTTGGGTCACTTTTTCCTCCATGACCGGGTTAGATTGTCCGGCTGCACACGGCTCGACAGTTTGGGCCTTCCTTAGCTCACGCTCAGCCTTCTCCACACGAGCCTCCAAGTTTCGAATTCGTTCGTTCTTCTACTCTATCTCCCGCCGCGTGGCACATAGACGCATGCCGACTTCATAAGCGATATACAGCCCTTTTATTGCCCCATGGATGCCCTCTCGAAACACTCCGAAATCCTGTCGACCAACCATCGACTACTGGACTTCCAATGGAAAAATCTGTCGAGCGAACTCGACTGCTACACCTGGGTCGTGAACAATAGAATCCGCCTCCGTCATCGGTTTATTCCCTACAAAAATCGCAAAACTCAACGGTCACGGTGTCGCATCGGATTCACTTCTTGGTCGCGATCGAGGTGAGCTGCCCCATTGTTATTTTTCCCTTCTGGGTGATCTACTTCGACAACTTGGGGGTTGACACTTTTCCTGTTCCCTCGACGTCCTACTTCCCATGCGTGTTGGCTCGCCCCTGCAATTCATTTCAGTGTCAAGCTCAACCAATGTCCGCCCCTCTCCTTTGTTGTTGAAGAATAGTCTATTTGACATTCGCACTTATCTAACCTTCCGCAACAAACTGGTTTAAATTGAGTCTGAACACAATAAGTGGATTTACGGGCGCGAAAAACTCACCCCATTTATTCCTAACACATGCAGCACCCCCGAGGTGATTTCGTTAATGCTAAACTTAAAAAGCCCGATGTCGATCGACATGTGCCGCGCACTCCATGAACTAATGATATTCGGCCTTTGGAGTTCATACATTGGCTGGGGCAGGGGCAGATTTATTAATTTGATCGGCCAAATATCTAGGCCCGATGCCGACCGACGTGTGCTGCAGCCACTCCATGAACTAATGATATTCGGCCTTTGGAATTCATACATTGGCTGGGACAGGAGCAGATTTATTAATCTGGTCAGCCAAATATCTAGGCCCGATACCGATCGACGTGTACCGCAGCCACTTCATGAACTAATGATATTTGGCCTTTGGAGTTCATACATTGGCTAGGGCAAGGGTAGATTTATTAATCTGATCGGCCAAATATCTAAGCTCGATGCCAACCGACGTGTGCCGCAGCCACTCCATGAACTAATGATATTCGGCCTTTGGAGTTCATACATTGGCTGGGGCAGGGGCAGATTTATTAATCTGATCGGCCAAATATCTAGGCCCGATGCCGATCGACGTATGCCGCAGTTACTCCATGAACTAATGATATCGGCCTTTGGAGTTCATACATTGGCTGGGGCAGGGTAGATTTATTAATCTGATCGGCCAAATATAGGCCCGATGCCGACCGACGCGTGCCGCAGCCACTCCATGAACTAATGATATTCGGCCTTTGGAGTTCATACATTGCTGGGGCTGGGGCCGATTATTAATCTGATCGGCCAAATATTAGGCCCGATGCCGATCGACGTATGCGCAACCACTCCATGACTAATGATATTTGGCCTTTGGAGTTCATACATTGGCTGGGGCAGGGGCAGATTTATTAATCTGATCGGCCAAATATCTAGGCCCGATGCCGATCGACGTGTGGTGCAGCCACCCCATGAACCAAGGGTAGATTCATGAAGCTAATCAGCTATTCGACGAGGCCCTGAGCCGTTGCACTTATTCGGATAAATTGAAGGATAAATTACTAAATTGCCTGGTTATCTAATCGGCAAGTGTACACGGATGTTTTATCCTAAGTAGCAAAAAGAAATACTATTCATCAATAGCAAAATTAAGCACAAATAATAGCAAAGTATAAAGGAAATTTTCATTAGTAAATTGGGTACAGACAGTAGCCATTTTACATATGAAAACTACTAAACAAAAAGCTACAACTTTGCATGGAAGATGCCTAGTAAAAACTTTAAAAAAAAAAAAAAACAGTAGCCATTTTACACGTAAAAACTACTAAACGAAAAGCTACAACAATACATTCAAAATCCTTAACAAAAACAACTAAAGTGTCACCCTAATCAATCTTCGAGGTCCTCGGGGTCAGACTCCAGTGGCTCAACGTCCACTTGCTCGTATGGAATCGGCATAGCCAATGTCACATTTGCAGCAGCAAGGGCTTTGAGCCAGCCGTGTTTGAATCCCCGATTCTCAACTTTGGGGACTTGTTCCACATAATTTGCAAGGGCTGTGCCTTGCCCAGCCTCGTACGCCTTGGAAGCCTCGGAGTCGGCTATTTCCTTCGCCTTCTTTGATTCTTCCAAGTCGGCCTCCAGTTTGGCAATCACCTCTTGGGCTAACTTGAGCGCACCTTCGCTCGCGTTTGCCCTCTCCTCAGCAGCCAATCTGAGCTGATCCGAATTTCTCGCCCTTTCCATCTCAGCCTTGGCCCTTGCACTTTCCATCATCGCCCTCGCCGCTTCAAACTCGGCCCTGCTCCTCTCGCCCTCAACTTCTGACTTTAAACAGCCAATTCATTCGATGGCGTCATGTTAGCGCCGGCCTATCTCAGCTATCCTTCCGATCGTCTGCAAAACAGGAAATTAAAAGCAAAACAATATATGCATAAAAGCGAAAAATAGGATCAAGTTATATACCAGAAGAGCCAATTGAGCGGCTAATGCTATTGCCAACAGATCTGGCTCCGCCTGGAAAGCCGCCTTGTCAGCCGGCAATGAGACCGACAAAGCCATGCTCAATGCCACGGCTGGGTCTTTCATAGCTGACGCGTTAGAGGAGATCGACATGCTTTTTTATCTTTGGTTGAATGACAAAAGGCACAACCACATCAAACTCCTCTAAGTGCGGCCATTTGTCAGCAGGGTTTTCTTCAGAACCGGCCTCGACCTCCGCAGGACGTTTCCTCCCTCCTCGCCCCTCGTTCAGCCTTCTGATTCGCCTGCTCTACCGGCTCCGACTCGGCATTCCGGGTTTGAGTCGTCTCCACTTCAATAACAGGCAGGGAGGGCTCAGCATCGGCGGCGGGTGGCACTTCCGATCGAATGGCCTCTACTCTCCCGCGCGGCCATTCTTTCGGCGTTTTTCTTTTTGGCGAGTTGTGTGAGTGACAACCTGGCCATGTTGTCAGGGTATGCGCCGGGAAGGTCTTCTAATCCAGTAAAGATGTCGTCGAAGGAAACATCCCCTGGTCCCGAAGTGGACGGAGGGTTGGCTGAATTGAGGCCGGCTTCCACAAAGGCCAACTTCAAAGCCTCGTCTACTTCGGATTGGTTTGACTCTTCAACGACCTCCTCAGCTACCTCCGCTTGCTCCGAATCGGATCCGTCTAAACCAACTTGCTGTAAGTTTTTGAAGTTGGTTAAAACAAGAGCTGTAAAAGACTCTTCGGCCCTCGAAATTGGGATGTTTTCTACCGCCGAAAACATCGTATACATCGGCTTGTATGGAAGAAGAATGTGGGCCGCCCTCCCTTGTTCCTGAAGGCTTGGACGGCCGAAGTATTTAAGCGCGACTTTAATTTCCGCAAGAACGGCATCGTCGGTTGAAATCAAAACTTTCTTCAAATCATTTCCTGCACAAAAAAAAAAAACATGAGACCGCAAGAATAAAGCCTTGTAAAAATAAGAAAAATAAACATAAGGAGCTATATGGCCACCTGGTTCGCCCCTCCGTCTAGGAATAGGATCTAGGCGGTCCTCGCCTTCGCCGAATTCCCAATTACCTCGGACAATAACCATGACATCATCGACTCGCTTGCCAGAGCTGGAAAGCATAGTCACCAATTGATGGTCAGTGTCCTTGGCCCTAAGGAAATAGCGCCCATGCCGGCTAGAAGAATTGGCCAAGGCATAACAATGCCGAATAGCAGGTATGCGGAGATTAATCCTAAGGCGACGGTTTAACTCTATAATCCCCATTACGATTCAAAAAAATTTTACATTAGGTTAGGAAGGGATTAGACCCCAATGGCGAAGGACAGCCCTAAGGAATGGGTGAAGGGGGAAATTGACTCTGCTCTCTGCAATTGATAAGAGAGAGAAGACGATTGTGCTTTCATCAACCCTCTCCATATCAAAGGTACTGTCTGTCACAAGTGACAGACGGACATAATCAGGGATAAAAAATGGTGTCGAAATCCGGAGACTCAATCCGCAGAGAGGAGATCTTTCAAATGCTTTGCCATTTTCGTCAGCCTATAGGAGTACGCTAAACTAAAAACAACCAAGAAAAGGGATTCAAAGCAGAGAGGAACAGAACTTACAAGAGGCGAAGAGGACAATGAAGGATAAGAGGAAGTTGCAGAGGTGAGTCGGAAGGCACTCCAAGAGCTTCAAGCATCCAAAAATGTGTATGTATTCGAAAAGACGACAAAATTTTAAATCACAATAAATGGAAGAAACGTACGAAGGGGTGGGAAGTTGTAATGACGACCGAAAGGCGTGAGCTTTGACATCCGCGTTGGAATGAGGTTAACCGCCGAATTTCGGCTCTGACTTTTCGAGTTCGAAACCAAACACACCAGCTAACTGTTGTTAGTGGAGTGTTTGGGTGGCAATTGTGGGGACCGAATATTGGGAGACGCAAAGAGGCCGAATAATTGGACCAAGAGAGTCGAAATATATACATCACATTCGGCTCTGTCTTATACGTACAAATCCAGAAGTACCCTATTCGGCCAAATAACTAGTTGAGTAAGGGGCCGAATGAAGAGCGGTTTGCAACGAAAGGAGCCGAGTAAATAGTTATACGGCGAATTGAAGGTGGGCCCAGCCCTGAGCCCCAAGAAGGAAAAGATATAAATAGAAGAACATCAGCCAGAGAGAGGTAGGTGAGAATTAGTATGCTTAACTTAAGATACAAGCAATCAAGAGAGTATATACTGACTTATCCGTCGGAGTGCTAATTCCGACACCCCCGACCAGAGTGTTCATTCCTTTTCAGGTTATTTGCTGAGGATCTCGAGCGTCCCATTGGATCGAAAGAGTATTTCTAAACCACTTCTCCACAACCTTGAATTTTTGGAAAAGGCCAAAAGGCTTTGTATAAATTCTACAAATATGGGGGTGTTATGCAAAAATGTGGGAATACCTAAACCTAAAAAGGTTGGGATAAGCCTGAAAAACCGTTGACTTTGTATTCAACGGTTATGCATAATATAACAATGCATATCGGTATCTTGTGGTTAAGTCTGTTATTCCAGATATACACAAGAATACTATCATGGAATCACGAAATACACATTTCTTTGAACATGTATTTCCTTGTCGTCTCCAAGAAGGAATTTCGAGTTCCATGAAAGATGTTAAAGGTGACAATGATCACATAGCTGATCAACCAGATGAACACTTAGATGATTAAGTTGATGATCAAACTGAAGATGTAGATGAGCCAAGAAGGAGTAAGAGGGCTAGGATTTCAAAGTCCTTTGGTCTGGACTCTTGACTTATATGTTAAAAGGAGAACCTCAAACTTTCCATGAAGCTGTAACTTCACCTGAAAGTCATTTGTGGAAATAAGCAATTAAAAGTACGGGTGAGCAGCGGATATACCGATCCGTCAAAACCGACCGAACCGAACCGATTCGCCGCATTTTGGACGATGCGTGATGACGAGTGGACGGTTGCGGATTGATTTTCTCCAATCCGCCAATTTGGCGGACGGATGGTGGATTTGAGATTTCTTTGGCCGCAACCGAACCGCCAAACCGCGAGCACCCCTAATAATTTATAAGACTTTATGTTTTCAATTTGTTTAAATATTTTGTTTGTGTTTTCAATTGAAAAAAAGTTTAAATATTATGTTGAAAAAAAGTTTTCAACTTGAATATATTTTTTGAATTGAAAAAAATAAACGTATTATTTATCTATATTTTTTTGTTTTTAAATTTAACTCTAAAAATAATAAATAGAAAATATGATATATGCTGGTTGGTTTTTGTTTTCAAAAACATATATAGATGTAACAATACAGAGACATACAATATCTACTAATGCCCTGTTCATGGTTTTAGTGATTTGAATTGTTATTATATTTTAAGAACCACAGATTGTAATACTTTATGTGGATGAATCATGCTGTGATTGTAATATGTGGATGAGCCATGCAGTGATTATGATATTCTAAAGTTTCAAACTTTCTTTTTTTAGATGAGACATACAGTAATTGTAATAGTTTTTTAAGTCATTGACTGTAATACTTTTTTTTTTTTTTTTTTTTTTGAGGAAGTGCACAAGTTGAATTATGTTGAAAATTTATAAAATCTTAAACCGCCAAACCGATTCGCATCCATCCGCCAAACCGCCAATCCGCTCAATCCACATCCGTCGGATTGGCGGACAGATGCGGATTGATTTTCTCCAATCCGCCAATTTGGCGGACGGATGGCGGATTGGAGGTTCCGTGGCCGCAACCAACCCGTGCCCCCCTAATTAAAAGTAAGATTGATTCCATCTTACAAAACCATACTAGGGAGTTGGTTGATCTACCCCCAGGCAGTAAGGCCTTGGGAAGTAAGTGGATCTTTAGAAGAAAGATGAAAGCAGATGGATCAATTGATAAGTATAAAGCTAGGCTAGTTATCAAATGATAAAGGCAGCGAGAAAGCCTGGATTATTTTGATATGTATTCACCTATGACAAGGATTATATCCATTCACATGGTGATTCCGATAGCCACTTTACGTGGTCTGGAGATACATCAGATGGATGTAAAGACAGCTTTCTTAAATTGAGATTTGAATGAAGAAATCTACATGAAGCAACCAGAGGGGTTTTCAGCTCCGGGACAAAATAAGAAAGTCTATAAGCTTGTCAAAACATTGTATGGCTTGAAGTAAGCTCCTAAGCAATGGCATGAGAAGTTTGACAACATTATGTTGTCAAATGGATTTAGAATCAATGAGTGTGACAAGTGCGTATATGTTAAAGACACTGACAGAGGTTATGTCATTTTGTATCTATACGTTGATGACATACTCATTATTGGTAGTAATAATGAAATGATTAGAACTACTAAAAGATTGTTAAACTTCAAGTTTGATATAAAATATATGGGCCTTGCAGATGTGATTCTAGGTATTAAGATTACTAGAACATCTAGTGGTATTGTACTTTTTCAGTCTCACTATGTTGAGAAGATACTTGAGAAATTTAGTAAATCAGATATAAGTGTGTTTAGGACATTGGTAGACGTGAGTCTACATTTGACAAGAATAATGGTGAGAGTATCTCTCAGCTAGAATATTCTTGGGTTATTGGAAGTTCAATGTATCTAATGAGTTGTACAAGGCTGGATATAGCTTATTCTGTTAGCAGGCTTAGAAGATACACGAGTAATCCGAATGCCACTCATTGAAAAGGTATTACGCAGGTGTTAGGTTATCTACGCTACACCCGGGATTATGGGCTACATTGTAGCAAATACCAGCTGTACTAGAAGGGTATAGTGACGCTAATTGGATATCTTATATAAAGGATTCCAAATGCACTAGTGATTATGTGTTTACCCTCGGAGGGACAGCCGTGTAACAACCTCGACCCACGATTAACTGTGGGGATTTGGTTTTGGAAATACTCTTTAGATCCTGGTAGACGCTCTTGATACTCAGCTAGTCACCTGCAAAGACAAATATTTCGGTCGGGGGTGTCGGGATTAGCACTCCGACGGGCAAGTCAGTTCTTATACTCAAGAAAGCTTGTTTACTAAGTTTTGTGAAGTGTTTCTTACGTACCTTTCCAAGAACGCTGCTTCTTTATTTATATCTGTTCCTTCTGAGGCCTCGGGGCCTGGGCCTAGTTTTCAATCATTACCCGTTCTTATAGTCGGCCCCCAAAGATCTTTTTTTAATTGGCTTAATCGGCTTACGTATTGTATTCGGCCCATCCTAGTCTTGCAGGATGGGGCCGATTAATATTTGCTGGACACAGCCGGCTAATGTCAGTACTAAAATATGCCCCTTCCGATTTAGCCATAAATTCGGCTCCCACAATTGCCCCCCGAACTCCCTATTGACGGTAGTTAATCGGCGTGTTTGGTTTAGAATTCGAAAAGCCTAGCATAGATCAGGCGGCTTCGCGTATCCCAAGCGTCAGAAAATGTCAGAAGGCGCACGCCTTTTCGTTTATCATTACACTTTCCCGCTCCATTCATGCGTCTCTCGCATTTATTGCGATTTGAAACTTCAGTCCTTTTTGGTGCACATTTCGTCGATCATCTGATACGTTTGGACCGCCAGCGCGCATCCCTTCTCTCACTCGCATTTTCTGCAACTTTCGTCCGTCTACCTTTGCCTCATCTGCTCTTCGTAAGTTTCTTCCCTTTCTTTTTTGTAGCCCTATTCTCTGTTTATCATTTTTACTTTCGGCGAATCCTTGGATCCCCGTCGAAATGGCTAAACACTTGAAGGACCTCCTTTCTGAGAGTCGCATTTCCGGATTCCGGCGACATTTTTCCATTCCCGATGACGTCCATCTAACTCTTGTAACGGACAGTACTCTAGATATGGAGAGGGAGGATCAGAATACAATCGTATTCCCCCTCCTGTCCATAGCGGAAGGCGGAGTCCGTTTCCCCCTACATCCACTGCTTAGGGCCGTCCTTCGCTATTGGAGTCTGATTCCTTCTCAACCCAATGTAAATTTCTTTCGAATCATTATGGGTGTTATAGAATTGAATCGACGCCTTAGGATCGATCTCGGAATTTCGGCCATTCGGCACTGCTACGCTTTAGCCAAATCCTCTGGTCGGCTGGGTCGGTACTTCCTTAGGGCCAAGGATACTGACCATCATTTGGTGACTATGCTTGCCAGTTCTGGTAAGAGGGTTGACGATGTAATGGTCAATGTCCGAGGTAATTGGGAGTTCGCTGAAGGCGAAGATCGCCTAGACCCCATTCCCAGACATAAGGGTGACCCAGGTTGCCACGTAGCATCTTATGTTTGATGATTTATCTTTTAATCGGCTCTCTTTCCTTAATCACTCATCTTTTTCAGGTAATAAATTGAAGAAGATTCTGACTTCCGTTGACGACGCGGTCCTTAGGGATATTAAGATTGCACTTGACTACTTTGGCCGCCCAAACGTGCAAAAACAAGGGAGAGCCGCCCACATTTTACTTCGGTACGAGCCCACTTATACCACGTTCTCGGCTGCGGACAACATTCCGATTCCATCCGGCGATCAGCACCTCTCGGCTCTTATCTTCCCCAACTACAAGAACCTTAGGCAAATTGGTCTCGAAGATTCTGATTCGGGGCAAGACGCAGAGCCGGTAATAGAAGTAGTTGCCAATCCGACCGGAGAATTCACTGAGGAGACCGAAGAAGTTGACGAGGCCGTGAGCTCGGCGTTTGAGGCTGCCGGACTCGATCAGCCTTCCTCACCATCCGCTTCGGGTCGGGCAGAAGTCTCTCCCGGAGATATTTTCGCGAATTTGGGCGACCTACCCGGCGATTTCTTCGAAGGTATGGCGAAGGAAAGCCTTACGCAAATGGCGCGTAGGAGAAACGCCGAGCGAATGGCTGCTCGACAAAAGGCCGAGGCCGGCGAATCTGATCCCAGTTTGCCTAAGGCCTCCGTACCCATTGTTGAAGGGATGGTTCAGGTTACGCCGGTTGAAACGGAAAAAGGGGGTGAACAGCAGGCCGGTGAAGAACGGCAAATTCCGGAAGAGCGCGGTCAAAAACGCAGCGCCCGAGGGGAAGCCAGTTCAGAAATTAGTCCTTCTGACAAACGGCCTCGCCTCGAAGAATCGGACGTGGTTGCCCTTTTGTTATTCAGCCAAAGATCAGAGATACGCCGATTTCTTCCGATGCTTCTGCCATTGAGGATCCGGCCGTTGCGTTGAGCTTGGCGGCTTCGATTTCCTTGCCGGCTGACAATGCAGCCTTTTGCGCCGTGCCGGATATTATGGCCGTAGCCCTATCTGCGCAGTCGGCACTTCTGGTAGGAATCTTAAATCTATTTCTAAATTTATTTTTATAAAGGTATCTAATGATCCCTTATTCTTGCAGACCGTCGGCAGGATTGCCGACTTGGGCCGCCGCCTGCATGATGCTCTTGGCAGAATTGACCGTTTGCAAGCCGAAGTGGAAGGTCAGAAGAGTAGAGCGGAGTTTGAAAAAATGAGGGCCGCAATGGAGAGCGCGCGAGCCGAAGCGGAGAAGGAGAGGGCTCGCACTGCTGAACAGCTTCGTTCTGACGCTGAGGCTAGAGCGAATGCGAGTGAGGAATCGCTCAAGCTCTCAAAGGACGAACTTGCCAAGGCGGAGACTCAGCTAGAGGAGCTGAAGGCGGCCAAGGAGAAAGCCGAATCTGAGGCTTTTGAGGCGGGAAAAAGCGCCGCTTACACGGAATATGTTGATGAAGTTCCCAAATTTGAGAATCGGGGGTTCAAACATGGGTGGCTCAAAGCCCTTGCTGCCGCTGGGGTTACATTGGCTTTGCCAATTCCTTACGAGCAAGTGGATGTTGAGCCACTCGAATCCGACACCGAGGAGTGATTTGGGAGGCGTTTCCTAATTTATTAAGTTTTTTGTGTAAGTTTTTTGTTTGGTAGGGTTTTGTTGGTTCAGGGTAGTTTTCATGTATAAATTGGTTACTATCTTGTACGCAATTTATTAATGAACATTTCCTTGTAATGTCACTGCTACTTGTGCACAATTTGTGTGATTATGTTAATGAAACATTTTGCTGAGTTTGGCTCAAAGCCTTTCGCTACTTTGCGTAAAATTGTTGCTGAGTTTCAGCTTTTAGGGATTGAATATCCTGTGTCAATATTGATTCGTCTTTCTCATGCCGACTGGATTCGAATTATGAACTGTCAATTTGTGAGCCGGCTGGGGTACCTGAGCCGAATAGATTGATGATTCTGCCCTTGCCCCAGGCGGTTCCTGCAGAGTCGAGAGCCGGCTGGGGTACTTGAGCCGGATAGATTGATGAATCTGCCCTTGCCCCAGGCGGTTCCTGCAGAGTCGAGAGCCGGCTGGGGTACTTGAGCCGGATAGATTGATGAATCTGCCCTTGCCCCAGGCGATTCCTGCAGAGTCGAAGAGACCGGCAGG
The DNA here is from genome assembly GCA_030407325.1 of Camellia japonica. Classification (NCBI taxonomy): domain Eukaryota; kingdom Viridiplantae; phylum Streptophyta; class Magnoliopsida; order Ericales; family Theaceae; genus Camellia; species Camellia japonica. The sequence goes on from JAPPVO010000029.1 coordinate 177,970,450, forward strand.
TACTGAGCCGGATAGATTGATGAATCTGCCCTGCCCCAGGCGGTTCCTGCAGAGGTTAGAAGAATCGATTGGGGAGCCGGCTGGGGTACTTGAGCCGGATAGATTGATGAATCTGCCCTTACCTCAGGCGGTTCCTGCAGAGTCGGGAGCTGGCTGGGGTACTTGAGCCGGATAGATTGATGAATCTGCCCTTGCCCCAGGCGGTTCCTGCAGAGTTGAGAGCCGGCTGGGGTACTTGAGCTGGATAGATTGATGAATCTGCCCTTGCCCCAGTCGGTTCCTGCAGAGTCGAGAGCCGGTTGGGGTACTTGAGCCGGATAGATTGATGAATCTGCCCTTGCCCCAGTCGGTTCCTGTAGAGTCGAGAGCCGGCTGGGGTACTTGAGCCGGATAGATTGATGAATCTGTCCTTGCCCCAGGCGGTTCCTGCAGAGGTTAGAAGAATCGATTGGGAAGCCGGCTGGGGTACTTGAGCCGGATAGATTGATGAATCTGTCCTTGCCCCAGGCGGTTCGCGATTATGGTAAAATCGTGCCCCTGCCGTCGACTCAGCCGGCGTCGGGCGATTCAGGATCTCCAATTAATGAGATTGCCTCGAACGTGCTGCCTCTGTGAAGGATAAATGAACAAAGGTACATCCTTTATGAGCTTGGTAGACAACTGACTCGAGCTCCTGGGGAAGACTGATTGCGCGAATGTCGAACCGACTCTTCTTTAACAGTAAAGGGGAAGCGAAGACCCTAGCTGAGCTTGGCGGAGATATGAATCGAGGTGGTGAACCCTCGCGGGCAGGAAGTAGGAGTTCCAGGGGTCGAGAGAGGCGTCAGTCTCCCCGACGTCGCAGTAGATCGCCCAGGCGAGAAAAGCAGTCGCAGGGTAAATCTCCACAGTCCCGAGTCGAGTCGAGAGGAGGTCCGACGCGAATCCGTGCCCATTAAGCTTTGCGGTATTTGTGAAGAATAGACCCATGACGGAGGCGGACTCGATCGTTCGAGACCCAGACGTAGCGGTCGACTTTGCCCGACAAATATTTCCTCCTGAGGTTCAGAAATCAATGCTGGGTCGACAGGACTACGAGGTGTTTCGCGAGGGCATTCACGGCGCGGTGAAGGGGCTTTACACTGCTTACGAAGTCGGCATGCGACTGCGCGCTGCCCGTCAAGAGATGGAGAAGAAGGACGAACGTATTCGAAGTTTGGAGGCCCGTGTGAGGCGGCGGAGCGGCGGGAACTAAGGAAGACCAAGGCGGCTCAGGCACAATCCACCGCGCACGCGAACCCAATTGTGGAAGAGAGGGTTACTAGTCGGCTTATCAGCTCCGCACTTGCCGATCGAGAGACGGCAAGTATGTTCGCAATAGAGAGTGCGAAGGGGAGGGCCTATGAGAAAGGTTTCCATGAGGGCCGAAAGGTGGGAATCGAGAAAACCAGGGAAACACTGGCCGAAGAAGTATGCCGATGTGAAAACCGCGGGTTTAGGCACGGTTGGATCAAGGCATCTCAAGCCGCAGAAGCTCTTCGAGCGTCGGGAATTGATTTGGCATCACCACGCTACAGGAGTAAAGATTTTCCGTTTTCTGCCTTTGAGATTGAGAAGAGTGAGGATGAGGGTGACGCCGTCGTATGAGTTTTATAGTTGTAAGATTGGAACGCAGGGCGCGTTTGAAACTATGTAACTTATTGTTTTATTGAATAAAGATTGTTTCATATAAATGTTTCGTTGTCATTCATATTCGGCATATGTGTATTTCGTGTTGCTTAAATGTTTGAATGTCTAAATATTGTCCGACCCAGATAGCCGTTAACTGTCCGGCAATACGGGCTTATCGGCAGGATCTGCACATGGGCAGGATCGACACGTCCGCGGCGACCGTTAAGGTTTTATTGAGGCTATTTCAACGGCCATTTATTTTTACTTGGGTCAGCGCATTGATGCTTGACCAGTTGGATTAATGGGCTGGTCGAGGGTGATCGGCATGTGAAGATTTGGCCGACGGTTTAATAAATCTATTTCGCTTTGGCCCAGCCAGCGCGCGTTTCGGCCAGCCGTCGGGATGGCGGTCGTGGCGAATGTCAATCGACGCTTGTCTTATTCAACCAATGCGTTTTTGGCGTTAATAAAATTTTCTTGGGATTGGGACCTCGAGATCGCGGTCGTTGCTGAGAATAAAAGGAGTAGGTGCTTCGCACCAATAATCTCACTTGACTCATCATTCTTTGTCTGGGATGGTGATTTTGGTTGCAGAGGCTCAAACTTCGGTCAAGTTTGGTGTTGAGATGGTTTGCGGCAGAAAACCTATCCATGAGGGAGTTAGGTCATCCAAAGAGCTTGAGATCTGTGAGTCTCCAAGTCGTCGAAGCAGATCACCCCAAAAGGAGAGTCAACAACTGTCAAGTTCATTCTTCCTTGTCCTGGATCTTTGCCTTGACATTGTCAATGGTGTCAGGGGAAGTTTGGCGTTATGCAAGTCATGGGCTTAAGCATAATGGTTCAAGGTAGTGCACGCCGTGGAGGGGTTTAGGGTGACGGTCGTCGATCCGGCGATGCTACTTTACCGGCGCGTCTTGTTCCTTCTTTGCTTTCGATATTGTAATGTTAGAATGTGGGTTGTATTTATGTAACAACTGTTTAATCAAATAAATGGTTTTATTTTAAATCTATTTGCACGTTATTCTGAGTTTTGCTTGTGTACTAAAGCACATTACTTCGAATGTATGATCTGTTCTAGTATGTTACATAGGATCAATTATCAATATCTTTTGTTCGTGCCAACGTTTGCTCCGGATTCGGAGACGCGATTAGCACTTAGCACTGTATGATCTGTTCTTGAACCCAGGGCCCATTCGGCCTTAAGGAGATTAATCGGCTCGAATCCGAAATCTTAATCAGCCCTAAGGCGTCATGCGCCAAAGGGGGCTCCGAATCCGGAGACTTGATCGCGATCGTGATATTCCGAAGGGCGCTCCGAATCCGGAGACTTAATCTGGCCAATCGTGATATTCACGAAGGGGCGCTCCGAATCCGGAGACTTAATCGGCCCTAAGGCGTCATGCGCCAAAGGGGGCTCCGAATCCGGAGACTTAATTTGGCCAATCGTGATTCCACGAAGGGCGCTCCGAATCCGGAGACTTAATCGGCCCTAAGGCGTCATGCGCCAAAGGGGGCTCCGAATCCGGAGACTTAATCAGCCCTAAGGCGTCATGCGCCAAAGGGGGCTCCGAATCCGGAGACAATTTGGCCAATCGTGATATCCACGAAGGGCGCTCCGAATCCGGAGACTCGATTTGGCCGATCGTGATATCCACGATGGGCGCTCCGAATCCGGAGACTTAATCGGCCCTAAGGCGTCATGCGCCAAAGGGGGCTCCGAATCCGGAGACTTAATCGGCCCTAAGGCGTCATGCGCCAAAGGGGGCTCCGAATCCGGAGACTTAATCGGCCCTAAGGCGTCATGCGCCAAAGGGGGCTCCGAATCCGGAGACTTAATGGCCAATCGTGATTCCACGAAGGGGCTCCGAATCCGGAGACTTAATCGGCCTAAGGCATCATACGCCAAAGGGGGCTCCGAATCCGGAGACTTAATCGGCCCTAAGGCGTCATGCGCCAAAGGGGGCTCCGAATCCGGAGACTTTATTTGGCCAATCGTGATATCCACGAAGGGCGCTCCGAATCCGGAGACTTAATCGGCCCTAAGACGTCATGCGCCAAAGGGGGCTCCGAATCCGGAGACTTAATTTGGCCAATCGTGACATCCACGAAGGGCGCTCTGAATCCGGAGACTTAATCGGCCCTAAGGCGTCATGCGCCAAAGGGGGCTCCGAATCCGGAGACTTAATCGGCCAAGGCGTGATATGCGCCAAAGGGGGCTCCGAATCCGGAGACTTAATCGGCCCTAAGGCGTCATGCGCCAAAGGGGGCTCCGAATCCGGAGACTTAATTTGGCCAATCGTGATATCCACGAAGGGCGCTCCGAATCCGGAGACTTCATGTGGCCAATCCTGGCAAGTGCCCCACTGGGATTGACATATGATTTTGAGCGACGAGGAAAAATAGTTCGTATTGCAGAGGCGAAATATATTTACAGGTATCAGAGCCCACAGATCGGGTCAGTGATAGGGTTTTCATCAGAACTCTGCTTGTGCCGATTGGAGGGAACCACGTATTTCTTCAATGCCGTGGGTTGTTGGGAAACGCAGGATCTGATGGTAGGTGCTTGGGACGGCCTTCATGATATGTAGCCAGGTTCTTCCCATTATGGCATTATACGGCGAGGGGAGCTTCACGACCAGGAATTCCGCTTCGACCGTTCTGGAACCCGCTCGAACAGGTAATGTGACCTTGCCCAATGGATATTCGGGGTTCGTATTAAAGCCGAACAGTGGGTGAGGCGCCGGAGATAGATCCGACTCGTTGAGGCCGAGCTTGATGAAAGTTTGATAGTACATGACCTCTGAACTACTCCCTGGATCTATGAGGATTCGTTCAATGATGAACCGGTTTATGCGTAATCCAATGACCAACGGATCAATGTGGGAAGCCGTTGCGTCATTGAGGTCGGAGTCGTTGAAGGCAATTGTCGGAGCTTCTTCGGACCGGTCAGTCGAAATACGGCGCCCTTGTAGAGTTGGATGCGATCGAATCGTGTGCATGGCTGGGAGTGTAGGCAGGCTGTAAATTACGTGGATCACGCCAAGTGGGGGAGAGTCCTGCCTCAATGCTAATGCCTTGGTTGGCTTTCCCTGTTTCACATACTGCTGCAGTCGGCCGTCTTGCACCAGTTCTTCCAGGTGATCTTTTAATGCGTAGCAATTCTCTGTTTCGTGCCCGTGATCTTTGTGATATTCGCACCTCCGGTCCTTCGTCGTGTATCGGGTGGCCCCACCATCTTTGACGGCCATTTGAAGAATGGAAGGTGTTGGATTTTGGTCATTACCGCGGTGATTGGCTCTGACAGTTCTGTGTACTTTTTGTCGGCGCGCCTCGAGCGCTTACTGTCGACTTGCAATTGCTCATTCGTCGGGTGGGAGCATTGATCACTTGATCGGCGAGAGTCCCGCCTTTTGTCTCGTTTAGCATGTTGTTGTGGCTCGAGGCTTAGAGGTGGCACGGAACTTATCGGCTGAGCAATATCAGGGGGTGCCGGTTTGGTGGACACTTTGGCTTTAATCCTCAAGGCATCGTCTTCCACTTTGCAATACTCTTCGACTTTCTTCATCAGCGCCCAAACTGTTTTGGGGGGTCTTCTGGTCAGGGAGTTGCGAAGGCACTGTCAGGTTGTAGTCCCATTTCCCATGCGGGGTGACGGCCATGGAGTCGTTGCAAGCGTCGTCAACGAGATTGAAGCACTCCAATATCGCGCCGAATATGCTCTCAGCGTTTCTCCTGGTTGGATTTGCATAGCCCAGAGAGAGTCGGCCTGTTTCGGCTGTACCTCGTTGGTGATGAACCTGGCCCTGAAGGATTTTTGTAATTGATGGAAACTTCTGATCGAAGCCGGCTCCAGCTTGTAATACCATCTGACAGCTAGTGGCCCCAAGCTGCTGGGGAATATTCGGCACATGAGGGCTTCATTGTCTGCATGCAACGTCATGGCCTGCTTGTAGTGACGTATATGATCAGTGGGGTCTGATTTTCCGTCGTAGAGAGAGAAATGATGGAGCTTTGAACTTCTTGGGCAGGGCCGCCCTCGCAATTCGTCGGATAAAAGGATCGTGCCGGTCCTCTTCGTCTGAACTGCTTCTTCTGCGCTTGTTCCTTGTGTGTGGGCTTTTTTCAGAGGAGCTGGAAGTGTCTGAGCGTCCCTTGTTATGCTCCGTGGATAATGAGTTGGAGTCGCTATCAGTTTCCCTTGGTCGGGCTCGAGGTCGTTGTTTACCTGCCCTCAGGGTCGTTCGGGGTCTTGGCGCGCGGCTTCTTTGGATTTTGCTACTTCCAGGGCCAAATCTTGACGGAGGCGTTCATTTTCTGCGAGCATATTTTCCAGCCTTTGCTCATTCTGTTTAGCTTGTTCTATGATGGCTTGCATCGTCTCCTGCGCTGAAGTCGTTGGCGAGTCAAAATTCAAGGCGCGTCTCGCAGCGATGGTTTCCTTCCCGAGCATATTTGCCGGAGTGATGTCGTCTCTCTGTGTAGTCTCGTCGGTGGCTATCGGAGGATCTTGCGTCACGCCTTCCATGGATGTACTTGAGTATTCCCACAGACGGCGCCAATTGTGGGGAAGTGGTTTTGGAAATACTCTTCAGATCCTGGTAGACGCTCTTGATACTCAGCTAGTCACCTGCAAAGACAAATACTCCGGTCGGGGGTGCCGGGATTAGCACTCCGACGGGCAAGTCAGTTCTTATACTCAAGAAAGCTTGTTTACTAAGTTTAGTGAAGTGTTTCTTACGTACCTTTCCAAGAACGCTGCTTCTTTATTTATATCTGTTCCTTCTGAGGCCTCGGGGCCTTGGCCTAGTTTTCAATCATTACCCGTTCTTATATTCGGCCCCCAAAGATCTTTTTTTAATCGGCTTAATCGGCTTACGTATTGTATTCGGCCCATCCTAGTCTTGCAGGATGGGGCCGATTAATATTTGCTGGACACAGCCGGTTAATGTCAGTACTAAAATATGCCCCTTCCGATTTAGCCATATATTCGGCTCCCACATTAACGTATAATCCATGATTAAGAATACTTAATAAGTATCTAAGATGAAATCGCGTAATTAATTATGTGTTATGTGTGTGAATTGCATTGTATCTATCCATATTAGAAATATCTATTTGTCTTTCTATTTTGTTTTGTGAATTGAAGGCTACATCGGCATCCGATCACAAAATTGACTTGAATTATGTGTTAGTTGAAATTTTTAGAACATTATGGTAGGTTTAATTGAAATTTGATTCAGAACGAAATAATTAGAATAATTAATGCTCAATTAAGCCTAATTAATGAATTCCTTAATCCAAGCCTATATAAGGCACTAGTGGACCCTTGTATACACTTTACACTCCTATTTCTTCCTTCTTCAGGCATCAAACGCGAGTGAGAGAGAAAGAGAGAGAGAGATCAAGTGTTGAGTTGGAAATCTAAGGAGATGAAGAAAAATTGTAAAGAGATCAAGGTGTTAAACTAAGTGACTCGACCATTTGGACATCTAGGACACAATTAAGCTTCTAAGGTAAGAATGTCTATCCCCTAGTTTGTAATTTAGTTGGTTGCCATATGAAATCAAGTGTGATAGGTGAATTAACATGAGAATTGAGCTTAAATAGATGAATTCCATACATGCATGCATATATCATAGCATTTTGAGTTTGAACTTCACATAAGACTTACATGCATGTGTCTATCTTGACCTTGTTTTTAGAATTCATCACATTTCTTACCATTTGACCTTAATTGGTCATGTTTTGGAAATCTTAAGTTCATGACAATTCATGCATGTCATGTTCACATCATATTCGTAAGCTTGAAGTTGAATTTTGAGCAATTAGCAAGCTTTTGGGCCTTGATTTGGCGAAACGGTTTTGAATTCAAGATGTTTGACAAGTTTAGACATGTTTCTCAAGCTTTTGACCCAAAAGAACATGATTTGTGGCTTTGAATTTGAGTTTTGGTGCTTGGGAGTGAATCTAGAAATTCCAAAATTCTACTCCTCCGCTCGAGCGACAAAACCTGCACTCGAGCGACCACAAGTTGGCTTGAGTGTAAAATGTATGCCCCTAAAAGTTTGTACATTTTGTAGACCGTTCGAACGACAATAGTTGCGCTCGAGCGAAGAGCTCTATCTCGCGCTCGAGTGAAGAGCTATATCTCACGCTCGAGCGACCGTCGAGCGTGCGTCGAACGGAAAAATACAGCAACCAGCACTTTTGCAAAGTAAACCGCTCGAGCGAAGGAAGTTGCGCTTGAGCAAGACCCCTATTTCCAGCATATTTGACTAAGTGTTTTCAAGTGCATTTTTGCATCCTCATTTCATCCTAAGCATTCCTAAGCCAAAATTAAGATATAATAATGAGGATAAGACTTAAAAACACACTAAGAATGAAACGTAACGAGTTAAGTATATGTTGAACGTGTGTTTCAATGTGTATCTACTATGTGTTTGTGTAGGTCACGTGCCATAGACTATCATAATCGCCCGCTTTCTATTTTGCTATTAGAGCCATTTGTGAGTAATAACACTGTTAAGTTATGTTTAACTTTAATTATTTTCTGATGATATGAAATGGTCAGTTTTCTGAAATGCTATGTTTTATATGAATGAATGATTATCCAAGTTTATAAAATATATTCATGGCATCCTTAGCATCATATGATATACGTCCCTTTATGGGTCATTGGAATACCTTTATGACCGTCCATTTATGGGTCATCGAAAACGTCTCTGTATACATAAGTCATCGAAATGCCTTCACGGCCATCCCTTCATGGGTCATCGAATTTGTCAACGCTAATGGATGTACCACGTACTAGCATGTGAAATGTATGAACTTTGAACATGATTATGAATATGTATGCGAATCTGTTTCTACTTTGACATCTGATTATATACAAGACTCTGTTTCTGTTTGGACATCATTCAATAAAACTTTTACTCTGTTATTATTCACTAGGCTTCTGCTCACTACTTATAGTATGTATGTAGGTAAGCAGGCGCGTGACCAGGCATAAGCTGCTGCCTGGAGTCTCTGTTTTGTCAGCCAGTTATTGTGCCTCCAGAGGAGGTTCCCTTTTGTGATCAGTCATGTTTATGTAGCACTCTATGAATAAGTTTCTTTCGACTATTGTATTTGTATTTCGAGCTAAGTCCCTTTTTGGCAAAATCTGTAATATATGTGACGTAAGACCACTTCTTTTTGACGACACAAATTTGTATATAAAGTTTTGAGATTATCTGTCCCATGTATGTCTACACAGCTCTATGGACTATGCATGTTTCTATATTTGCTTCTATAGCCCCTTATTATACGATAATGTGTTCAAAGGCGTTTGATAATCCAAGGATTACTAGCTGGTTACGATGCTAAACCCATAGGGGCGAGTTTGGGTCGTGACATATTGGTATTAGAGCATGAGTCATACTGCACACACGAGTCCATATGAGCTTTAGGATGTCCTAGTACAAATTAGGGGCATTCCACCTGCATGTGAGAGTGTGTGTATTACTTTCTGCACATGAGAAAACTGAATCTAAACATGAACACATGAAATTGAAATGAATGAATTAGGATTGAATGTTCCGAACACTGTGAGAATAACTATTAACCGATGTTTATTATTATTCTGTTTACCTATAATGATGGAAAATGCAAGAAATGATGATGCAGCGGGATCTTCTGAGGCTCGCATGAGTCGCATGGAACAAATGCTTGCAGCCTTAATGGAATCTCTGAGGCAACAACCCATGCCTCATCCACCTCCACCAGTAAAAAATGAACTAGATAACAATTGTGATAACCATATTCCGTATTATGCTAGTTGATCTTAATTATGATTGTGATTATGTGTTTGATATGATTTTGAGTGCCATTTATATGAATATATGTGATTTTGAATTTCTATCTGTTCACCGTAGGAAAATCTGTTCGATTATCTGCTTTAGAATTTAAATTAAAGGCCTTATCGGCAGCAGAAACCAAAATTGATTACACCATTGTGATTAGCGTAATTTTTAGAGCCTATGATGAAATTTAATTAGAAATTTATTCGGATCAGAATAATTAGATTCAAAATAATTAATTAAAGCACTATTATTACTATAAAAATGGGGCATTACACTCACATTCATTTGGTTTTGAGCTCATTTCACTCATTTGGCTGAGATTAGCTCTCTAGAGAGAGAGAAGGCCGAATTTAGTGAGAGAGAGAGGAGCCAACATTGAAGAATTGCAAGAGGATTCAAGAACTAAGGGGATTAGCTCAAGATTTAGCTATAATTGGAAGAATTGAAGCCCTTAGGTGAGTGATCAACCCTTGATTCATGAATTTGAGTTTGTAATCATGTAAATTCAAGTAATTATGTGACCAAGAACAAGAATTGAGATGTAATTGACGAATTTGAAGTCAATAGATGCATGCATGCAAAAAATTGTTATGAATTTCCATGTTTGAGCATAAAGTGTGTAATCCATGTTGAATTTTGATTGAAGTCCATGTTTTGATCATCTCTTCACCAATTAAGTTGAGGATAAAGGGTATATCCCACATGCAAGTACAAATCATGGAGGTGTGAGTCTTGAATGTATGAATTTGTTATGTTGGTGATGAGTTTGGAATAATTTGAGGCACGCATGTAATTGATTCATGCGAATTGAACTTCATAATGTTGTAATTTGGTGTTTGTATCATGTTAGTAAATGTATATGAGAGTTATGAGTCATCATATGCAAGAAACATAAGTTTGAATGCAAGTTTGAAGCTCAGTCAGCTTGCTAGAAAACCCAGAATTTGGCATGTCCGCTCAAGCGGGGAAAGCGCCGCTCGAGCGTGAAATGCGAGCTCCCAGAATTTTTGCAGACATTGATGTCCGCTCGAGCAGGGAGCCATGTAGTGTGACTTTCAGCTCAAGCGTCCGAATTCATGCTCGAGCGTAAAAATGAGGCAACCAATACTTTTGCAGACCATGAGGGTCCGCTCGAGCGGCGGAACCCACACTTGAGCGGGGACCCCTATTTCGGAAATTTTGTAAAGATGTTCTGTGTTTCATTTTCCGTTCTCTTTCATTTCTAAGCACTTTTAGGCATGCATTGAGCATCATAAATGAGTTAAAAGGATAAAAAAGAAGCCTAAGAGGGATGTATGAACTAAGAACGGATTAAATCGTTTATGACCCATTATGTTCATGAAATGTGTAGGGTCAAGTACGAGGGCAAATCCATCTGCAGATCACTGTGAGTAATATCTCAACAAAGATATTTGAAGTATGTTATTTGTCCAATTGTTTACTTCCATCTAAGTCTTACAAGTTTGTTAAATCGAATTGTGGACAAATATTTGTTATGTCCTATGGTTGGGCCAAAGGCCGTTGGATGCAATTGATTGGGCCGAAGGCCGTTTGACATGAATGATTGGGCTGAAGGCCATTTGACATGAACGATTGGGCCGAAGGCCGTTTGACATGAATGAATGAATGGGCCAAAGGCCGTTGGATACAATTGATTGAGCCAAAGGCCGTTTGACATACATGAATAAATTGGGCTCGAGGCTGTTTTTTAAGAAACGAAGTGGGCCAGAGGCCGTTTGATATGTTCGAGCTTGGATCGCCTAATGTACCAAAATAATGCACTAAATAGAATTCCACATGGGCCCAAGGCCGTCTGATATATACGAATTTCATTTGCGTACCTTCTTTATTTGATATTATTCACTGGGCTTTCGCTCACACTCATTCATGTGTATGTAGGTGAGCAAAGAGATGTCCAAACCCAGCCCCGGTGAAGTCTGTGGGAAAGGTCAAGTTTTAGAGAGTCAGCCCAAACGTCTCACGCATGAGACTTACTTTCGCCTCTTTTGATCTTTTGTTATGATCTCATTATGTTGGCAAAATGCTGGACTACCTTTCTATATAAGTTCTGACTAGGCTGACTAAGACTTGAATGGTTCTGTGTGTGTATAACGCTTCAAGTTGATTTCCTTTTTGGTGTGAGTTATTAATGAATACAGATATGTGTTATTCAATGTGCCATGTAAGCATGGTTCTATGGACAAATTTTTTAAGTTGCTTCCATTTGGCCCCTTAACTCTGATGGAGTATGTTTTTGTTTGGTTTGAGGCCGCAGGTAATCCCTTGATTACTGGTCAGTTATGACCTTAATCTGTAGGGGCGGGTTCAGGTCATGACAACAATGACATAATCAATCTAACCCAGAAGTTTATGAATATGAAACCGCCAATGTTCTTGGGTGAGATTGAACCATTGAAGCCTGAGACATGGTTACTCAAAACGAAAAATCTATATGAAGTCTTTCCCTGTTCTGAGATTCAGAAGGTACTCTTGGCCACCTATACTTTAAAGGATGAAGCTCAAAGGTTGTGGTTGTTAATTCGAAACAATAACGGGAACATGACACGGACTCAATTCAAGGAAATCTTCTACGACAAGTATTTCCCTCAATGTTTTCGGGACCAAAAAGTTTCTGAATTTCAAGAACTCAAGCAAGGCAACATGTCAATCGTTGAATATGAAGCTAAGTTCACCAAATTCAATCATTTGCCCCACACATGGTGGATACCGATTATAAAAAGGCACGAAAATTTGAGGGAGGCTTGACTCTGAAAGTGTTTGACCGGGTTGGCGTCTTGAAATTGCCTACCTATGCTGAAAGTATTAGATAGAGCATTTATGGCGGAAGCTACCTTAGCAGCTATAAAGCAAAGCAAGGCCCCAATAACAACAGAATAGAGAAGTAAGAGATCGGGGAACAAGTTTAGAATAGGTAACTCCTTTAGAAGTAAGAAGCAAAACACGGGATCCTCCAGCAGCTCTAGTTAGAATAGTGGGTCTATATCAATTTGTCTGGATTATGGAAGGAAACATAATTGCGTCTATATCGAGCAATGGGTGCCTGTTTCAGATGTGGTAAAACCAGCCACATGATGAGAGATTGTCTAGTCCGGTTCGAGAATACCAATCGCCCCGTAGCAAGTTCAGCCGGATTTGCTTCCATTACAAGGGAAAATGCTAGAACTAATGCCAGGGGTAACACCGGGAATGAAACACTAAGATAAGGGAGAGAGTTCGCACTAGTGCCCGGGGATGTACAAAATACTGAATTAGTGGTGTCAGGTATAATTTCTATCTGTGCTCAAAATGCCTATCTGTTGATAGATTCTGGTTCCACACACTCATTTGTATCGCATGCTTTTTATCGAAAATTAATTAGACCTTTGGAACCTATGAACTGTTTGCTATCCGTGTTTACACCATCTGGAGGTTTTATGATATGTGCTTATGTTTATCCGACATGTGATATTATGATTGGTGATATGACATTGTATGTTGATTTGCTACCTTTGGGCATTGACCATTTTGACTGTATATTGGGCATGGATTGGTTGATGAAGAATTGTGCAACTATTGATTGTGTGAATAAAACAATTGTGTTTCGACCACCTGGTATGCCTGAGTTTATATTTGTTGGGAACGGGGTAATTCCTCCACCGTGTTTGATTTCTTTTGTGAAAGCCAAGAAGCTATTACAAAAAGGGTGCCGAGGTTATTTATGTTTCGTGTTGACTGTGACTTCTAATAGTCCTACTATAGAGAACGTTGCTGTAGTAAATGAATTTTCTGATGTATTTCCAAATGAATTGTCGGGAGATTTAATTGATAGGGAAATTGAGTTTCCTATTGATGTTGTACCCAGAACACAACCGATTTTCAAAACTCCATATAGAATGTCGAATTTTGAACTGAAAGAATTGAAAACTCAACTTCCTGAGCACTTCACCTTGGAATGCTCTAGTTTTGTTTGTTAAAAAGAAAGATAGGTCCCTAAGGTTATGTATAGATTACCGGGAATTGAATAGAGTAACTATCAAGAACAAGTATCCATTGCCCCGAATAGATGATTTGTTTAACCAACTCCAGGGAGCCCAAGTCTTTTCAAAAATTGACCTTAGATCCGGATACCACCAATTGAAAGTTAAAGCAGAAGACATTGAGAAAATCACATTCCGAACTAGATATGGGCACTATAAGTTTCTGGTGATGTCGTTTGAGGTAACTAATGCACCTGCAGCTTTTATGGACCTAATGAATAGGGTGTTCAAACAATTTCTTGATGACTTTGTTGTTGTGCTTATTGATGATATTTTGATTTATTCCAAAAGCAGGGAAGAACATGAAAATTATCTGAGAGTTGTACTACAGACCCTGAGAGAAAAGAAGTTATATGCAAAATTTTCCAAATGTAAATTCTAGCTTGACAGCATAACGTTTCTGGGACATGTGATCAACAAAGATAACATATCAGTTGACCCGCAGAATATTGAGGCTATTGTGAAACTGGCTAAGACCAACAAATGTGTCAGAAGTTAGAAGCTTTCTAGGGCTTGCAGGTTACTATCGCAGATTTGTTAAAGACTTTTTCAAACTTTCAATGCCATTGACACAATTGACTCAGAAAAATGTACCTTTTGATTGGACTGATCAGTGGGAATCAGCCTTTCAAGAACTGAAAACGAAACTAGTAACTGCACCAATACTAACGTTGCCCAACGGAACCGATGGGTTTCAGATTTATAGTGATGTTTTCTACAAAGGCTTGGGGTGTGTGCTAATACAAAACGGAAAGGTAATTGCGTATGCTTCTCGACAACTCCGCCCTCATGAAAAGAACTATCTAACTCATGACCTTGAACTGGCAGCTGTGGTGTTTGCCTTGAAGACTTGGCGACATTATCTGTATGGTGTAACTTGTGAAGTATATACAGATCATGAAAGCTTGAAGTATTTCTTCACCTAAAAAGAACTGAATATGAGACAAAGGCGATGGCTTGAATTAATCAAAGATTATGATTTGCAAATCTTGTACTATCCGAGAAAAGCCAATACTATTGTAGATGTCTTGAGCCGAAAATCCATTGGCAATTTGTCATGTTTGCTCACCGGTTAAAGGGAATTGTTATGTGACTTAGAACGAAATAAGATTGAAATTCTATTGTGAGAATAAGGTGGACTCTTAGCCGCCATTTCTGCCCAACCTACCATACTTGAAAAAATTAAAGAAAAGCAATTGCAGGATGAATTTTTGAAGAAGATTGTTGATGAAATTGACTCAAAACCAAGGCCAGGATTTGTGTTTGAGAACAATGTGTTGAAGTTTCATAATCGACTTTGTGTGTTGGATTGTCTGGAATTGAGAAAACGTGTTATAACTGAAGCTCACAATTCAAAGTTTGCTATGCACCTGGGAAACACGAAAATGTACAAGGATTTGAAACAGAATTTTTGGTAGCCTGGAATGAAGAAAAGCATTGCTGATTTTGTGGTTAGATTTGCATTGCCAACAAGTTAAACCGAACATCAATGACCCGCTGGGTTGCTTCAACCGCTTACAATACCGAAATAGAAATGAGACCACATTACTATGGACTTCATTGTTGGATTGCCTCGCTCCTCTCAAGGTATGGATTCTATTTGGGTCATTGTAGATCCTTTAACTAAATCTATCCACTTTTTGCTTGTCAAATCTTTGTATAATACGGATAAATTAGCTAATATCTATGCGAATGAGCTAGTAAGATTGCACGGTGTGCCAGTATCTATTATGTCTGAGAGAAATCCTAAGTTCACTTTAAGATTCTAGCAGAGTCTACAGCAAGCTTTGGGAACTGAGTTGAGACTGAGTAGTGCATACCACCCATAAACAGACGGTCAGTCAAAAAGGACGATACAGACGTTGGAAGATATGCTTAGAATGTGTGCCCTAGATTTTCAAGGGAATTGGGAAACTTACTTACCATTGGCTGAGTTTGTGTACAACAATAGTTATCATTCAAGTATCGGGATGGCTCCTTACGAAGGGTTATATAGTAAGAAATGCCAATCTCTAATTTGCTGGGCCGAAGTAGGTGATCAACCTTTGTTAGGACCGGAACTTGTGCAAGAAACCACTGAAAACGTGAAATTGATTCAACAACGATTGAAAACTACACAAAGTCGCCAAAAGAGTTATGCGGATGTCTGAAAAAGAGACAGGAAATATGACGTTGGGGATCATGTGTATATTAAAGTAACTCTTATAAAAGGGCAAACTCGGTTTGGTGTCAAGAGCAAGTTAGCACCGAGATATGTTGAGTCATACGAGATTTTAAAGAAAATCAACACGGTGACGTATCGGGTAGCCTTACCACCAATCATGGAACATGTGCATAATGTTTTTCATTTCTCAATGCTGTGAAGATATTTGAGAGATCCATTCCACGTTATTGAACCAACCCATATGCTCTTGAAAGATGACTATACGTATAAAGAGAGGCTAATTCAGATTGTGAACCGCTGAATCAAAAGATTGAGGAACAAAGAAATACCGCTGGTAAAAGTGGACTGGCAAAACCACGGAGAGACCTATGCAACTTGGGAGACTGAAAAAAATATGATGAAAAGATATCCTGACTTGTTTCTTTTGGACCCGATGTTCTTCTAAAATGAAGGTAATTAGAGTTTAAGGGACCAAACTCCTTAAGGGGGAAATACTGTAACAACCCCGACCCATGATTAACGTATAATCCATGATTAAAAATGCTTAATAAGTATCTAAGATGAAATCGCGTGATTAATTATGTGTTATGTGTGTGAATTGCATTGTATCTGTCCATGGATCTGTTTGTCTTTCTGTTTTGTTCTGCGAATTGAAGGCCTCATTGGCATCCGATCACGAAATTGACTTGAATTATGTGTTAGTTGGAATTCTTAGAACATTATGGTAGGTTTAATTGAAATTCAATTCGGAACGAAATAATTAGGATAATTAATGCTCAATTAAGCCTAATTAATGAATTCCTTAATCCAAGCCTATATAAGGCATTAGTGGACCCTTGTATACATTTTACACTCCTATTTCTTCCTTCTTGAAGCATTAAACGTGAGTGTGAGAGAGAGAGAGAGATCAAGTGTTGAGTTGGAAATCTAAGGAGAGGAAGAAAAATTGTAAAGAAATCAAGGTGTTGAACTAAGTGACTCAACCATTTAGACATCTAGGACACAATTAAGCTTCTAAGGTAAGAATTTATATCTCCTAGTTTGTAATTTAGTTGGTTGTCACATGAAATCAAATGTGATAGGTGAATTAACATGAGAATTGAGCTTAAATAGATGAATTCCATACATGCATTCATATATCATAGCATTTTGAGTTTGAACTTCACATAAGTCTCACATGCATATGTCTATCTTGACCTTGTTTTGAGAATTCATCGCATTTCTTACCATTTGACCTTAATTGATCATGTTATGGAAAGCTCAAGTTCATGACAATTCATGCATGTCATGTTCACATCATCTTCATAAGCTTGAAGTTGAATTTTGAGCAATTGGCAAGCTTTTGGGCCTTGATTTGGCGAAATGGTTTTGAATTCATGATGTTTGACAAGTTTAGACATTTTTTCTCAAGCTTTTGGCCCAAAAGAACATGGTTTGTGGCTTTGAATTTGAGTTTTGGTGCTTGGGAGTGAATATAGAAATTCCAGAATTCTGCTCTGTCGCTCGAGCAACTACTCGAATTTTGGCAGTTCCGCTTAAGCGTAAAATGTATACTCCCAGAAGTTTGTACATTTGCAAACCGCTTGAACGATAATAGTTGTGTTCGAGCGAAGAGCTCTATCTCACACTTGAGCAACCGTCAAGCGTGCATCAAGCGGAAAAATCAAGCAACCAATACTTTTGCAACGTTTATAGATCGATCGAGCGAAGGAAGTTTCGCTCGAGCGACCACTCACATGATTGAATGTCCGCTTGAGCGAGACCCCTGTTTCCAATATATTTGACTAAGTGTTTTCAAGTGCATTTTTCCATCCCCAATGCGGCCTAGGCATTCCTAAGCCAAAATTAAGACATAATAATGAGGATAAGACTTAGAAACACACTAAGAACGAAACATAACGAGTTAAGTATATGCGGAGCGTGTGTTTCAATGTGTATCTGCTATGTGTTTGTATAAGTCACACGCCATAGACTATCTGAATCGCCCGCTTTCTCTATTTTGTTATTGGAGCCATCTGTGAGTAATAACTCTGCTAAGTTATGTTTAACTTTAATTATTTTCTGATGATATGTGTAGCTCAACTTTTTCGCGCCCCCTTTTGGAAGTCGAAATAAACCCTACAGTATCAAACTCCTGCGATTCTAAATATGATTCCACAAGTGCAATGTGAAATAGATAAACACTAAAAGTCCAAATTTGGCAAATCTTTTGGAAAATCAATTTTGAATTAGATTGCCAAAAATGGACTGCTTTGCCAGATACAGAGTCGCCACCTAAATTTTTTTGAAAAATTTAGAAAACCCATGACTCGTGTTAAAGGTCACGTGTCTGTCATCACTAAGATTGTCTCGGCTCGGGAACTTAGGTACGAGAGGGGAAGGTCATGAATAAATTTGAGCACCCCCGCTCGCCCGATCAAAGATCGGCCTCTACTAATCATGATATGAATCTTATGTACATTATATACTCTTGTTCCAGTTTATTAGGCTGGTATTATTATGTGATGCGCACATACACAAGTATAGACTAACTTTGCAAGAATTGAAACATTTTGATTCATGTTTGTTTTGAAAATTATTTCGAAATATGTACCACTTGAAAAAGTGATCGCATATGAAAATTATTCAATTTATTCCAATTCAAGCAACAAGCCTTTATCCACAAGTATTCAAGCAATTATAGCAATTAAGCAATTAGCCTCATGGCAAGCATGCTAGACATGGTAACAATCGCACGCATGCGATATGCTAAAGCAAGTAAAATGCTCACCTAACACTTAAAGCCAAAAAGATAATAAAGTTAGAAAGATGCATGATCCTAACTTATGCAATATGATTAATGCCACACATGCGATATGCAATTAATAGGCTCAGCTAGTTAAAATGACATGTGAAGCAATTTGATAACATGCGGTCTAAGCACGTATTCAAAGAAGTATTAAACTAACAATGCAAGTTAGAATGATGCATCGAGCCTCGGTGCATGCAATACAAATAGATGCAAACATGAGATATGCTAAACAAAACGTGATGTCCTTAAACTAACCATCATAAGCTAGTAAACAAAAGGAAGAAAAACGTGGGGTTGGAAGACATACACATTATTATAACATTGCACTCTCACAAAGGAGAGTCTGAATAAATTAAGCTAATTAACTAACTAATTAAAGCTAAGCTAATTATTTCAAAATAAATTAGCTAAATTACTTAATTAATTATTATAACAAATGAATTAACTATTCTAGTTAACTAAATGATTACAAGATAAAATCAAATAACTAGTTAACTAACTAATTAATTACAACACATATCAAAATTAACTAACTAATTAATTGCAACAAATATCTAAACTAAATATTTAGACTAAAACAAGCTCGGTATGCGAGGAATGCTTATGCACATGCTTGGTTTTCACCCGAAAAATCATTGTTTTGCTTCCAGAAGGCCTCTGTTGCGCAATAAAACACTAACACCTTTGTCCACTTCCAGAATAGCTCTGTTCTGCTCAAAGAACACACTACTGAATTTTGAATCAATGGCCGGCCGGCCAGGAGTGAGGGCCTACCGACCACCACTGACAGCCAGCCATGGAAAATGGCTTGCCAGCCACTGCTGCCCAGTTCATCTTGATGCAACAGAGAACAAACAGAGCATGCACAGGGTATTCTCAAGGGGTTGTTTGCACAATTCATCCCTTCTTTTCATGAACAAATCAAAGGAGTAGTAAGCTTGGTCCACAAACCACCAATTCAAGCAATTTCATTGCATGATGGTTTATGAACCAAAATGTGCAATTTCAATAAATGCAATAAAATAAGACACAAACCTCCTTCCTTTCATGAATTGATCAAGGGAAGTGGTGACCTTAGAAACTTGTATCATTTCATCACTAATGAGTATGAAATGCTTGAAACTTCCATGTGTTCAATTAACGTCCGATTGAATATAAAAATAAATTCTTATCTTGCACCATTTTAGTCTCATTTTAATTACCAACCATCCTTTAATTCATTAAGTCCAATGGTGAGTTTAAGTCCTTTAATGAAAAGAGGGCTCAAACCAAGTGTTGTCTTGGGCATGAAAGAGACATCACACCGTTGGTAATGAACCCTAAAGGGATTAAACCATTAAGCATGCTTTAAACAAACAAGTTGTTTGAACCACTTTCAAAGCAAAACAAAAGTCAAAAAATGAGGGAGGTTGCAGAGGTGATTAAGAGTGATCACAAGTATGGAAAGCCATAAATAAATGCAATTAACTCAAATAAGATGGTGTCTAAAGCCTAGAACACCAAACTTAAAAGAATAATTACACTATAAGCATGCAAAACAAAGCTCAAATGAAACTATTAACCAAAAAAAGTGCTAAAACAGTCTAAAATAAGTTCTAAAACATGCTGGAATTAAGACAAAAAAGGCTAGATTAATATGCTAAAACATAGCACAAGCTAGGCTAGTAAGCAAGACACAAGGAGGGGAGACTAATCCCTCCAAATTTGGACTTCAAAACATGATTTTGGCCACTGAAATAACTCTGAAAAACAGTGTTTAAAAGCTCAAAAACAGATAGTACAAGGGTGGGAAACACAAGGAAAAAGGCCTCCAAAATAAGGTACAAAGAAGGGTGAACCACCCCTCAACCTTTAATGGCCTTGAAACCCAAGCTTCAGCCTAAAAATACAGAGTTTTTATAGCCCAAAAACAGCTGGAAAATAGTAAGGATAGTAGCAAATAAAACAAAGCAACAAACAAAGCCTTATATCTCTTGAAAAGAAGACCAATTCTAGGCAACAAATCAAGACAACACACCATTCAAGAGCTCAAACGAAGCTCAAAAGTACCTCAGCTCAAAGATGAGAAGGTTTGGTTAAGGGTGTATGGGTAAAGGTTAAGGATATGTAGGCTAGAGTGTAGAAATTTGGAAGAGAGAAAGAGAATTGCAAAGAGAGAGGAAAAATTTTACTCCAAAATTTTTCTAACCTTAAAACATGAGAGAGGCCTCCTATATATAGAAAACATGAATTCCCCTCAAAAATATCCAACCCTATACATGGGTGCAGATGCAAGCATCTGTGCAAACAGCTGGCACAGCTGTCACAAAATATCTGCAAAAAACACCAGTAACCGATAGCCCAAAAAGGTGGCCTTGCATGCTTGAAAAACCAAGGTCTGGTCTAAGAAAGAGGCAACAGGGGTGCAGGGTTTGAAGGGCTCAAAGCTGTGGTATTCTGCTGAGGACTTTGACCACTCGACAAGCAAATAAACTCATCATTAGGTATATATGCGATGACGTCTAAGTAGTAAGAGCCGTCAAAAATGGGGTGTCTACAATATGAAATGGTCAGTTTTCTTATACGCTATGTTTTATCTGAATGAATGATTGTCCAAGTTTATGAAATGTATTCGTGGCATCCTTAGCATCATATAATATACGTCAATTTATGGGTCATTGGAATGCCTTTATCGCCGTCCCTTTATGGGTTATCGGAAACGTCTCTATGCACATGAATCATCGGAATGCCTTATGGCTATCTCTTTATGGGTCATCGGAATGCCTTCGTGGTCGTCTTTTCATGGGTCATCAGATTTGTTAATGCTAATAGATGTACCACGTACTAACATGTGAAATGTATGAACTTTGAATTCGATTATGAATATGTATGCGAATCTGTTTCTACTTTGACATCTAATTATGTACAAGACTCTGTTTCTGTTTGGACATCATTCAGTAAAACCTTTACTCTATTATTATTCATTGGGCTTCTGCTCACTACTTATATTATGTATGTAGGTGAGCAAGCGCATGACTAGGCATAAGTTGCTTCCTGAAGTCTCTATTTTGTCAACCAGCTGTTATGTCTTCAAAAGAGGTTCCTTTTTGTGATCAGTCATGTTTATGTAGCATTCTATGAACAAGTTTCTTTCAACTATTGTATCTTTATTTCGGGCTAAGTCCCCTTTTGGCAATATCTGTAATGTATCTGACGTAAGAACACTTCCTTTTGATGCCACAAATTTGTATATAAAGTTTTGATATTATCTGTCCCATGTATGTCTGCACAGCTCTATGGACTATGTATGTTTCTATATTTGCTTCTACAACCCTTTATTATACGATAATCTGTTCAGAGACCTTTGGTAATCCAAGGATTACTGGCCGCTTACATGCTAAACCCATAGGGGCGGGTTTGGATCATAACAAGCCGTATCTTAGAAATCTTCCAAGCAAATGTGTATATTAAGATCAACGATGGAATCTGAGTTTATTGCTTTGGATAAAGCAACTGAAGAAGCTGAATGGCTTCGCCAGTTCGTTGAGTTGGCCGAAACCTGTGCCTGCTATCTTTATTCATTGTGATAGCCAATCGACGATTGGACGGGCACAGAGTCATATGTATAATGGAAAGTTTAGATGTATCCGTCGTAGACATAATTCCATATGACAACTACTCTCTAATGGAGTTTACTCTCTAATGGAGTTGTCTCTCTAAACTATGTAAAGTCTAAGGACAACATTGTGGATCCACTAACCAAAGGGTTAACTCGAGAGTTAGTAGAAACATCCTCAAGAGGAACGGGGTTAAAGCCTTTAGTAATATTATCGGAATGGAAAACCCAACCTAGTTGACCGGAAATCCCAAGATCTAAGTTCAAAAAGACAACCTAATTGTGTATAACGGATGAGTCACTGTGGAGATAAATCCTCCTACCTATTCATTTATACAGTGATACCCTGTGGGGTGAGAGGTTAAGCTGATGCTTTTAATGGCCTAAGTGTTGTGAATAGTCAACCGTGGTATAGTGAGATACTTTATGTAGGTCACCTATGTTTGTGCGAAGTGGGGCCGCTTCTTTAAGAATTAACAAGGTTGAATTCCTTAAAAACACTCTATGAACCGGGCTAGTATTCAAGGGCCAAACCAGACACACCAGTGAGACCAAGAATAATGGTTGGAGTAACTCCTGTGTGAGATCTATTGTCTCAATTTACACAAATGGCAGAATAGTTCAAGACATCACGTTCACTAGTCAGCTAGTAAATCCGATTGGCTTTCACTACGAAAGATTCAAGGCCTACAACTACCTTTTCTGATGCAGGGTTATGCTGTGTGCTCTCTCTTAGAGTCTTTGTTGTTAAGCATTGTCCATTTTTCTTTATTTGGCCAATTTTATTCATGTGAGGGATTGTTAGAAAATAATGGTTTTTCGACAATTTTAATTTGAAATAAAAGTGAGACCCAACCGCCGGTTGAGGTGGGTCTTAGTAGTTTTGTATTCTCTTAAATGAGAAGATTATTATACCCAAAAAAAAATAATGGGCCGAAACCATTAAGTTGTGAATAAGAATTGTCTTATAAAATAAGTATCAATAAAAGTTAGGCTTAGATTTAGACTTAGTCTTAGTTTGGACTGGCCCAAGACTTGTGCTTGTGCTTATCCATGTGTTGGGTTTAGTCTTGAACTTAGACTTGGACTTAATCTTAAACTTAGGCTAAGTTATGTTGTGTTGGGTTTAGCTTGTGCATGTATTTGAGATTTGGGTTTGGATCGGGTTGTGACCCAACATTAGTATCCATTTTGTGACCCATCTAATTGGTTTATTCAAACATCATTATATACATATTTATTTGTATATAGATTAAGCACAAGGGAGGTTTAGACCTTTGTAACTCTCATCTTTTGATGATGGAGTTGATGACCATATTAGTGGCCATAGGTTTTCAACCTTTGTAACTCTAGCCCTAATGACTAGAGTTGATAGCCTTGGTTAATGGCATTTGATGACCTTATTGATGTATAGCCTTCATGGCTAGGGATTCCCCTACTTGTATAAATAGAGGCCTTTTCCCTTCAACTTGGTAGGATAATTTTGGAGAGATTTTTGATAAAAAATGGAGAAGGTGTTTTGATAAAGAGTTGGAGATAGTTTTTACACCAAAGAAATTTTTTCCTATCTTCTTTTGCTAACCCCTTCTTTGGTTCTTGTTAGAGAGAGTGCAACCATTATCAGTTTGCCAAAGCTAACAGAAGGTGTTTCTGCGTTAGCCGGTCTAAACCGTCATATCCTGAGAGACAGAAGTCGACGTTTCTCCAGCACCACAGTGAAGCGGCTAATCGATTTTAAGGACACTGTGTTATCACACAGGTTTCGGTTTGCTTCCTTTTACTAGTTTTATTTTATTATGAATTTCTGTAAATTTCAGCATGTTCTTATTCTGAAATTGAAAGTGGTTGTTCAATATGAATTTGTTTATTTTATTTAAGTACACAATTGTTACAACAAAGAGGTCTAAGTTCCTCAAACACTTTCAGGTCTTCTTCTTGCTCCATTCCTATCTTTGCAAGTGCCTCCTCGCGTTTGTTAGCTTCACGGAGGGCATAAGTGATGGAGCACTGTAGGAGAAACTTGATATCCTGGACTAAAACTTTGGAAGAGCAGGCTGTCGACCATGATTAAACTAATCAAGCACCTTATTAAAACCTTTTACCAAACAGAACTATAGGGAGAACATCAATTTTACTATTAAATCTGTATATTGAAGGTGAAGTTTCTATAAATAATATGATAATCACCTTGTCTAATGGGTTTCAACACTCGAGTTTATTTATTATCTATACAAATAAACAAATTATGGAAAAAAAAAAGAACAAAAAACAAAAAATATGTGATTATCACAATACTATTATAAGATAATATATGTGGTAGCAGTTGATCAAGCCATTGCCCATTGAGCATATGTCCCTCTTGAACTTAAAAAATAAAAATAATAAATTAGCTTAATATTTTTTTCTCTGGTACATTCCTCTTCAACTTGTATTTTTAATTTTATATTCTTTAGACTTAACTGTTACAATGATTTATTATAATGATATGTATAATATTAAAATAATTTTGAAATATTAATAATTGATTTTTTTTACCAATTCAAAGTAAAATATATACCTTATGTTGGTGTATGCTAAATTAAATTGATGCAAATAAGTTAGTAAATAATGATAAGTTAGTGGGAGTTAGTGAGGAGTTAGCATATGGAAATATGTAAATTTCTAGCTAATTCAGATCTTGTCCATTATATCATTATATGCCCAATGACTATAAAAAAGAACTACGTGAACTTATTATTTTTTAAAATTAAGAAGAAAAAAAAAAGTCATTTCACCCATTGAGGTGGTTTTTTCATCACTATTGATTAATGCAATAGAAATTCTCCATTACAACCATATAAAGGAAATTGATGTTAGACTTGGATATAACATGCACTATTGTGTCAAACCCACAGGCGTGGAGGAGGGACAAGTGAAGGGGTTTCGGCTCAACATCTTATGCAAAGACTATACAACTGTTGTATCTTCGAGGGTTCAAATCAATACTGGTAAGCTTTTTTTTTTTAATTTAATTTAATTTTATTTCTTGTAATTTCAATATTAATTTTTGGGTGTCATATATATATATGATAAGTAGTGAGGGTTATAAGTAGTGAAGATCTGCCGCCATCCAACTAAAGCCAAAAATTTTCCTGATTATTTATGATAACCCATTTTCAACACTTGTCTCATAGTGCTCTAGAAATTTTTAATAAACACAACAATTATATGAAAAACTTCAATCATGCGCATGCTAAAACGCCTCCAGGCTCCATGCATAGAATAAGTATTTGCGTGAGTATTACTTAACTACATTACATCACATCACTTAAAAGCTTAAACGAAGCTTCCTTTGTATCTTTCTTGTTAGTTAATTTGGAATTAAATATTGATGGGTTGGTATAATGACGTTGTGTGTGCACTTTCTAGACCATGTTGTTAACCGTGGGCGTCGATTTTCGATCTCATAATTAAATAGATTTTATTGTAGAGATATAGAGAATTTAGTTAGAAAATACGCGACAGAATAGATTAAATTAATACTTGTGTACAAGAGAGTAAGAAATATTACAATGGCTTGTCCATCTATAGACACTCCGACGATCAAGCCAGTCACTTATCTCACAAAGAAATTAACTCAAATAACAGTGCACGAGTAAAAGTATACCTTCGACCCACAGGGGTGCCTTACTTTTATAACCAGCATAGGACTTACTTTTATAACCAGCAGTGCCCTCGTCCTTTAGAAGTTTCACTTCATAGAACTTAAGCACAACACTTATTTCGAACTCTTAATTAGATAAGAATGAACCCTTTAAGAGCCCCATCTCTATCCGAACTAAGCGCCTCAACTTATTTAGGACTCTTGTCCTCCATTCAAATATCTCGGATGCTGGTATTACCGCACTATATCTCGGCAATATCACAATAATCTCGGCATCATAGCTTGTCCACGTGGCACCTTAGTCAACACCTTATCCACGTGGTGTCACCCTAAAAATATGTTAATACAACTGTCTTCTAGGTTCTATTACCTCGGCAAACTGAGGTTATGGAACCTATATCGTCTGATCTCTTAACATGTCAACTTAACAACATGTTAGAAGATGCTCTCTAACGCAGATCATGACTCGTCAGCATTAGGAAATAAGAACTCAAGTGTCCACTCATCAAGAACGAAGAACCAACATCTCATCCGAAATCACACTACTAGCCAAGATTGCAACTTGCTAGTTTAAGAACATCAAGATTCAAAATCTGTCACCTCGAAACAAACTCAACCGTCATACCAACATCATGACGTATCACCTCCTCATTGGTTATATCGTCTCTGACTCGATCTCTTTGTCTGATGTTGGCTATCTATTCTTACTAAGTTCCCACAGATGGCACCAAATTGTAGGTGTTGATTTATGACCTCACAACCAAACAGATCTCTTTGCAGAGATCTAGAGAACTTAGTTGGAGAGCACACGACATAATAGATTAAACCAACACCTGCGCACAAGAAGATAAGAAATACTGCGGTGGCTCGTCCACCGGGAGGTACTCCAACGATTAAGTTAGAAAACTTATCTCACAAGATAACAACTCAAGTGAAGCTTCGTTTGACATTGGCTACGGTACCCAACTTTTTTTTTGTTAGGACTTTTGTAGCCTGACTTTTTTAGCGTCGTTTGGTTTTTATTTTTTGACTTTTATGAGAGAAAAATTATAATGATTATGGTTTGAATGTAACATTTTCTCTTATTGACTTATATAGCTTATTTTATCTTTTTATGCTTTTTTAGTCCCAAAATGAAAACCAAACAAGGGCTAAATAGCTCACAAAATAAAATACACCTTAGACCCATGGAGATGCCCTCTTTATATAATAATTAGTGTCCAACTTTTCCTAAAAGTCTTATTTCATGGGACTCTATCTTTTATAATGATAACATCTATCACAACTCACACTACTCAAATTAAAATAAATTTCCTCAAGAATCTCATATCTATTGAAATAGGTAGCTTGATGTCATCTAGGACTCTTGTTCTCTATTCGAATATCTCGGATTTCGATATGGCAACATCATATCTCAACAACTTGGTTCATCCACGTGACACCTCGATTAACAACCTCGGCTACGTGAATAACCCTAAAAATATGTCCCCACATTAACAAATGAAAATGAATGAATTAATGGTAGAGATATATGAGGAAGAGGTAGAGGAAAAGAAAATCTAATTTAGAGTATACACTAAGCACAAATAAACAATTTTAAATTGAGTGGAAAACATTATTGTCACAAAATATATGCTTTCATCAGGTGTAGTAAAACAGCATCAATGGTGCTAGAAATATACATAGCTTTTTACTTGATAGAATACAAATGTAAAACAATGAGATGAGATTCACTTGTATATCATAGATGTACATGTTCAATTCAATAAAATTTTCCATGCTCTTTTACTCAAATGGCCCCCATTGAATGGGCCTCGTGTTGTCAGCTAAAAGTAGCTAGCAACTATGATAATTAAAACTTACTTTATCAAATTTTAAATATTATCTGTGTCACTACTGTGTTGTGTCTCAAATGTGTATCTATTATATTAATTTATTATGTCTCACCACGCAATCAATCATGTTCTCATGCATTGCATCAAAAGCATAACCAATGCTCTATGCTAGAAGCATGACAATGTGGCACAATCCAATTTTAATGTGGAGTTCAAAGGCTTGTGATTGGTCTCTAGATTTTGTTATTCTTCCTATGCTTCTCTTGTTTTTTTCATTTTATTTACTTTTGTTTTCTCGTTTAATTTTTTTTTAACCCAAAAATAAGATTTGACTATTACTCTCCAAGATCACTTGGAATATACCCTGTGATGCCCAGTTTTGTATCATCTCATTTTCAGTGGCATCATTGTGACATGGAGCATTTTTCAATTAATAAACCTCATGGTTTATAAATAATAAAAAAAAATTAAAAAAAGTAATACGGAATATGGTGAGTATAGAAAATTAACGCAGTCAAATAATTCAACATCTTAGAGCATTAACATTAAATTAGTTAAAATTTTATTACATTTTAACTTAAAAGATATATTTTATTATTATTATCTTGATTTTACATCTTTTTAAATACATTCTCCAACAAACTCTCTATTATTTCTCTATACTATTTAAATATTATTTTGTTCATTTTAATTTAGAATTATTTTTTTATAAACTCAATACAATTAATTCCAAAATATAAAAAGTAATACTTTTTAAATGTTTGGCTAGACTAAACTATTAGTTACATTTGTTGAGTTTAGCCTCCGTTTGGGAAGTGGGTTGGCTTTTTGGCTTTTTGATTTTTTGGCTATTTTAGCCTGGGCTAAAAAGTTTGGTTTGGGAAGGGCTTTTTGACTTTTTTGACTTTTTTTGTGAGAGAAGAGTGTAATAATTATGGGTTGGATGTGATTTTTTTTGTTATGACTAAAATAGCCTATTTTGTCTTTTGTGGCTAAAATAGCCTGAAACTAACTTGCCAACTTGAAAACTAGTTTAATAGAAGTAAAATTTAGGCTTGGTTTGGGAAGTGGGTTGGTTTTTTGACTTTTTTAGCCTGGGCTAAAAAGCTTGATTTGGAAAGAATTTTTTGACTTTTTGACTTTTTTGACTTTTTTTGTGAGAGAAAAGTGTAATGATTATGGGTTGGATGTGATGTTTTGTTTGTTGTGGCTAAAATAGCCTATTTTGTTTTTTGTGACTAAAATAGCCAAAAAAACCTTAAATCTTACTTCCCAAACGGTGCCCCCTTACACTTTGAAGTGGAAATGTAACTCATTTCAATATGGAACTCAAATAGGTCTCACAATCATTTTAAGGATATAAAATTACACTAGCGTTCTCTTAAAATTTAAAAAGAAATATAATAAGTTTTACAAATTTTACATAATTACATTAAACTATTTTAAGATTTTTAATTCATAGAATATTTATTCTTATTTTTATCAATGATTAATTAATCATATAAATGAAAAAAAAAAGCATTTACACACAAATCCTAATTTATGAACTTATACTCTATTAAATCCAAACTAAGATTTTTTAGACCTTTAAGTCTCATTAAAATTTTAATGGTTGAAATTGCCCTTCAAACAATGATTGTTCGTCATTTATGATTATCTATAACGGAACATGATCATTTGAAATTTATTTTGATTTTTAAAATTTTAAAACATCAATTTTTAAATTGAAA
Organism: Camellia japonica; assembly: GCA_030407325.1. Taxonomy (NCBI): domain Eukaryota; kingdom Viridiplantae; phylum Streptophyta; class Magnoliopsida; order Ericales; family Theaceae; genus Camellia; species Camellia japonica. The sequence goes on from JAPPVO010000029.1 coordinate 177,999,736, forward strand.
AAACTGAAGAAAAAAAAACTAATATTTGTGTTTAGTTTGAGTTTTTTTGATTAAATTTTTTAAATATTGAGTTCCTTGTTTTTCGTATTTTTTTGTTTTTAGTGAATATTTTTAAAATTATAAGTATTTTTTTACTCTTTTAGATGCACTTTACTTAGATGTATCTAAAAAGTAAAAAAAAATTGTGAAAAAATATTTTTAAAAATTAATAAATACATAAAAATATGAAAAATATACTGAATTCTTGTATTTTTTTATATTTTTGGTATTTAGTGAATTTTATAAGATTTTTTTCACAAAAATTATACTTTTTATGTGTATTTATGTTATGTGCGTCTAAAAATTTTAAAAAATTACTTAAAATATTTTTAAAAATTCAGTAAAAATAAAATAACACGGAAAACAAGAAAGTAGAATTTTCTGAAACGTATTTTTCAAATTTTTTTTGAAAAAAATTGAAATTACTAAATTATTTTTTTGTACAAAATTTAAAATTTTGTGTTTATAAAGGAGCATGATGATGGAATATTGATGTGCAAAATTGAAAAAAAAAATTAAAAATGAAAAAACTGATAATATTCTCAGTTTTAAAACTAAAAAAAAAATGATAATATTCTCGGTTTTATTGAATAGTTGAATCAAACCAATAAGTAGAAGGGTAAAAACGTTTAATCTCATACTCTCTTTTTTTCATCCGTTAATGAAACAATTATCTGGAACATTACTATACAAAATTAATAATGTTCTAGTTTTAAAAATTAGGAAAAGCTGATAATTTTTTTCATCAGTTAATGAAACAATTATTTAGAACATTATTATGCAAAATTAATAATGTTCTTAGTTTTAAAATTATGAAAAATTAATAATATTTTCAGTTTTACTAAATAAGATTTATTGGTTCAAAAAATCTTAGATAAAACATGAACTACAATAATATTCATAAATATGATTTTTAGGTAATCAACTCTTAAATAAATGACATTATTATTTTTTATATACTTAAATATATATATATATATATATATTATCTTCTTTATCTTTGTATTTTTATACTCCTCCGTCCCAAAATAATGGTCCCTTTTGGGGAATCCAACTTTTTTTGTTAGTACAATTATTGCATTTGAAAAAAGTTAATTTTTCAAAATCATCCTTTTGATAGTACATTTTTTGGGAATATCAATGTCATAATTGTACTTTTTATATTGTTTATTAATTTAAAAGAAGGGCAAAATAGGAAATTTATATTATTTTTGTACTTGATTTTTGAAGAGGGACTAATATTTTGGGACAATGAAAAATGGAATAAGGGACTAATATTTTGGGACGGAGGGAGTAACATCATTCGAAATCTTTTTAAGAGGTGGTTTGGGATGATCTAAATAAGTGCACTTTTTAACTTTTTATGAAATATGAATTGGATATGGATTGGGTTTGAAGTGATGTGTTACAAAGGTGATGTGACTTAAATAAGATGATGTGATTTAAATAGGATAATACTTTTTTGACTTTTTGACTTTTTTAAATCATGCCAAATAAAGCCTAAGTTTTATTATTTAATTATGTTTAAATTATAATTTAAAAACTCAATATGAGGGTAATTTAGTCAAAAAAAATTTTAAAAAAAGAAAGATAGGGAGCATCTATTTACACACACCATTCTCTCTCTATATACATCCTTCACACATAATTTCTCAACATACTCTCTCATTAAGGCCTTGTTTGGGAAGACTAAATAAGTGCACTTTTTGTCTTTTTGGACAAAAAATTTGAGGTTGAAAATATAGATATTTGGGTTAACTTTTTGACTTTTTATGGAAAAATGTGTAATAAAAAATTGTGAAAATTGGTTTTTAGAGGAAAATTTGAATTGGGAGTTGTGCAGCCGTAATTATTGACTTTTGATGAATAGTGTTAACTTTTTAACTTTTTAAGTAACTTTTTGACTTTTTGAATTATTTGAGAGTACCCAAACTTGAGCTAAGTGTGTGAAAAGGGATAATATGGTGCGTACATATAAAAGCTCCCGAAAGATATTTGCAACTTGAAAATTGATAAGCATATAATGTGGGAGGCAAGTGGGAACAGCAAAAGTACATGGTAAGTTCACGGGAGTAGATGTAGACGTAGATTCCGATTGCGCAGTACAAAAGGTGGGCGATTGATCTTCCTGCCATGCTCTTTGAAACGTTAGCACGTCACCTTCTCACTCTACTTTTACGACCGTGCTCTTCACCACGATCATCATTAATGTGTGCGTTTACTATTTTTTTATGCACATTTATTGGCTCTTATTGTTTTTTAAAAAAAAAATTTAAGTATTTTTATATTTTATTTAAAAATAATATTATATGTAATAATTAATATATTAATTAGTATATTAACAGATGATATAGTATAATTTTAGAAAAATTGACCAGTAAATTCCATTTTATCGTCTTGTAGATCATGTGGTCCTAATTGTTTTCTTTTAAACCGTTTAGTCCTTTGGGTTGTTTGTTTACTATTTTGCCATTAAAGTGTTAGTTTGAATTTGTAGACCCACATGTATTTATGGGAAGGGGTGTGTGAGATTCACGTTCCAAAAAAGGTAATAGTACTCTTTTTCTGTGATGTGGGTTGTGACGTGAATTTGACACTTTTTATTTTTTTTCATGACGTGGATTGTGTCACGTTTCAGTTTTACATCACGTGGATTCCACCGATACTCGTTCTCAATCTCACCTATTCTCGTTTTCAATCTTACCAATTCACAGTTCTGGTTCTCAATATCAATCTCAGTTCCGGTTCCACAGTTCCGGTTCCACACTGTGGGGTTCACTCGGTGAGGTTCACATCGAACGTCAAACCTCAAAACCCAACACTGAACCCAACAATGAACAACATCAAGAACGTTGAAGAAAACACAATTCTCAGATACATTTTTGATGATTCACAATTTGATGATTCACAGTTTTGATTCCACACTGTGTGGGGTTTGACGATTCACAGTATTGATGTTGTTCATTCCTGTTACACCCAATTCTCAGATAGAACCACCCATACGGCCATCCACGCTCCCTCACACCTGTGTGGGGTTTGACGATTCACAGTTTTGACGTGGTTCACTCGGTTCCACAGTTGTGGTTCCACACTGGTTCACAGTTCTGCGCACAATCTCTTATTTTCCACCCCCTGAAACTCACAAAGATCTCAAATACTCACGTCCACCATACCTTTATTCGTAGTCTGAGAGGCATTTTCGGAGAGGAAGACGAGTCGCTGTTGGCGGACTCGGAGAACGGTGATCGATGAACCATCGATGAACCCTAGGGATCCAGGTGAGATGAATCAAATCAACGGACTGAGCTACACAACGATCTTCGTTGGAATTGCTATCCAACTGCAATAGATGGATTGAACGAAGTGAATAGAATCAATCGAAACCCTAGAGATTGAACAACACGACGCTGATCCGAATCGGGTTACAGAGTCCAAGGCGACGAGGGACGGTGCTGGAGGACGGAGGTAGATAGAATCAATCGAAACCCTAGAGATTGAACAACACGACGCTGATCCGAATCGGGTTACAGAGTCCAAGCCGACGAGGGACGGTGCTGGAGGACGGAGGTAGATCGGCGGCGATTCTGATAATTATGGGATTCTACAACCAAACATGGCATCCACGTATCCCCCAATATCTGTTACTCATACAATATCATCAATTGATTAACAAAAAGGACAAATTCGTCCAGCAACAATCCAAAAAATTCAAAAAGGGACTTTGCTGATTAAAAGAATCCAGCAGTAGGACTTGCCAATCTAACAGGAAAAACGTGGGATCATATAGTGCAACAGGTTGTGAAATGGGACTTTCTGATAATTTTTCCATAATTTTAAAAGTTTTAAATATTTATAATTTGTATTATATGTAGGATTAATAATAATAACATAACACTAATTGATATATTAGTGTGTATATTAATTGGTGCATGTACCACCACTATTTATTTAAAATGAGTAAAATACTGTAGAATCAAATTGTTCATAAGAAAGGTTCGTTTGGGAGTGGGTTGGATTTTTTAGCTATTTTAATCTGTGACTAAAAAGTTTTGTTTGGGAAGGACTTTTAGCTTTTTTAATTTTTTTGTAAGAGAAATAATATAATGATTAAGAATTTGATGTGATATTTTGTCTTATTAAACTAAAAAACCTATTTTATTTTTTGTGACTAGAATAATTAAAAAAATCCCAAACTTGCTTTCCAAAAAAAGCCAAACTAATTAGTAATACATCAAGATTTTTTTATAAAAAATATTTATATAACATTATTTTTTTTGAAAATATCAATACTCAGAGAAGTAGGTTTTTTAACCAAAGAATCTAATAAATCTATCACAAAATTTATTTTAATAATTTAAATTATTCATCTTATAAAATCTTCTAATTAGATTATTATTTCAAATCTAAATAAAAAAATTTTAAATATGATTATCTTGATTTTTAAATTTTTTTTAATTGTAGAATCATGTTTGGTTTGTGTTTTAGAAAAAAAAAATTTAGATTTAAACAAAATAGAAACTGGTTTGATAAAAATAAATATCAAAAATATAATTTTAAATTTTTAAAAATTATTTATGACCTTTCAAAAGATGAAATTATACAAAAATAATAAATATTTTTTTTTATTTCTTTTACAAAATTAATTTTTAATTTTATAAAAAGAATTGAAACAAATTTTTAAAAATCAAACCAAATACTATTTTTTTGGTGCAAATTACATATACCTCCCTCGAGGTTTAGCTAGATTATAGATACCCCTGAGGTTTCAAAAATTACAAATACCCCCTAAGGTTTATATTTTCATAACAAATTGCCCCATGAGGTTTATATTTTTATAACAATTTGCCCCCTAACTTGTTATGCAAATTATACCTTCAGAGGTATCTGTAATTTTTCAAACCTCAGAGGATAATTGTAATTTTACTAAACCTCGAGGGAGTATATGTAATTTGCCCTAATTTTTGTTACTAATACCATATGTAAGGCCTATTTTGACAAATAAAAAATACAAGTCAGTTTATTGATTAATTTAATCATAATACCTCTTTAATTTTAATTTTTTTTTTAAATAAAAATTTAAAAACGCACCTCTCGAAATAAGTCTAAATATCACATCACTAGTACAATCCTTGTGCGAGAAGAGCGTGGGGCTTTCTTTCTCTTTCCTCCCTTACTTTACACCAGTTGATTGCGCCTTTAGAGTTCACATCAATCAACCAATACACTTCCTATAAATAACTTCAGTTTTATTCATGAATGCAAAAAATTATCGAGATTTGCGTTTCAACATTTGCAGATCCACATTCCTTAGATTCACTCCTCCACCACCCCCACCTCCACAGCCACCACCCTTGCATGGCAACAACAGAAAGAACCACAATTCCAATTCCCAAAACCCCCAGACAAACAACAAAAACACAAAACCCAAAACCCAAATTCACCATCATATACCGAAACCGATCTTTCTCATCCTCTCTCCTCCCTCAAAATTGAGTTATTTTTGGGTTTTTCCATAGAGGTCCGCCGTGTCCATGGCGGACATAGTGAAGCAAATCCTAGCAAAGCCGATTCAATTAGCAGACCAAGTCACCAAAGCCACCCACAATGTGAATCACAACAGAACAGAATGCATAGAAATCAAAGCCAAGACAGAAAAGCTGGCGGCTCTACTCCGGCAGGCGGCGCGTGCGAGCAACGACCTCTACGAACGCCCTACGCGCCGCATCATCGACGACACAGAGCAAGTCCTCGACAAAGCTCTCAGCCTGATCTTCAAGTGCAGAGCCAACGGCTTACGCCGAGTCTTCACCATCATCCCCCAAGCCGCTTTCAGGAAAACCTCGCAACAGCTCGAGAACTCCATCGGCGACGTGTCGTGGCTCCTCCGAGTCTCCTCCCCCGCCGACGATCGCAACGACGACTATCTGGGTCTCCCTCCGATCGCCGCAAACGAGCCAATTTTGTGTTTGATTTGGGAACAAATCGCGATTCTGTGTTCTGGGTCGATCGACGAACGAGCCGATGCGGCTGCTTCTCTGGTCTCGTTGGCCCGAGACAATGACCGGTACGGAAAGCTGATCATCGAGGAAGGAGGTGTACCGGCGCTGCTGAAATTGGCGAAAGAAGGACGATTGGAGGGTCAAGAGAGCGCTGCGAGAGCGATTGGGCTTCTGGGTCGTGACCCAGAAAGCGTCGAACACATTGTGAATTGTGGTGTGTGCCAGGTGTTTGCGAAAATCCTCAAAGAAGGTCACATGAAGGTTCAAGTTGTTGTGGCTTGGGCTGTGTCGGAACTAGCTGCGAATCACCCCAAATGTCAAGACCATTTCGTCCAAAACAACACAATTCGGTTACTAGTTCGTCATCTAGTTTTCGAAACCATTGAAGAACATAGCAAGTACACTATTCCAAGCAAACAAGGCATATCGATTCACACCGTCGTAATGGCCAATCCCACCACCACCAACAATGGCAATAAGCAGGATGAGGATGAGAAGCAATTCACTAGTCAAATTCCTCGACCAGCTGGCGAAGAAACCCAGACCCAAATTCACAATATGGTTACTAACACTCTGGCCATGAAAACCCAATCTAAAGAAAACCCATCACAACAACAAAACAATGCACTAAACCAATCCAACCATGCCAAGTCTAACCACAACCCGCATGTTTCGTTAGCCGGGAGTAGCATCAAGGGGAGGGAGTGTGAAGATCCAGTAACAAAAGCTCGAATGAAGGCTATGGCAGCTCGAGCCCTTTGGCACCTCTGTTCCGGTAACGCTGCCATATGCAATAGCATCACAGAATCGAGAGCGCTTTTGTGTTTTGCGGTTTTGTTAGAAAAAGGCCCGGACGAAGTCCAATACAACTCTGCCATGGCACTAATGGAAATTGCAGCAGTAGCTGAGCAAAATGCAGAGTTGAGGCGGTCTGCTTTCAAGCCCAATTCACCGGCTTGTAAAGCTGTTGTGGACCAGTTACTTAGAATAATCGAGAAAGCAGACTCGGACCTCCTCACACCTTGCATTAGAGCACTCGGGCACTTGGCTAGGACTTTCCGAGCCACGGAAACAAGAATGATACCCCCTCTGGTTCGATTGTTGGAGGATACAGAGGCCGATTATACTAAAGATGCTGTCATTGCACTAACTAAATTCGCCGAAACTGACAATTATCTCCATGTTAATCACTCCAAGGCCATTATTGATGGAGGTGGTGCTAGGCATTTGATTCAACTCGTCTACTTTGGTGAACAAGTGGTTCAGCCACTGGCATTGATTTTGCTAGGCTACATTGCATTACACGTACCGGATAATGAGGCACTGGCTCAGGCAGAGGTGTTGGTAGTGATCGAGTGGGCTTCAAAACAGGGGCATTTAACTCAAGATTCTTTAACTGAAACACTGCTAACCGATGCGAAAACTAGATTGGAACTCTATCAATCCAGAGGTTCCAGAGGATTCCATTAGTCTGCACAAAATTGTTGAGGAAAACATCAAAATTTGATTTTCCTTTTTGTTTTCCTTCTGTTTTTTCCAATTGTGATGGAGTGTATATACAGTTAGATCTTGTAACCTGTCAATCTTACTTTTTGTTTAGAATAATCCCCAATTACTTCTAGCATTCTTTTTCTTGTTCTTTTTCTAATTCTTTTCATGATTTTTTTTTAGCTTGGTAAGTTGATACATATCCAAATTCTTTCCATCTACAATTGGAGCTTGTTTAGATCACGAGAGAGATCAGTTCTAGGCTGCAGCTATGATGAGTGTCATCGTGAAGGAGCGGCATTGTGTACACCAACAATCTCTCTAACTAAGGCACTCCCGAGACTTCCATGGTCATTAGACTCTAATACTCTGCTTGTTTTGTTGGAAATTCCATCATCTCTCCTAAAACAGGTGATGGAGCCAAAAAAAAAAATAGTGCAAGGGGACCCTTAATAATTAAACTTCCAAATTTTTTTTCTCCTAACCAATAACGATAGATATTATTTTTTTAAATCAATATTAAGTACGAAATCTTAAACATTTAATATAAAAGTTTTAAAATTTTTTTTTTTACAATTGACTTTGTAAAAAATCAGAATTGAAAATATGGTATTACTATATAACCAGTATGTTATAGGCAATACAAAAGAGTCTTGTATGCTTAATGATAGATTATAATAATAGGAAAATTATTTATAAGTCCTATTATGGAGACTTATGTTATATATGGTTCTACTAAAAAATTTATGTTCCCATAAGTCTTGTGTGAAGTTTGTTGACACATTTAGCTTCAATATTAGTTGTTAATATCATAAATAATGGTAAAATCATTTATAAGAAATTGAATGTTACCATAAATTAAGTTTGCGAAACGTAACGTGACACCTACATAAACGTAACGTAACGTGATCATATCAGATGGGACATTACATAAACATAACGTGACATGACACCTACATAAACGTAACGTAACATGACACCTACATAAACGTGACATGACACTTACATTAACGTAACATGACACTTACATAAATGTAACGTAACGTAACGTGACGTGACACCTACATAAACGTAACGTAGCGTGACACCTACATAAACGTAACGTAACGGGACACCTACAGAAACGTAACGTGACTTCGCAAACTTACTAAGTTTTTGATTTTTTTAATTGAATGTGAAAATGTTACTTTCTATGGTAACATTCAATTTTCTATATATGGTTTTGCCATTATAGTGTATAATAGTATATTAATACCATTTATTTACAACTCATAGGATCTTGTGGAATACATTCCTATCTAAATAGAACTTGAGACTCTATAAGAAATTACACAGGACTTAACATAGCATAAGTGTCCGAAATAGGACTTATAAATAAGTTTATAGATAATAGTGATGATTTGGTATTACTGTTGCACTTAATATTTTTTATAAAGTTTTTATACATAATAATGTGGCTTATTATAATTTTTTCATTTTCAATCAAAATAACCATCATTATTTTTGTAATTTAAAAATTGTCATTAAAAAATCATTTTAAATGTTATTTCTATATAAATATTATGTTTGTTAATTATTTTCTTTATATACCAAAAAAGAAAAATTTGCAAAGTTAAAGGGGGACACGTGTCCCACCTGGTCCCTCTATAGCTCCCTCACTGCCTAAAAAAACCAATTGGGGTGATATAGGGCTTGTTTGGTTTGTTTTGGGGAGAGTTATTTATGGAAAAAATTTTGGAGAGAGAGTTTAGAAATTTTTTTGGTTTGTTTGGTTGTATATTTTGGGAGAGTTGTTTTTATGGGAGTTTGGGATGATTTGATATTTTGGGAGAATTTGAGTAGATGTGTGTGAGAGAAAAAGTGATTGAGAAAGAGAGAGGAGAGAGAAAAAGTGATTGATTGATGTGTAAGAGAGAAAAAGTGATTTTGAAATTTTTTTGAGAAAAACTCAAACCAAACAATTCTTTAGAAATTTTTTTCTAAAACTCATCTCCCAAATGTAAACCAAACATACCCATAGACTTTCGGTACATCTTTTATGACATTCGAGCAAAGCACAAGGAGGAAAGAAATGGAGATTAGGGCTGTCTTTGGTTGTAATTTCAAATCACAATTCTATATTTTAATTTAAGTATTGTGTTTGGTTGTGATTCTGAAATGCTGTTTTGAGAATTTTGTACAGAACATTTGTGTTACTCTACAACATCAGACACGTCGTTCCTTTTTTTTTTTGAAATTTATGCTGCGTCGAATGTCCACCCGGATGTCCTCTGAATTCCAGATTTTTTTTTTTTTTTTGCAATTGATTTATATAATCGGGAAAAATATTTTCTGAAAATTTTTAAATTTTTATGTGCTTTAAAATAATTTTGAGTTGTATATTTAGTTATGAGTTGTAAATTTTTGTATCACATATCAAATGTCACATCAATAATTCCCCACTCAAATCAAACCTCTTTTCCAAAACTATTTTCAAAACTCTTTATCAAACAAATTTTTTACACTTAAATCATAATTCTACAACACACAAACTCAAAATACAACTCATACTCTCAAATCACATTTACAAAATTCAACCAAACGCAGGTTAGGATTTTCAAAATGGGTTACCTAGGAAGCATCACATCGCCCTTACCTTTGCAAATGTTATATAGGACTGAAGGCTATGAGAGATGTCCTTCAAGTAATGTCAAATAGTTACAAATAGGAGACCACCCTAGACACTATCACATGTCCCTATCTTTTACTGACAGATTGATTGGGGGCTCATTCAAGTGGTCGTGCTGCATTACTGGCTGGCTATGGTATCTTTGGTAGGGCTTTGGGTTGAATTGCAAGTTTTGGGCCATGACTAGGCCTAAATACGTGGCCCAAAGGATCATCTTGATAGGCGGATACAAGATAATCATGTGTACATCATAGCTATTTGTCCAAGAGCTCCTAAAAAATCTTCTTCTTTAAAGGCCCAAACGAAAAGCCTAAAATAAAATGTCTTGTCCAAAGAGCCAAATCTCATCCCAAAAAGGCCCAATTGAAAAACGACTTTCCCCTATGGGAATTTACCATTTTAGTTGATTTTTGACTTTTTATAAAAAAAATATTTTTAAAAAATAGAGAAAGTAATGTGATAATTTGTAGTGACTTTTTGAATTTTTAACTAAAATCAATGTCCCAAACAAGAGTAACTTTAAGGAAAATTTTACTTATAAATCTCATCTTGAGGAATGGTGATCTATTTAATCTTAAGAATTTTTTTATAGACCAATTATTCACATTGATTTTAAAAAAAGTGGAATTAATATACTATTTGAAAAATAAATTTATAGTTTTACCCTTATTTCTATTATATTCTCTTATCTTTTTTTTTTCTTTTGTGCTAAAAAGGTAAAATACATAATCTACAGGAATCAAATTTGGGATAAATTTTTATATAAGAATCTTTTTTATTTGGAAAATATTTCAAAATGAATACAAAAATGACTTAAAATATGAGATTTTTCATACATTCTAAAAAGACGTGAGATTCTTCAAACATTTTAAAAGGAGTACAAAAGTTTCTTAGTAAGTTTTGGACAAATGTATAATTTCAAACTGTAACACTCCAATGTAACACTCTAAAAAAAATTCTTAATATACTTTTCTTAAACGTAACATTCCAATATAACAATGTAGAAAAACTATTTAGTGTAACGCTCTAATGTAACACACAAAAAAATTTCCAAGTATATTTTTTTCCAAACGTAACACTTTAAAAAAATTTCTTAGTGTAACACTTTAATGTAATATATAAAAAAATTTCTTAGTATACTTTTTCCAAAGGTAACAGTCTAGAGTAATTCTAGAAACCCTAAAATTTCTATCAAATGTCTCGCATGGATGTGGGACCCATGTCATGTGAGTCCCACACCCATGTGAGACATTTAGTAGAAATTTTGAAATCTTTAGCATTTTTGTAACACTCTAATATAGCATTCAAAAAAAAATGGAAAAATTATTCATAAGTCCCATATTGAAAAATGTTACTCCATCTAGTCTTGAGTGTTTTTTTATAAACCATTTAGTCCTTTTTTTACATCACAACATCATCACCAAAACAACATCAAACATCATCATCAAAACAACATCAAACCTCCCAGATGAATAAAATGTACAAACTCCATTGTTCTATAAAGAAGAACAAGTCAAGTCACAGCATTATTATCTATTTCCCCTGTCACCCACTACGAACCAAACACCAAATAAGAAATAGCCAGCAAGAAACATTATGGACTCTGCAAACGATTCGGACAACAGGGCAACAACAATGTCGATTTCGTGAAACCCTAGGCGGCGATCCATTGTAATATACAAAACCATCATCATCATCCCGATTTGGCAAATCGCTTCACATAACCGTAGGATCGTTTGAGGATTTTGCGAATCCATATTGATCGATTTCGTTTCGTATATATATATATATATATATACATAGGTTCGCTTACTTTTTACGATCCTAAAATATAAAATAGTAGGGATTGATTATATATATACATAATGTTGATGGATGGATAAAACAGAGGCGATGGTGTCGATGTTCGATTGATGAATCTGATCGATCTGATGTTCTAATGAATTTGATGATGGATCTCGAGCAATAGTTTCAATTTTTTTAAAAATAAATTTGATGTTTGATGAATAATGTTTGATGTTTGATGAATAATTCTAACGTTTAATGGTTGTGTTTGATGTTTGATGAATAATGTTTGATGTTTTATGAATAATCCTAATGTTTAATGGTTGATGTTTGATGAATAATCCTGACGTTAATAATGTTTGATGAATAATTTTAACGTTGCTAATGTTTTCACCCACATTATACGAATAATCCTGACGTTGCTAATGTTTGATGTTTGATAAATAATTGTGACGTTGCTAATGTTTGATGTTTGATGAATAATATTTGACATAAAAAGGCCTATAGTAAGCTTTTAGAGAAATAGGACCTATTAGTCCAACAAAAAACCTTCAGAACTAAATGGGTTAACATTTCCAAATTTAGGATTTATTGGTGCTTTCCCCAAAAAAAATCTTAATATAGCACCCTAATATAATATACAAAAAAAACTCCTTAATGTATTTTTATCAAATGTAACACTCCAATTTAACACTCCAAAATTCTTCAAACCATTCCAAAAGGATGTGGGATTCTTCAAACCATAGCAAAAGGAATACAAAATTCCTTAGTAAATTTGGGGCAAATGTATAATTTCAAACTCTGGGTATTACATTTGAAAAAAATATACTAAGGAGTTTTTTAGTGTTTTGTGTGTGTTACAATGGAGTATGTTACATTGGAATGTTATGTTTAGAATTAGAAAATTACTTCGGACCCCACTGGGGGTCGACCCCCAGTGAGGTGGCAGCCCGTGATTGGGCCAAAAAAAATTCTTTTTTTTTTTTTTTTTTTTTTTTTGAAGTTTCAGCCAGTAGGGGCGCGCCACGTCACTGGGGGTCTGCAGCGGGGTTCTTAGAATTATATTGATTGGAGTGTTACGCTTGAGAAAAGTACATTAAGGAGTTTTTTTTTTTTTTTGTATCATATTGGAGTGTTACGTTTAGAAAAAGTACATTAAAGATTTTTTTTTTTTTTGGTATTACGTTGTTATGTTTGAGAAAAGTACACCACGGGATTTTTTAGTGTGTTACATTAGAGTGTTATGTTTTTGTTCGTTATTTGAGATTTGTTCAAAGAGGGAAAATTCAAAACTTCTATAGTGCGAATTGCCCAAATATGTAAATTTATATTCGGAGAAACTCACTGTTATTCCTAAAAAATTAAACCCAAACATGTAAATAACTACCTTTTTGTGTAATTTTCACTTTAATGGGACATTTGAATTTATAAGAAAAAAAATGGAAGACTAAATAGTTTACAATATCACATTTTAAGATTTATTAGTGTTTTTTTACTTTTCACTAACTAAATAAAGTATAAAATGTAGGGAAAATAACTAATAAGTTCTATTTTGTTTTTAATATTACTGTCAAGTCTTATCAAGTTTCAATATAGACAACTAAGTTCTATTTTTCATAACATATTTCCAAAAAGTTCATTAATTCATAATGGTAGATATTATATCAATTTTACCCCTCATTTAACATGAACAACAATTTCATAAATATTTTTAATTGTACAAATTATGATATTATATTCTAAAAAAATCATAATTCACAATGAAAAAAGTATCAATAAGTTCTATTTTATTTTAAAAATTGTTATTGAGTTATATCAAATTTCAATATTAACAAATAAATCTTTTTTTTATAAATTGTTATTAAAAAAATTCAATTGTTTGTAATAGTATATTTTATTTTCATTTTATCTTTTTTATTAAAATATGAACACAAAATTTGATAAATAATTTTAATTTATTAGAAATTTTGTAATTGAATTATTTTTAATTACTCAAATTAAATGATTATTCATAAACAAAATTATAAGCATAAGATTAATAATTTTTAAAATTAAAATTTTAAATTTTATTATTTATAAAATTATTGTTCATGTTAAAATAAGAAGGATAAAATCGAAATAAGACACACCAATATAGAGAAATAAATGTTTTGAAAACCTTCTTAGTTGTCTATATTAAAATTTGATAGGACTTTATAATAATCTTAAGAGAGAAAAAGACTTATTGATTATTTTTCTAAAAAAGTATATGTTTTATTTTACCTACTTTTTTTTATCAATATACCCCAGCGTTACTCATAATATCTATTTATGCATAGACACTAATTAAAGAATCTCTTGAGAGCATCTATAAAATACTCTTTAAAAAAGACTTATTGGCTATTATAGATATATATTATTTTAGAGTTATGCTACGTAGCTCGAAAGAGAGGGTGCCTAAATTTTTTTTTTTAAAATCAAAAAAGAAGAAGAAGAAGAAGAAAAAGAAAAAAGAAAAAAGAAAAAGAAGAAAGAAGAAGAGAATAAGAAGAAAGAGTAGCAGAGAGAGACAGAAAGATCATCAACCACCCATCATCATCATCATCATCCACCCAACACATCATCATCATCATCACCACATCATTACAGATCCTCCGATCGGGCTGCGATGATCGGATCGGAGACGGAGGCAAAAACGGGGGCTGTGACGATCGGAGGCGGAGGCGGGGCTGCGACGAGCTGTGACGATCGGGCGGAGGTGTAGACACCCCATTTTGACCGGCCCTAAGACTTGGGCATTTTATTTTGACCACCCTCACCAGAAAAATTAAATTGACATTTCAAAATTCCAAACCTCACCCATTTTGGCCATCACTAATATTTTGGTAATTTGTAGTATTTTATAATTTTATGTGTGTGTATTAAATTAGGTGTGTGCATATCTTTTAAGTGTGTTTTATGATTGACAACTATTTTTAAAAAAAGAAAATAAAAAATAAATAAAGAAAAGAAAATTAAAAAAAAAATTAATAATAATAATAATAAAATAAAAAAATAAAAAGAAAAGAAAATGGGGGCGGTGGTGGAGAATTCAGCATAATATGTTTGGTGAGTGGAATTGTGAGGAAGAGATAAGAGGGCACTGATGGGTGGAATAGGAAGATATAGTTTTAAAAGATGGTGGAGAGGGGTTAATTGGAGGGTGTCGGTTTTGTTTTAAAAATAAAAAGAGGAGAACACTGCCCACTCAACACAGGGGAGATGAACACATGAGGAGCTGCCCCTCTCTCTCTCGAATAGAACATTGATACACAGAGAGCATACATGGTTGGGAGAAGATGGGGAGGTAGATACACTCATACACGGGTTGAGGGGAGATGCACTAGTTCTCTCTTTTCTCCCTCTCGGCAAGGAGATGATGCATGCATACACAACCCTCTCTCTCTAGATGGAACATACATAGGCACACATGAAGGATACAGAGCAGAAGGAGGAGTGAGGCATTAACTCTCTCTCTCTCTCTCGGCTTGGAGAGAGAGAGAGTACAACATACACTACAACACATATGCATGATAGCTTCACAGCACCACCTTTCATCTTCACACACTCCACACACCTACAAAACCCAGCTGCCATACACGACCACCCAACCACCACCGTGACCAACCCTGCACTCACCTCACCACCCAACTCTCTCTCCCTCACCTCTCTCTCTAACACCACAGCTCACCACCACCGTGGCCAACCCATCTCCCATGCACGACACACCCAACTCTCTCTCCCTCACCTCTCTCTCTACCGTGGCCACCCAACACACACCCACACCACTGCCATAGACCAACCCAGCAGCACACCACCAACTCTAACACACACAAACCCGACTCTCTCACCTCTCGGCACCACCCACACAGACCATGCAACACAGACACCACACGGCTCTCTTCTCTCTCTAACATTCTACTCTCAACCTTCACAGCTACACACCCATGAACACACCTCTCAACAACCCACACTCACTCCACACACATGCATGACTGATACACACAACATCACACACACACACTGCAATTCGACACACCCATACACACTCAATCTCTCCCACGGCAGCTCTCTCTCCCTCCCACACAGTAACACACTCACCACCATACACCCCCACATGCACCCACACACGGCACTCTCTCTCTCTAGAGACCCATGCACACAACACACTTCTCTCTCTCTCTCTAAACTCTCTGATTCACTCTCTCTCTCGGCTACCAGATGCATAACACACACACACAGACACGGATGCACACCAACCCACCTCTCCCATGCATGACAACCTCTCTCTCTCTTCACCAAGTCCACCCGTGGGCTTTGAGAAATTCTGGGTGGGCTTTGTGGGCTTTGAGAAATTCTGGGTGGGTTTTGTGGAATTCTGAGAACATTGGTGAAGTGGGCCTTGGCATTATATTATTTCGTGGGTTTCCTGTTGTTGGCCCAAGGTTGATTATGGTTTTTCAGCCGGGCTCATTGAGTTTTAGACAGATTTCATATTCCTATAAATTTGGTGAGCCCATAAATTTCTATTTAGCCATGATGCAGCGGACCACTTATAGTCGATCTCCTCATGTTGATTGATGGTGAGTCTCATATGATTCTATATAAGGTTGTGCTCGAGTCATCTCTCCCAAGAAGTAGATGGTGCCAGTGGTTACTGAGTTGAAGTTGTTTATTTTATTTTTATTTTGAGTGTTTTGTGAGGTTTTATTTTATTTTATTATTTCTCCCTCATCCTTTATTCGGATCTGTAATAATTCAAGTATTGTAATAATTCCCCCACCCCGCTTCTTTCTATCCCATTCTTTTATTGCTTTCCCTAACTATGTGTATGTATATATCTGACATGCCATGCATATCCATGCTTTACATTTATGTCTCATGCATTAAGATTCGGCTATATTTATATGTGTGGATTTAATCAATTCTTCTGTGATTCTATGCGCTACCTTATGTTATTAAGATGATTCATATGTCATATTTTAGAAGCCGAATCTTTAGTGCATCTCATGAGTGAATTGCATTAGGATTCTGTATATAAGATCATGCATATTTTACTAACTTTGTTTTGTAGCTGTTCGAGGGACGTCGGTCAATCTGTGAGTTTTTATGCTTTAGCATCCCTTTTGTGTGTGATTTTCTTATTATGTTTAGCATCCTACCATGTGGCTATTTGTTTAAGTGATAAACTGTTGAATGCCTGTGGATGAAGGCTTGTTGTTTGAATTGGAATAATTCAATGAATGTACGTCTTAAACCCACTTTGTCAAGTGGCAAATTCAAACCCTTTTCGACAAATAAACATGAAATTGAAGTGTTCCAATTTGAGCAAACTAGTCTATACTTGTATGCTTCACATAGTAAATTTTAGGATTTACTAAAATAATCAGAACATGAACATATAAAGAAAATAAAAGTCATATCATGGTTTAGTAGAGGCCGATCTTTTGATCGGGTGAGTGGGGGTGCTCATTATTGACCTTCCCCTCTCATACCTAAGGTTCCGAGCCAAGCATCCTTGGTTACGACGAACAGTGGCCTTGGCACCGAGTCATGGGTTTCCTAATTTCCCAAAATATTAGGTGGCGACTCTGAGATCTGATGACGCAGTCCATTTTTGACAAAATTGCAATAAAATGGATTTTCAATAAAAGTTGCCAAATCTGGACTCTCATCTATGTTTCACATTGCACTCGTGAAACTTGAGATCAAAGAGATCTCGGGAGTCCGAACTGTTTAACGCGCGCGGGTACCCCCCGGGCACAGGAGGCGACCATCTCCTCTTCCCCTCTCTTCTCTTTCTCTCTCTCTTTCTCTTTCTCTTCTATCTGTTTCAGACCGGGAAAGGCCAAAAAAAAAAAAATCAGGCTGTTCGGGGAACAAAATTCGGGGACAAAATCATTTTCCATTATTTTATTTCAATCATTTTAAGTTGTCATTTGACCAAAAAAAAAAAAAAAATTTAATTGACTTTTTAGAGTTGAGACTTTTTTAGTTTGTGACTAAAAAATTTATTTGACAAAAATATTTTGGCTTTTTTAACTTTGTGAGAGAAAAAGTAAAAAATAATTATAATTTAAATGTAATATTTTATCTTATTAACTTATAATCTATTTTATTTTTTTTGTGTTTTTTTAATCCTATTTGAAATTACCAAACAAAACTTAAAAGTAAGTTTGGAATGTACCCTTCGTTTGGCATACCAGACTTTTTGATTTTTTGACTATTTTAGCTATAAAAAAACAAAATAAGCTTTTTAGCCTAATAAGACAAAACATCACATCTAACCCATAATCATTTCATTTTTTCTCTTATAAAAATTTTTAAAAAAAAAAAGTCAAAAAACTTATCCCAAACAAAACTTTTTAACCCCAAGCTAAAATAGTTAAAAAGTCAAAAAATCAACTCACATCCCAAACAAACCCATAGAATAGTTGAAAGTTAAAAAAATGTCACTATCAAAAATATAATTGTTTTCTTTATTTTTATACACATTCTTTTTATAAAAAAAAATTAAATAATTAAATTTCAAAATAATTCTAAATTTTTTTATAGGAGATTATGTGATTATGATTAGATGGTGTTGCTGAAAGGAGTAGGCGCATACCACCGGGTCCAGGGGTGATGGTATGGTGGTATGCCAATTAGGGGTGCAACTCGGGCAGGCTTAACTTGAGCAACCCGTATCCAGCCCGAGTTTTTTAAGGATTTGGGCAACAATATCTTGTAATCCGGACGAACCTGGGCAGATTTTTGATGCCTAAATTGTAATTCGAGCCGAGCCTGGGTAGAATCTGTGGATAGCCCAAACAACCCGAACCTGAATTGCATTTAATATATTATATAAACTATATAATATATATATATAAATTAAATAGGTGGCCCTTAATCTTTTTATTTGTTTTGTTTTTTTTGGTTGGTCTTTGGCCCTCGGATTAGAATTTTTTATTTGGACCATTAGATTAAAATTAAAAATAAAACCCTACCTTATCTATTCTTTTCTTCCCTCTCTGTCTCAGACTCTTATTTCATTTCTTCATCAGAGTTATTTCTTCATCAGAGTTGAAGAACGGTGGAGATACAAGGGCCACGAACACGAAATGCAGCAGCCACCAACAATGACGCCACCCTTTTGACTCTCAACGACGCTACACAAAACTGTTAGATCCTTCTCCGTGTTTGTATTTGTGCTTCAATTTGTCTATTTTTGGTCACTCGTCATTCGATTACCACTCAAAACTGGTGGATCTATGAGTTTAAAAAATTTTCTTAATAGATTTGCAAAATATGTTTATGTTAGTGAAATTTTGTGTATATATATGTTTATGGGGTACAGCCCGTTTGGTTTGTTGGGGTCCTGTGGGGCTAGTTGTGTTCCCCTTCTATATACTGGTCTAAGTGTCCAGCGGCCACTAACTCTTCCAAATGTTGCCTTAGTGGTGTGCAATTCTCAGTGTGGTGCCCCTTTTCGTCATGGAAGGTGCAACGGGACCTCTCGTCATAGCCCCTCTATGCCTCTCCCAACTTGACTGGCCGCCGAATGAAAGGTTCATTCCGTATCTCGCCGAAAATCGGTAGATAGGTTTATTGAATACGGTGTGATGGCAATGCGGACTCTTAACTTCCTCTTTTCTGGGTCCTCTTGGTTGGCGCGCCTGCCTTACACATTCCTGCTTGGTAGTTCCACCGTGTTGACTTTCGCTGTAGTCTTTTTATCTGGCAATTCTGTTGTGCCAGATTTTGCTTTAGTACGGGCGCTATCTTCTTCTACTCGGATATGTTGATGCACCCTCTCCATTAGGGCCTCCATCGTGAGAGGTGGCATCATTGTTATCGAGTCCCTCAGTTTGTTTCCGACTGGTAGACCCCTTTTGTATTGTGCCATGGCGAGATTTGTAGGGCAATCTCTAATCTGGTTGAAAGTTTCCCAATATCGACTGTTGTAAGACCTTAATGTCTATTTTTCACCCATGTCAATGGAGAGTAACTGATCAATCTCCACTGGAGTCTTGGTGTTCGTTCTAAATCTAGTCACGAACGCTCTGCCAATTATGCCCATGAGGCGATGTTGCCTTCTGGTAGCCTTTCGAACCAGGTTAGACCTAGGTCGCCGAGGCTCGATGGGAACAAGATACACATTAGGGCCTCGTTCCGCCGGTATACTGCCATAACCTGGTGAAAGTAGCTTAAGCGCATGTAGGGGTCTGTCTTCCCTTCATAAGTAGTGAATTTGGGCTGGTGGAAGCTTGAAGGTAGTGGTGCGTTTTCTATTACCGGAACGAACAACGAGCTCTGTAACCTTGCTAATACCTTGTCTGTTGGTTCATAAGCAAGGCGCGGCATTGGCATCCCTACCTCGACACTCCCATGTGTCCGAGGGGCCAATCGCTGCAGTGCGGAAACCCTGCGGGGGTCGCGTGCCCTGGTGTCTTCCTTCTATCGGGCCCTCTCCTCGAGCACCGTCCGTAAGTCCGCTGACCTAGGCAACTCTGTGTGCCTAGATGTCGTCTGGTGTGTGTATGAGGGGTAATAGCTGCTTCCCTCTATATACGACCTTTCAGTCCTCGTTCTCTCAGACCTGGAGTGACGAGTCCTGGAAGTCCTTGATTGGGTGTCGCCTGTTCTAAGGCTCCTGCTTTCTGCTTGTGATGGCGTGGTATGCCTGTCACAATCTTCAGGGTGGCGAGAGGGTGTGTTGCCTTTGCGTCCTTCTCTTGTTGCCACCCATTTTCCTTTTATCTGGCGCTTCATTGTCTTCATGTCTGCCGTCATCCGCTTGATTAACTTGTCTTGCTCCCTCACGCGATCCTCCAAAATTTGAGGATCAAGCCTCCGTCTTTGTCTTTCAGGACTTTGAGAGCGACGGGGGCTAGTGCCCCGTCTCTCCCTAGTATCCCTCCGGGAGTTTCGTCAATGGGGTTCTAAATCCGCTATGGGTGGGATAGGAGGTAAACCTTCGCGCCTCTCACCCCCCTCCGGGGTCTACCCATCAATAGCAGATTGCGGCAAGTCTTTATTGTGCGCCATTGCTTTCAACTAGAGAGGAAAACTTGATCAAGAGGTTTCGTTCTTTGTGAAATTCCCACAGACGACGCCAATTGTACGAGCACAAAATAATTCTTCTCGTATGATCTTGTTGATCAAGTTTGCGCTCCTCCACAAGTCGTCGCTTACTTCCTGAAAACACAAATGTGAGCAAGCCGGCGGGTGTGTGCCGGAAACCCCTTCGATGCCTAAGTTAGCAACTAGACAATAGACAATAAGCTCTGCGTATTCTAGAGTAAGAATTGTGATACCTGTACATAGATCCTTTCACGAGCTTTTATAGATTCTGTGTGGCACAATCCTAGTAGGACTCTTACTCCTCAATGTAGAGTCCTCATAGGAATCACATCTCTAAGAGATAATGCTTATCCCTTAACACCCTTCTCACTGCTTTAACCAAGTGAAATGGTTTTTCCTCGGTAGTATGACAAGACGACCGAGCTAACACCGCCATGCTTAAGCGGTAGATTTAACCGAGCTTCACCTAGCTCGGTTCCACATTTCTCTTTCAATTCAGTTTCCTGTACCTCGGTTCAGCATACTCCAACCAGGCTATCTTAGTCATTTATGACCGAGCTAACTAGGCCCAATGGCGAAGCCCATTCCACTCAGCCCACAGCTCGGCTCACCTCTACCCGGTCCTAGCTCGGCCCAGATTTACACATTTTACCCTCTCATTTAGGTTATCTTCTTCCAGCGGTCTTGATCTTGCAATCTGAAACGCTTGAGCTGAGCCACACCCATTTCTCTCTGTGGTTGTTTCTTTCTTCGTCTTTGGGACTGACTCGTTGGATTTCAACTTTCTTTTTTCACTCTGTTTCATATTCTCGGGTCTAGACAGAGAGAGAAAAATGGGTTTGATTATGGAGAGAGAGAGAGAGAGAGGACAGGGAGAATGAGAGAGAGAAAGAGAGTGTGTATGTTTATACTGAGAACCAACAAGAAATACCAGCTACGGGCTATGCTTGTGCTCTGCTTGTGTTTGATTCCAAGTTAATATATACATATATATATATTATTCAGTAAATTTTTGTTTGTTTCTTTTGTTATGTTATGCATATGATTAGATAAAGAAGATGATTAGCAGCTTCTGATTTATTTGGTGGCCATATTTATTTATTTGTTTGTAATGCATTGATCTCAGATTTTCTGGAAAAAATGAAAAAAGAAAGAGACATATTATTATTTTTTGTTGGTGGGTTTGTTTAAGGTCATTTTCTTTTTAATAAAGTTATCTGTATTTTTTAACTTTGGGATTTTTGTGGTAAGCACTATTTGTTGCCTTGTAAAATTCGGGCAATTCGGACTAACCCAAGTTCAAATTATGAAGCTTGTTCCGCGCTGGGGCAGCCAAGCTTGGGTTGATGGTTGGGCTTCGGCAGGCTTGGGCACTGCCAAACACAATTCGGGCTGGGCTTGGGCAAACCTCCAACCCGCCCGAATTGCACCCCTAATGCCAATCCTCTCGCATGGTGGAGCTGCGGATGTATTGTATTTTTGTTGAGGATTTGGGGTGGTTGTCGTGCGGGGTTGCACAACAATTACTGTTGTGCAGTTAAATGGGTTCATTTTGTGATCCATTTTGATAATCCAAACCGTTCACATTTTAAAATATATCAAATAAAACTACGGATGTATTATATTTTTGTTGAATAATAGTTTGGAATGTCTATAATTGGCATTCACTAATGTCTTGGTGGAGATTTTATCTTGTAAGTGTTATTTATTTATTTATTTATTGTTATGTATGGTATTTTGGATATGTTTAAATGTATATGTTTATTGATTAGGGAATTTGAATATGAGATGTGAGAGGAGTAAATTTACAAACTTCAATCGTTACCTAGAAGATCAACCATCCCTTAATTATTATCTTCTAAGTTGAATTAAATTTAATCGACAATTCACCGATAATTAATTATTTCGAGATCAAGGCGTGTGATAGTAATCACTGTGTTTGGTTTGAGTTTTTTGAATTAAGTTTTTTAAAAATTGATTTTTTTAGTTTTCGTGTTTTTTTGTTTTTAGTGAATTTTTTTAAAATTTTAAACAATTTTTTTACTTTTTTAAATGCACCTTACTTAGATGTATCTAAAAAATAAAAAAAAATATTTTAAAAAATTAATAAATACATAAAAATACAAAAAAAAATGTATTGAATTCTCGTATTTTTTTTATATTTTTGATATTTAGTGAATTTTTAAAAGATTTTTTAGTAATTTTTTTATTTTTTAAGTATATTTATGTTAAGTATGTCTAAAAAGTAAAAAAAAAATTACTTAAAATATTAAAAAAAATTCAACAAAAATATAAAAAATAAAATTTTCTCAAAAATGTTTTTAGAAAAAGCAACCATGCAAAGTGATGGTATGAACTTGAGATCAGGGCGAAAGCAATGATACGAACTGTCTTTTTTCTTGTTAAAAAAAAGAAAAAAGAAAAAAGAAAAAATTGGAGTGGGCGCGTCACGTACATTGACAAGTCCCACATCACATATATGTCTTGACCGTCAACTAACCTTTTTGACCACTCCGTCCCAACTGTTTTTCCTACTTTTTAGTAATTTCCTTTAAATTAAAAAAAAATAATCACGTTATTTGGTTTTGATTTTTAAAAATAATTTTTAAAAAATTTTATTTTTTATTTTTCGTATTTTAATGAATTTTTAATATTTTAAATAATTTTTTTTAAGTTTTAGATATACTTAACATAAATATACTTAAAAGGTATAATATTTATAATTTTTTTTAAAAATACACTAAATATAAAAAAATATAAAAAATATTAAAATTTAGTACATTTTTCATATTTTCGTATATTTATTAATTTTTTAAAATATTTTCTTACAAATATTTTACTATTTAGATACATCTAAGTAAGATGCATCTAAAAAAGTAAAAAAATTACTTAAAATTTTAAAAATATTCACTAAAAATAAACAAAAAATAAAAAAATTCAATTTTTAAAAAATTGAAACCAAACCCACTGATTTCCTTTTCTTTTTTATTATTCATTCAGATAATTGATGTTAGATGTTTGGCATATTGTTAGAAAACTTATTATTTTATTAATATTTTTTTAAAATTATGTTAAATTTTTTTATTTTTTAAGTTTGACTTGTGCATAACAATCTAAAAATTAAAAAAATATATATTTAAATCCAAAAAATGTTTACTAAAACTGAAAACAATAAAAAAATGTGTTTTTTTTTTTCAAAATTTTTAATTTTTCTAATCCGTTTTTTAGAGTAGAATCAGAAATATAAAGTTTTTTTTATATTTATAAAATTCACTAATAATGAAAAAAACTAACGAAAAATCACTAAATAATAATATAATATTATAGTCATTAATTGGTATATCAATTAGTGTACTAACAAATAATATGACATAATTTTAGAGGTTTTGGATATTTATAATTTGCATAATGGGTGGGTTCAGTAATAATTAGGGATGCAACTTGGACGGGCTTAACCCGAGCAACCTGAACCCAGCCCGAATTTTTTTAGGGCTTGGACAAGATATTTTTGAATTCAGTACGGGACTTGGGCAAAAATTCAAAAGCCTAAATTAAATTTGGACGGGCTTGGGCAAAGACATCAAACAACCCGAGCAACCCGAAGCCGAATTATACATATATAGATATATAAAAAATATTAAATATACATATAAATTATTAACCATTACATGAAATTAAAGTAATTTAAATTGCCAAATCATATTGAATATATATTATTATATACACGAATAACATAAAATCTTACTTTTTTTTTTTTTTCACTCATAAATTGTAAGGACTACTATAATGGCATCTCTCTTACATTATATAAATTATTTGTTTTGGTGGTATTAACGATTGTTTATATAAAAAAATGTAAATGTAGTCAAATTTTAATAATTTAATAACGTAGCTAAAAAAAAACTAAAAAACTAAAATTCATTTATAATTCGAGCAACTCGGGCAATTCGGGTTTAACTCGGGTCGGGTTTAGGCAAGCAACCTCGGGTTACAATTTGGACCTGGGTGGGCCTAGACAGGTCTCAGCACAGCTTGGGCTGGGCTTGGACAACCTCCCAACCAGCCCGAACCCGCTCGAGTTGCACCCCTAGTAATAATGTCATAACATATATTAGTACACTAATTAATATATCAATTGGTACATGTAGTATCACCAAAAAAATAAATCCCAAGCGCTTTTATAATTCTTTAGAAAACTAATATTAATATGCTAATCATGTAATTCATATTGATAATGCAGTTTGATCGGGGTAAGATTGATCGGACTGATCGAAACGCTCCATGGGTTGACTGTCCTTCATCTTTCGAATTGCACCTTCAACAAGTCTAGTAGAAAGGTTTCGAAATGGGGATGGATCCTTCCTGTGGACCCTCTGACGAACAAGTTAGAAGTGAACGTGGTTGGAATCACATTTAAAGAAAGAAGGTAGAGAGGGAGAAAGGGAGAGATTACTTGTTTCTAAAAACCCTTTTTGAAGTTTCCTTATATCACTTATTCATCACTTTCTTGTCTATTCATACTGTCCCATCGGCCGAGAGTTAGTCACCTACTGTTCGTCGGCCATGGCCGTTTCACTATACTTCCTCTTGAGAGGTCTTGTTGCATTTAATGCTTTGACAATTTCATTTAATATTTGAAGCGTGGCTTCAATAACTCTGCAAAATCTGTTTGCCAGGTAGCTAATTCCTTACTTCGACATGTGGCTAGCTATAACTGAAATTCAATCACTATGAGTTCTTTGTTCTCTACTGGGCTTCCTGCTGGGCCTGTTCCAAGCTTGGCACTCCTGAGCCATGCCCATCACATATATTTAAGATTAATGTTTTAGACCCCTACTGGGGGGTGACCCCAGGACCCCAGTGGAGTTTGATTGGTGCAGAATTTTATTTTGTTTTATTTTTCTTTTCTTCTTCCAATAACCAATCTCCACGTGTGTGTAGGGGTGGTGGAGTGGAAAAAACTGGGGGTCTCCATCCCGTTTCTATATTTAAATAAGGCAAATTCTCCTTGCTAGTAATAAATGAAGACAAATATTAATAAGTATTATTATTTAATGAGTCTAATTAATAACATTTAATGTAACAAATCATTAAGGCCCAATAACCTTTAAATAAATATATTTATATATACTTTATCATACATTTTTAATTTAATTTCAAAATAAACATGGAGCATGACGAACCATTTAATTGTAATAATTATACTAATATATTAACACTATCTTTATAAAATATATATATATATATATCAAAAACGACAAGGGCTCAATTTGAAAACTTGGTTAAAAGTTAAAAGTCAATTTTTAATCTATTTTAAATCATATTATTACTCTATTTTTATATATATATTTTAAAATAAAAAACTAAAATAAATCAAAAAGTTAGGCTGTGTTTGGTTATGTTCTGAAATCATGATTCAGCAGCATCACTCACGTATGATGTTTGGTAGGTGTTTTGTAATCATCTTTCGAAAACTCTGCAGAGCGCTCTGTCTCAGCCGCTGTTTTCAGAAAAATTTTTTTGAAAATTTTGCCTGATGGATCGTCCGGCCGGTTGATTGGAATAGTGATTTTTTTTTTTGCAATTTGTATGTTAATTTTTATATAATCGAAAAAAACATTTTCTGAATTTTTTATGTGCTTTAAAATAATTTTGAGTTGTATGTTTAGTTATGAGTTGTAAATTTTTATATCAAATATCAAATATCACATCAACAATTCCCCACTCAAATCAAAACTCTTTTCAAAACTATTTTCAAAACTTTTTATCAAACAAATTTTCTACACTCAAATCATAATTCTAAACTTTACAAACTCAAAATATAACTCATACTCTCAAATTATAATTACAAAACACAACTAAACGCAACCTTAATTTTTAAACAACTCCCCAAAACAACCCGAAACCACGTGAGCAGAGACCATTCACCTCCCATGTCCTCTCACGTAAAAATCTCCCTAATCAGACGGTGCAAGATAACTCACCACTCACCAGTGAATACCCAACCGTTTGATTTCAATCACGCCAGCCGTCACAAGTTGTTTGGTTGAATGATTTTTCATTTATTATGATGATGATGCGGCATTCTAAAATTTGTTCGGTTTAATTATTTTTCATTAATTATAAAATATAAATTAATAATATAAATTTCTCAATTTTTAGATGATTAAATTTTTTAAATTTATTTAAGTGACTTATTTGATATCACTTAGGCCATCTCCAACGTTTAACCAAATTAATCACCAAATTTAAATTTGATAAAAAATGACACATTTTTTTTTTTGTCTCCAACAATTTTATTAAAACGGTATCAAATTGAGAACGTTCCAAAATTTTCACCAAATTGAGAACCTGGGCCAGATTTCAACAGTTTACTGTGGAATGGTTTGGGAAGTGGCTCATTGGGCTTTTTTGGCTCAATGAGTCACAAAAGACAAAATAGGCTCATGAGCCACAACAGACAAAATATCACATCCAACCCCATAATCATTACACTCTCTCTCACAAAAAGTCAAAAAAGCAAAAAGCAAAAAGCCCTTCCCAAACAAGCTTTTGAGCCCATGCTCATATAGCCAAAAAGCCAAAAAGCCAAAAAGCCAACCCACTTCCCAAACGGAGGCTGTGTAATGTACATTGGGGTGGGACCCACCAGATGACCGGCCGGACGTCCAGTAAGTTGTCCCCCCGATTGTCCAGCTAACAGACAAAATGAAGCGCGACAGTCATGGTTTGGACTGCAAGCTGGCTTGCAAAGTTGGTTACTTTTGTAGTACCCAGACAAAATTCCTTACCAACATTGGGGGTGTTTGTTTGGGTTTTTTTTAGCAACTTATAGCTTTTAATTTTGGAAAAGTTATTTTGGATTGTTTGGTTAAATTTATTTCAAAAAGCTTCTGATTCTAATAACTTATTTTAATTCAAAAAAACTGATTCTGAGAAGCTACTCACCATTTGCTTCTGATTATTAGCTTCTGTTGTAGACATGTTAATTATGGTTATACTCTTAGATTTTTTTATTTTTTATTTTTTTTAAATAGAAAAAGACCAAATGGACTATAGATTATATATTATTATTATTATTATTATTATTTTTATATAAGAATGTAGACAAGTAGTGAATAATAAAAAAATAAAAGTTAATTGAAAAAACTACTTCACAGCTTATTTAACAAACACTACTTAGGTGTGTTTGGTAACGTTTACGTTTTCAGTTTATATTTACAAAAATTTTATAAACTGGTTTTTAGTTTTATTTGAAAACTAAACTACAAACGCGTTTGGTAATTGACAAAATGTTTAAAAAAATTTGAAATAATAAAAAAGAGTGAGAAATGACAAGTGGCGGCGGAAGACAGTGGTAGAAAGGGTGACGGTGGGTGGTAGGTAGCTGGTGGTGTGGGTGTGGTGGGTGGTAGTGGTGGTGGGGGGGTGGGTGACGGTGGCAGGTGGTGGATGGTAGCGAGTGGATGGTGGTGGTGGTGGTGGTGGTGACCGGTGGCAAGTGGTAGGTGGTAGCGAGTGGGTGTGGTGGCAGGTGGGTGGCGGATGGCGGGTGGTCGTGGTGGGTGGTGGTGGGGGTGTACGGTGGCGATGGTAGCGAGTGGGTGGTGGTGGCTGGTGGTAGCAGGTGGTGGCGTATGGCGAGTGGTGGTAGATGGTGGCGGGTGGGTGGTGGCGGTAGTGGTGGTGACAAGTGGTGGGTGGTGGGCAGGTGTGGCGGATGACGGGTGGTGGTGGGTGGGTGGGTGACGGTGGCGGGTGGTAGGTGGTAGTGAGTGGGTGGTGGTGGTGGATGGTGGTGATGGTGGCGGTAGGTGGGTGTGGGTGATGGTGGTGGTGGTGGGTGGTGGATGGTGGTAGCAGGTGAGTGGCAGGTGGCTGGTGGTGGTGGGTGGCTGGTGGTGGCAGGTGGTGGATGGTGGTTGCAGGTGGGTGGTGAGTGGTGGTGGCAAGTAGGTGGCGAGTAGTGGGTGGTGGTGGCGAATGAGTGGCAGGTGGGCGGTGGGTGGGTGGTGGTGGCGGGTGGTAGGTGGTGGTGGTAGGTGGGTGGTGAGTGGTGGTGGCAGGTGGTGGTGGCGGAAGACGGTGGTGGAAAATGGTGGTGGGTGGTGGCTAGTGTTGGGTGGTAAAAAAAAAAAAAAACTGAAAACTCAAAATGAAAACACATTTTTTGTGTTTCCATTTTTTGGCCAAATTTATAAACTGAGACCACTGATTTATAAATCAAAAATTTTACCAAACAAGTTTTTATTTGAGTTTTTAAAATTTTTGTAAATATAAACAGAAAACTGAAAATGTAAGTGTTACCAAACGGCACCTTAGTAACTTAAATCTATAATCCAACAGCAACACTAAACAGATTAACAGCTTCTGATTAAAGTCATAATCTATCATCTGTTAAGCTACAATCTATGATATGTTTTAACAGCTACACCAAACAGAGCCATTGATCCATGGATAGCAGAGGCATATACATTGCATGTAAATTTAAATTTGTACCAAAATTAGCCATTCATTTAGCAGGGTGCAACTCCAATAAGGTTACCGTTGGTTTTACAGAGGATTTGACAAAGTTACCGTTGCTATGGTCTATAAAATAAGACTCTATCATTACAATTTCTCTTTTCTTTGTCATTATTAACTTCAATATTTACTTTTTGTTTCATTTGTCTTCTTCTCATCGTGTGATCTTCAGTTTATATTATTTCTTGAATTTTTTACTTTTTTCTCCACATCTTTTCTTGTTTTTTTTACAATATAATTTCACTGTGTCTTGGATGTTGTATCCTATTGAATTTTCTTAAAACTATGAAATTTTTGAAATGTTTGAGGAATCACAAACTTCAGAACAAAACATTGATATTAATTTCATTTCAGAAACTTCTCGTGTTTCTCGTGGTAAAGTTCACCATTATTGAAGATGAAACTTTATGTAGATCTTGGCTGGCCGTCTCTCAAAATCCAATTGCTGATAATAGTCAGACCATGACAATATTCTGAGAATTAGGGGTGAGCGCGGGTCAGTTGCGGCCACGGAACCTCTAATCCGCCATTCGTCCACCAGATTGGCGGATTGGAGAAAATCAATCCGCATTCGTTCGCCAATCCGGCGGATGTGGATTGAGCGGATTGGCGGTTTGGCGGATGGATGCGAATCGGTTTGGTGGTTTAAAATTTTTATAAATTTTCAACAGAATTCAACTTGTGCACTTCCTCAAAAAAAGAAGAAGAAAAAAGTATTGCAGTCAATGACTTAAAAAAATATTACAATCATTGCATGTCTCATCCAAAGTAAGAAAGTTTGAAACTTTAGAATATCATAATCACTGCATGACTTATCCACATACTACAATCACAACATACCTCATCCACATAAAGTATTACAATCTGTGGTTCTTAAAATATAAAAACAATTCAAACCATCAAAACCATGAACAGAGCAGTAGTAGAAATTATATGTCTCTGTATTGTTACATTTATATCTGTTTTTAAAAACAAAAACCAACCAACATATATCATATTTTCTATTTATTATTTTTAGAGATAGATTTAAAAACCAAAATATATAGATAAATAATACGTTTATTTTTTTCAATTCAAAAAAGATATTCAAGTTGAAAACTTTTTTCAACAAAATACTTAAATTCTTTTTTAATTGAAAACACAAACAGAATATTTAAACAAACTAAAAACACAAAGTCTTATAAATTATTAAGGGTGCTCACGGTTTGGCAGTTTGGTTGCGGCCAAAGAAATCTCAAATTCGCCATCCGTCCGCCAGATTGGCGGATTGGAGAAAATCAATCCGCAACCGTCTGCTCGTCATCACGCATCCGTCCAAAATGCGGCGGATCGGTTCGGTTCGGTCGGTTTTGGCGGATCGGTATATTCGCTGCTCATCCCTACTGAGAATAAGTACTTGTTTATTTTAATTCACAATTGAGTGGTGAATCAAATCGAAACCGTATTTTTTTGTCTCACAGTCGGTTTGTCATGCAAAAGGTAATTAATAAATTCTATAATTTTCTTGAGCAAATCCAATTGAGGCCAAAAAAAAAAAAAGGAAAAAATATTAATGAATGGAAAAAGAAATGGGAAAGGAATTGAGGAAACAGAAATAGAAGGAAAAAAAAATCATTTTCCTCTTTCTAATCGACTGGTCGATCGTCCCCCGGACCTCTAATGTGTTTTGATGAAAGCTACAGTATTCATTGTTGGAGTGACTAATATTAGATCGAAGAATTTGTCCTTTTTTTTAAAACTCAGATTTGATGAAATTTTTGTTGAATCATTGGAGATGCCCTTAGAACTATTTTGGGAACCAATTATTATAGTAAAAAATATATATATATATATATATTGAAAAAAAATAACTATTTTATCACTTTTTCACTTTAGCTCTTAAAGTTTATTTTTTCTTATTTTGGTTTTCATGTTTCAAGTTTTTTCAATTTACTCTTAAAATTAATTTTTTTTTCAAAATTAAACAAAACAATGACACATTAACAATTGTGTAACATAAAAATATTTTATTATATATAACTCACACATTTTACATAAACTAAAACTCTAATATAATAATATATTTTTTATGTTATGTGACAGTTATCGTGACATTTTCTTTCTAATTTTGAATAAAAATTAGTTTTTGGAATAAGCTTAAAAAAATTTAAATCATGAAGGGTCAAAGTGAAAAATACTAATTTTTAAAGGCTAAAGTAAAAAAAAATAAATAATAACAAATATAAAAGGGGCAAAGTATATTTTACCCTTATCAAAATAGACCTTATAAATAACTTTTTAGAATTATAACTTTTTAAATTATTAATTAGAAAAGCTTAAAATTAAGTTATGAATATGTAATTTCAAGTACATGTAAATAGTTCTAGTTCCAAAAAAAAAAAAACAAAAAAAGTACATGTAAATAGTTGATAAAATAATTTATAATTTATTTTTTAACTATAATTAAATTCTTTTTTTTAACTAATAAATTAAATAAATGAATTTATAAACAATACCAAATAGGACTTCAGTGCAAATAAACTAAATTAGCAGCTACTGCAAATTTGCTAAAGAGGAAAAAAACCAAATTAATTTAACTAAACAGGCCCAAGGTTTAGATTTTGGCTTAATTTGGCTATCTTTAAGATTAAAAAATAATAATAAAATAATAAAATAAGTTAAATAAATTAATAAAATAAAATATCACATTTAAATTATAATAATTTTTTTTAAAAAAAAAATTAAAAAATTTACTAAAAAACCTTATTAATCCCAAATTAAAAAAAGTCCCAATTCAAAAAATAAAAAACTAGGCCATTTGAAGACTTTATGAAGTGGAAACACACAGCCCATAAAGCCCAAACCTCACAACAGAGAGAGAGAAGTAGGGTTGGCTTTCTCACTCTCAATCAGTGGGTTTTCATCTATCTCTTCGCTTTCTGAGTTCTAGGGTTTTGTGACATCCCTTGGAACTTTCTTGATCCAATGGAGGAAGACAACAGCGCGAGGATGAAGGGGGTCGTGAAGTGGTTCAGTGACCAAAAGGGTTTTGGTTTCATCACCCCCGACGACGGCGGCGAAGATCTCTTCGTCCACCAGTCCTCCATCAAATCTGACGGCTTTCGCAGCCTTGGCGACGGCGAGGCCGTCGAGTTCGTCATCGATTCCGGCGACGACGGCCGCACCAAAGCCGTCGACGTTACCGGCCCCAACGGCGCTCCCGTTCAGGGCACTACCCGCGGAGGAGGCGGAGGAAGAGGCGGCGGTGGGTATGGATCTGGTGGAGGACGCGGCGGCGGCGGCGGCAGAGGTGGACGCGGCAGTGGCGGTTACGGCGGCGGCGGTGGTGGGTACGGCGGTGGTGGAAATGCTTGTTTTAAGTGCGGGGAATCGGGACACATGGCTAGGGATTGCTTTCAAGGCGGCGGCGGCGGAGGTGGAGGCGGGAGGTATGGCGGCGGCGGCGGCGGTGGAGGAGGTGGTTGCTACAACTGTGGTGAAGATGGGCATTTTGCTCGTGAATGCCCTAATGCTTCTCGTTGAAATGGGTCGAATCAAAAGCGTGTATCTTCACGGTTATTTTCCACTATCATCTTTCAATTTCTTACTGTTCTTGCTAGTTTTTTTGTTTTTTGGTTTTTGATTTTCAATAGGTGAACCATATAATAGATTTGCTGTTATTCTAATGGTCACCTCTTTTTTATGATATTTTAAGTGTTTGCTTTTCATAGGATTTCTGGGATTTGGTGCTTGTAATCTCTTTCTTCTTTCTAAAGTAGGTCTCTTTGTATTGATGGTATGACGGGTTTTCAGGGCTTCTCTCTGTCTCTACATACATATATACACATGTATATTCATACATGTCGTTTTGCTATGAAAGAATTAAGGCTTACTGAAATTTTGTGATTTTTGAAGATTTGAGGGGTTTCTCTTCTTTTTGATTCAAATCTTTGATCCAAACACACCTTTGTATTGTTGCTCTGTTTTTTCTTTTCCCAGGTTAGCTTGGAAACAAAGAACAGACTGTTCTGAGATTGGGTTTATGTCGTTTTCCTGTTTTTAATTTTCTTTCTGAATAATTGTTGTGAGGGGGTGGGGACAAGGTCTGGATGAGCCAGGTCTTTTAACTTTTTTTTTTTTTTTTTGTCTACATGTTTTGGAAAAGTTTCTGAAACGAATGGTGGGAAGGATAATAATTCAACCTAAAGTCCTCCAAATAGTAGCAACATGTGATTAATACATATGGAAATACACACTTTTTATCGTATATATATCTTATAGTTAAGAAAAAAATAATATAATTTTATATTGTCAAATTATATTTAAAATAAGAGAGACTTATTTATAAATACACTTATGGTAGGCTAAGTCCTGTATAATTGTTATAGAGTCTCAAGTCCTATTTAGATAGGAATGTATTCCACAAAATCCTACATAAACGTAACGTAACGTGACACCTACATAAACGTAACGTAACGTTTCACTTTACGTAACGTGACACCTACATAAACGTAACGTGTCACGTTATGTTTTGCAAACTTAATGAGTTTTTATTTTTTTAAATTGAATATGAAAATATTGTTGGTTTATGTTGGTGTCATGTTACGTTTCACATAAATATGATCTATGGTAACATTCAAATTGAATGTTGCCATAGATTATAGGTGTCACGTTACGTTTATGTAGGTGTCACGTTACGTTACGTTTATATAGATGTATAGGAAATTGCGTGTTACCATAGATCATAAGTGTCACGTTACGTTTATGTAGGTGTCATCTTACGTATAGGTGTCACGTTACGTTACGTTTATATAGATATGATTTATGGCAATATTCAATTTTCTATATATGGTTTTACTATTATTTATGATATTAACAACTAATATTGAGGGTAATTGTGTCAACAAACTTCTTACAGGACTTATGAGAACATAAGTGTTTTAGTAGGACCATATGTAACATAAGTCTCCCTAATAAGACTTATAAATAATTTTTCCTTAAAATAAATATTATAATTAAATACAAAATGAGATATAATTAAAAATTTCATGAGTTATAACTAAAATAATATCATAATTAAATCAAAAAATTAATTATAACTAAAGAAAAAAAAATGACCTTACTGAGGAGGTATATGATCCACTCTTTTTAAAAATGTGCACATTAAAATTTTCCAATATATATACTCTTTCCTTTTTCTTTACATAATGTTGAATTGCTGAGACTGAAACTGATTTTCTAATCCTCAATGACTCTGTTAGAGCACAAATGGTGATGGGCAAAAAATTAGTGAAGATCAATATTTGGTACACACTACGAAATATAACTTTTTGGTACATCAATAATAGTGAAAAGAAAAGGATTGGTAAATAGTGGGACTAAACTCTTTAGTTGGTGAAGTTTTAGTGGAGTGTAAAAACAAAAATTCACGTCATGTCGTCATGATAGTAGTATTATTAACCAATAACTTATTATCACTTATCGGATAAATCTCAACCTTACAATAATGAAATGGAAGTTATAATAATGTTATGAGTGGATGATTTCAATTAATAAGTGGGATTCACCCAATTATATGTCAAGTTATAATTGATTAGTGATATCACGCGTGCACGATAATATAAGACCATCTCCAACGGAGAACCAAATCCAGCATTAAATTCAAAATTTGATGAAAAATTCACTTTTCACAGCTCCAACCGTTGCACCAAACTCATATCAAATTGAGGATTCACCAAACAAAACATCAAACTGATACCGGGAGACAGATTTTACCAAATCACTGTTACTGACCGTTGAAAGTGGTACACCGGTTGCCCGGTGGTTGCCCGACCGGTTGACCAACGGTCAACCGGTTCTCTTTGAAATACATGAGTTCAAACGGGTCAAAAACAGTTCAAACCGTTTAAAAAAAAAAAAAAAATTTGCCTAGGTGGTCGACCACCCGGTCGACCACCCAAAAGTTCAAAAAGTTCAAAATAAAAGGTTCAAATCGGTAAAAAAAAAAAAAAAAAAAATTTGCCCTATACCGGTTGACCGGCCGGTCAACCAACCGGTTGCCCGGCGCAAATTTGATGAAACGGATTTGATGCTGAACCGTTAGAGCGCGACGTATCAAATTAAGGAAATGGCCTGTTTTTTACTCAGATTTGGTGAAATATTTGCTATACCGTTGGAGATGCTCTAATATCACCGTTATACTTTAGTTTTACTTGAGTTTGAGAGCTTTTGTTGCTCACACTTGTTATAGAAAATTAGATTGTTTTTTAAATCTTTTTGAATTATTAATCTTTTTGAATCTTAAATATATAGAGAGCTAAACACATGATGAAATACAAAGTCACATTTCTTATAAGATATTTATATCTCATTATAACATTTATATCTTATTATGTGTTTAATTTCTATATTTCCAACCTTACTCGTTAGACCATCGGGGGTGGTGGCCCAGTGGAGAAAGCAACTCGTCTCTACAGACTTGACCCAGGGTCGAATCCTGGGGAGAGTGTGGAAGTGTTTTCTTTGAGACCTCCCCCTGTATTCCGGTTCGAACCCTCGGCGGCCTGTGGCGTATAGTTGAGCTCCCCTGGTGCTCCGGTGGTGGGTCCCTCACATGGTGGGAGTTAATTCCTGACTGACAACCGGTTACCCCGGGGTCAGGGCCCACGGGGCCGTAATGACACCTCAGAGCCCTTTTTCCCTGATAAAAAAAAAAAAAAAAAAAAAAACCCTACTCATTAGATTTTACGAGGCAAACTATTTGAATCAATGGGATATGTTTGAGCAGGTCCACCAGAACTCAATAGTACATCTATCTAGTTGGGAGAAAAGCTATTTTCTTTAACAAAAAAATAGTAGCTCTCTAGTTAATAGAAGCTGATTTTTTTTTTAAACTTCTTAGTCCAAGACCTGAAGCTAGAGGTTAATTACGGGCATGCCATATTGCTACATGACTCTGTAGGTACGAGAAATTTTTGTATGTTAATATGGTATTATGTGGCACTATTTTGCACCAATCACAAATATATACGTTCTTATCATTCTTCAAACATCCAACAAAAATATAGTGAACTCTACTATTAAAGTTAATTACAATAATAAAAGATATCACATGACATATATCTTATTCATATACAAAAATTATTCCTGTAGATACACTCCAAGCTAAGTTTGGGTTTTGGGTTTGATAATGTGCCTGTTTGGTGCAGTTTAAAAGCTGCTTATTTCAGCTTTCAGCTTAATTTAAGCTATTTTGATGTGTTTGGTTTAGGTTATAGCTTATAACTTATAGTTTTTTGAAAGTCAGAAATCAGCTTATTCTTTGAGTGGGACAGGAGATGCTTAATTTATAAGTCAGAAATCAGCTTATGTTCATAGTTATAAGTTATAAGCTGTTTAGGCATAAGCTATAAGCACTTTCCCACAGCTCTACCAAACAGGGCCAGTATCTCTTTTGGAACCCTATGCATTAAATCGAGATAGCCATATTATTGTGGTTATTATTGTTGGGTCATTCAGCCTTGGTTTAGTCAGCCTATTTCTCTGGGACAGTTGAGATTGGGCTTTAGCCCTAGCCTTAAAAGTCTCTCTTTCAATTGCAACTGGAGTTAAAAGTAGCTTGTAGTTATTACTATTACCAACATCATCTCCATTTGTTAAGCTGGCTAAGTTATCCCGAGCAATACTATGGATCTCAAAAAAAAAAAAAAAAAAACATGCAATACTATGGCTAATATTTACACAATATTTTATTTTTACCCCTATGGGTTTCTAACGAGTCACCAACACTGAAATAAATTTTTTTTTTGGGTGTGTAAAATTGGTCTCATTCTTTGGTTCAGTGGTTATACTATAATGGGACTTAAATTGAGTTTGGATGGAGATTCAACCCTAACTCCCAACCATTAAGTGAAATTTGGACTCAATAAAATTCCACATTGTCCACAGCTAAGTGCACAGTTCTAATTTTGAGTTAACAAAATATTAGTGAAGAAATTTGAAGTATTTATGATTCATTCACAAATTAAGAGTCAACGTGCACTCTTTCGATATAGGGGTGTATAGACCATTTATTCATTATATTTCATTCCTCACCGTCTCTTGAGGCTACTCACATGTGTGGGAGGAGAAGATTAATGCACTCAAGGGATTAGTCAGGTGAAATCTTCAATATTTTCACCTTTTTTAGAAATAAAAATAAAAATAACATACAACATTTATAACATTAACATTTATAACATTACGTTTACTCTAGCGGAATGTGAACACCATCCAAAATGAATCTCATGCTAACAATTTGTTTACTTTTTTTTTTTTTTTGTGGTTAAAATGGTATGTAAATTGTAAATTTTTGTTGGGAATGGTTTTGTAATAAAGTACCCTCAAGATTTTTGAAATGAGACCCACCCAGAAGAATAGGAGAGGCTGTCGACCACTATGGGCAACAATGTCTTTGTTGTTTAGCAAATAAAGGAGGAATCAACCATGTAAGAGAGTGAAGGCCTTTTAACTAAAAAAGACACAAATGCCTTTTTCTTCATTTGAGGGCTCGCATGCCTTCTAAAGGGTTTTGGTTTCTCCCACAAGGGTTTTTAGACAACTTTTGTGATGTATACTACACAGTACACAAAGCTATAGGTGTATAGCATAGGTTGCATTTATATTGATATGCTGTATTTTTTTAAAAAAAAAATGTTTTTAATAGTTGAATTTGTAAGTTCTTTTGAATAGTTAATCAATAAAAAGAAGTTAAATAATTTATGCTAAAAAAAGGAAATAATATTCACACTCTAATCTTTATGTTTTAGTCTCTCAAAACAAATGTGTAAAGACTTGGAAGAATTTTATTATACACACTTTATATTATATGCACTCTTAGTTGAGTTATTTACTTCTTGTTTGACATAATTTTGAGATTTTGGTTATGACTTTTTTCAAGTTTAGTTATGAATTTTTTAATTTTTTTTTGTTATGACTCAAAAAATATGAAATTATGTCATTTTCATCTATAGTTATAGAGTGGTGCTACATGCACTAATTAGTGTACTAATTTAATTAGTGTACCAACTAGTATTATGACATTATTATTGACCTCACCTATTATATAAATTATAAATACTCAAAACTTCTAAAATTGTACCATATCATCTGTTAGTATACTAATTAATGCATATAACATTATTCATAGTTATAAGGTATATATAATACACATTTTTTGAGAAGTGTGTACCATAGTCTTTTCCAAAGACTTAAAGATTGAAACTTCGTTGTTGATTAGATACACAATCAAGATGCCTATTTATTGAATAAATGGATTTGAGTTGAATTATTTTATTACATTACCTGTTTTGACATGTTTAAATTCGCGTGTTTAGACAGTTCTAAATTTCTAATAAACAGGAATACACAAAATAGATGAATACCAAACGTTTCAAAATTGTGCCTGTTAGGGAGAGGAAATCAATCCATTATGAGCAAAATTTAAGCATTAACCATCATAGTAATTGAAGTACAAAATTTCTAATATGGCATACTACATTTTTTGAAACAAACAGAGATCTAACCCAAACAATGTTTTTGATGGGTGGGAATTAATATTGGCTAACACATCCATGGGGCTTGTATGACACTATTCTTCTTCTCTTTCTTCGATTTGGATCTAGAGATGCAACGGGTGGTAAAGTCTCGGTGGAGCGAAAAATTAGGGTCAAACAGCTCATGGGTTGTGAAGGCGGTGGTGGAAGTTTGATGGCGAAGGAGCAATGACCGACGAGTTGAGGTGTGGTGGTGGTGGTGGGAATTGAGGAGGAGGGCATTGGTAGCACTTGGTGAAAAGTCCAAATGTGTCAATTTGGTGTATGAAATTTATCATACTCGCCCACCCACCAAATCCAAACCCAACTACAAGGACCCACACAACCACAAATACATTGATCGTATACGCTCCGACCCACCTTCCCAAGTACTTTGGCGGTTGCTCCACTGCGTTCTGCATCACAAAATTTTAATCAAACGGTGAGGAAAACACAATTCAATTTTTGAATGCAAAAAATAAAATTGATTGAATATAAACAACCATGTGATCGTATAATTGTCGATGCACACATACATATATATGTATTTAATGGAATTTGTAATCTGGTGTGAAGGTGGAGCAGGATATTACCTCGCGGGCTGCGGCTGATTTGAAGGTGATCATGTGGGCGAGAGCAGGGATGATGTAGACTGTGAAGCTTACGAGAAGTGATCCAACGGTAGAGTTGATGGGACCGAAGAATGGGAAGACGATGGCCAAGAACCATATGGGGATGACCACAGGCAATCTCGCTGCCGCACGCTTACACATGCTTTTGCAATCGTGCATTCCTATTGCCTTCTCCCACACAAAATATAAGGGCGTGCATGCAAACCCAAATGTAATAAACTGCACAAAGCATGCCAAAAAAATTTTTAAAAAAATTGAATTTCATGTACCCAAAAAAAAAATCAATTAAAGTTGAATTTAGGAATTAGAAAGTTGTGACAAGAAAGATTCATAAGAATAACCATCTATGCTTTATATAATATTTGTGGGTAGTACACACATGATGCATGTGTAAATACATATGATAGAGAAAAAAAGAAGTTCAAGTTAAAATTTTAAAGATCTAAATAAAATTTTCATAGTGACAGATTTCAAATTGTCATAGGCATTTCAGAATAAAAAATCCATGTCATTTGCACGATTTCCATATTTTACTTTATATATAGTATAAATAATATAAAAAGTGATGTTATATGATAAAAAAAAATATACAAAATTTGTTTACAAAATGAATGACTGTATTGAAATTTATCATTTTAAAACAATATGACTCTTAAAATAATTATTTAATTATAAAAATATCACTGTTGGATCATTTTGATGAAAAATTATGTATAAAAATAATGTAAGAATAGTATTTAATAATAGGTATATAGTGGGAAAAGAGAGTAGCATGCCTGATGGATGAGCATGAGAATGACAGCCATGTCTCGGAAGGGAGTTCTAGGGAGGAGAGCAAAGGCATTGGAGTGATTGAGAAGCATGTCTCCAAATGCCCAATAGACTGCTGCTGCGGACGGTAGCGTCAGTGTGAGTACATACAGGGTAGCCAACAAATATATTGCCTTGAACTTTTGTGGCTTCCACATTGCATGCATTATCTCTCTGCCCCCAACCAACATTTAAATACCATCTTTAGTGAAAATTTGAAAAGAGTAACACATGTAAATGGATTTTTTTTTTTTTGCATCTTTTTATGAGAATTTTATTTTTTATCACAACACTTACCATAGTCCTCCACACCATTTCAAATGTGTTTATAATATAAATTTTTCGTTTGTGAATCATTTTTTTTATACATCTAATCCTAATGTATTAATTAATAAGAATGACATGAAATTTCAAGCTGTCAAAGTTTGTCTATATGATTGTGTTCAAAATTTTGTTGTTTTGAAATTTTTAGCACATTTAATAATTAAGAGCGTATTGACAAGGGGCAACAAATTTCAAAAGAAAGGATCCTTGACATAAAAGAATGGGCAAAGTAATTAAGGGATCTTTAGTTGGGTTAGCATGGGCTTTATTTACCTAGACTTGGGCTATGTCACAAAGCCCTCAAGTGGAGCAATAAACCATTCAAAGATCAAGGTGGATCCTTTGGTCTATCATGACAAAACCAAAAGTTATATTACTAAGAAAGGATTTTGGCTTTGTACAAAACATTTAAACAGAGCAAAAGGGTCCTGGAAAGGATGACTTTTTTCCTCCACGCCTGAGAAGGGCAATTTTGGAATAAAGGTCCCACATCCATAGTATAACCTTTTAGATAAGATTGGTCAGGGAATAATAAGCTTTTTGAGTAAAGATTGGTCACAAGATCTCATATGGTTAGGGGTTACCTAGGTTTTGTCCACACAAGCCAAGGTTAAGTCATTTTCAAAATGAAGTACAAAGATTGGTCACAAATTTATATCAATTTATTGCTTTTATCATGTTTGATTAGTAACTCATATTTCAAATATCAAAATTTTATAACAGAATGTGCATTCAACATTTACGAGTAAGAGTAATATGTGAAATTTGTATATTTATATATATAAAAAAAATTTAATTACAAAAGCCTAAAAATTTTGGTGAATAAATGTAAAACATACACGTGAAATCTACAGTAAGACCAGGACACAAAAAACTAACATAAAAACAGGCAAAAAATACAATAGACATAATTTTCCTTATGTTTATTAATGTGTTTTATGTGTTCTATTCTATGTTTAATTTTTGTGATTTTAGGCTAGTTGTAAAATACAAAATTGTCTTACACAGTTACGGCATGTCCTCCGAATGTATAGAGAATGTTTGTGGCCCCTGTGAAGTAGAGTACCAGCTTGGATGGTCCTGAATGTTTCACACCCTCCACCTACAAATTAAATACACATAACAAAAATGTAAATTAAATAACCCAAGTCATAAACTTGTATTATGTGACCAATAGGGTTATTACACGTGTCGCAACAAGATTGGCTAGAAATGGGACCAACCTGTCCATGGAGGAGAGAGGCAATGGTGAGGTACCAAGCAGTCCAAGTGGTCATTAACAAGCCAAGGAAAGACCAGATTCGGTAGTTGCGAAATGAAGGAATGAAG
The DNA here is from genome assembly GCA_030407325.1 of Camellia japonica. Lineage (NCBI taxonomy): Eukaryota > Viridiplantae > Streptophyta > Magnoliopsida > Ericales > Theaceae > Camellia > Camellia japonica. The sequence continues at coordinate 178,041,965 of JAPPVO010000029.1, forward strand.
ACAGTGGTGGCACAGCATGCACCGAATATGTATGTCCAAGTTCTCTTGTCCAAATTATCATTTATGTAATATATGTTACTACAAAGTTGAAATGAAGTCATTAAACAAAATGAGTATGTGAGTGTGAAGATAGAGAAACAGGGCCAAAAGAGATTTGGTTTGGTAAGTAGTATAGGGTTACCTTGCACAAGCTATGAGTTGAATCACAGATCCAAACAGAAGAAAAGTGCAGTTGAATGCCAAACCCACATTCCTCCAGTGTTTTCCCAGCAGCCCATCAAGAACTTCAAACCACTTCAAGTGATAAACATTAAGCAGTGGTTAACAAAACCAAAACCCATCAAGAACAATGCATTTTAATTTATTTTTTTTTGTGTGTGGGGGTATTTAGTGCTTTGACCCAATTGGGTACATAGTTTTACTGTCCGACATATATCACTATGAAAAGCTTAAATTTTTTCATAAAATTCCAACTCGTGACTTACACTTCGTGAGATGCTTATCACAACTTAATTTGTCAACTTGCTAACTCTTTTTGGGTAATATTTCATTTTAGTCGAATAAAAATAGAATTGAATGACTATTCCATCACAACATTCATCTTGAAAAATGCATTCATCATTCAGTATTATAGGATACTGGACATTTTACAGGCAGATTAATAAATGACCATTCCATTCCATATTCATTCCAATATAACTAAACATTACTTTAGGCTTATGAGAAGAATGCATTGTTTGGTTGTGTGAAAAAAAAGGATGTGTGAAGAATGAAGACCTGAATGACATGGTCTCTGAAATCAACTTTCTCTCTTTCTTTTCTGGTTCTGTACTCTATATAGAGAATGCTAATGAGATAGGCTGTCCAACTACCCATCAACCCATAGAATAACTGAAACATTACACCAGAAAACATCCCAAGCTGAGAAAATGAGTATGGCAATGTCAGCAACACTTGAGCCACCTGAAAACAAATCAAACACCACAAATTAACGTTAAAACAATTGAAAATTTTAGTACTTATTAATGAGAAAGAAAGAGAGAGAATTAAAGAGAGACCTGATTGGAAGAACAGCTAAACCAAGCATCATAAACTGAGCCACCATGCCAGAAGAGCTCTGATATCCTTGTCTTCATAGCCTTGGGCTTCCCTTCACTCTCCATCTCCATGTAATTCCCTGCAACCACTGTCTCCACCGCCTTCTCACTTCCCATCTCTCTCTCTCTCTCTCTGTAAACTTGTTTGCTTCTTACTATATGCTCTGTTTTTGAAGTGGTTATGTTTCCAAAATGCAGAAAATGAAAATGAATTCTCAATGAGCTTATAGTGTTGAGTATATCTATATGGTATCTATATATATACACGAAGGCTGTGTTTGAAAGGTATATTTCAGAATGGTTTCGGGAAGCGAATTAAAATCTACTTTTGGAGCTTCAATTCAACTTTTTGTAGCTTTGACGAAACCACTGGTCTTTGTGCCTTAAATTCTTTTGGTTTTTTTTTAATTAACTATTTTGTTTTTTAGCTAATTATTTAATAAAAGATAATTACTCTTAATTAAAAAAATGAATTTAGATTAGTGGCTTGGCCGCACGAGTGTGTTTCCCTGCTTCCAATGTCTAATTATAATTCTTTCTCGTTTTCCTAATTTACCCTTATTTCTTATTTGCAATTGAAAATGCGTCATTCCCTAATTACCTATTCTTTGTACCTGCGGTAGTGTTACATACACTAATTAGTATACTAACTAGTATATCAACATTAGTTATGACATTATTATTGACCCCACTCATTAATTACATTACAAATATCAAAAACCTCTTAAATTATGACACATCATCAATTGTTACACTAATCAGTATACTAATTGGTGCCTATAGAATTATTCTGACTCGTGTTTTTGTGAACGCCATCTTTATTTATTATGAGTATTGAATGTTGTACAATCAATTGTTCTTAAGAAATTCTAAAAGATTGATCGAACGATAAAATATTTGAGAATAAAATTCAAAGTCTTAAATCTGAGTCACTTCAAGAAGTAATTTATTTAGTCATTTAACTTTGAAATTCCAAGATTAGTTGAGATATGTGCAAATTAATTCGGACAACGATAATTTTTTTTAAAAATTGTTCATAAGAGGGGCTAATGGAAAACAAAAGTGTTTATTTTCTTTTTTGAAAATAATTTGTGGGAAAAGCAAGAAATTTATGAGTAATTATTCAGTAATCTCGGAATATAGACACGTAATATTTCATAGTATTATGATTGGTGGAGAAAATAGGTAGGTGGGATACTATGTTGGGTGATTGGAGAACATGAGAGACATATTGAATGATAATTGATTATAGAGTATAGATACGTAATATTCTAAAAATATTGAATAATTTTCCGAACTTGGGGAGGATAAAATAGGAAAATAACAATTAATAATACATATAAGACAAAGGAGTGAGGGGGGTGGGTGCATTATAACGAAGTAGACCACATGATTGCAGCCAAACGGGCGTGGTCTCTTTACAATAACAAGAAAAGCTGCTTTTATCACATGTACATTGTCCCAAAAAATAAAAATAAAAAATAAGAGAAAAAAAATAAAAAGGGCAGAGGCTTCAAGGCCCAAAACCCAAACGTTGCCTTCCCTTAGTATGGTCATATTCATATATGGACTTGGATATTAGGGACAAGTGGACATTTCAGAAGCCTCCTTGAGAGCTGTTATATCATGTACCCTAGGAAATATAACATCTCTTTCTTTATTAATTATTATTACACAAAAAATATTTACCCTCACAACCCTTGCAAATATATAGTATAGATAATATATTCTACTGTTTCTTCATTTAATTACAGTTTCTGTAAATTTAGATATTTAAAAAAAGGTACTTAAAATTTAACCAAAAAACATTATTATTATGTTGTGTTTGTTACTTCATCATTTGGATTCTCTTAACGAATAAAGGACGGCAAAAAAGGAAACCAACAGCATGAGTTTGTGTGACAGAGAGATGAAACATAATGCGAGGCAGCATGACATTAAACAGAGAAATTTTCCTTTATTGTTAAAGTTTAGATGGCCCTTTTTTTAGAGTGAACAAAATTAAAAATAAAAACAAAAAATCAAATAAGGCCATTTTTTTAGAGTGAACTGCATCGACTTGCAAAGGGTGAAGGTAGATTTGGAAAGATAAATGTACATAAAGCCCATTAATAATGTTAGGCCATGAACACAAACATAGTAGACTCCATCTCTAGCCCATCTCCATTTGTCCCAAAGTCCTATACAAAACCCTTCTTTTTGAATTTGATTAAAAGAAAGTCTAAGCGAACGGAAGATTATTACAAAACATGACACACAAAGTCTCTGAATCCCACAAAAAACTAACAATAATAAAAAAATAAAAACAGCCTCTTCTTCCAGAAGCGCTCACTGATTATCTATCATCAGATCATCTTTCAAAGCTCAATTTGAAAAAAAAGCATCTCTCTTCTTCCAGGGCTTGAAAAGCTTGCATGTTTTGGTGAAGTGCAACATATTCACGGGTTTTGTTAGGTACAATATTCACTTTTTTTGGTGAAGTCATGCTTTCAAGTCACTGAGACTAGAAACATTCTCTGTGACTATTGTCTCCTTGACTCCATGTAGTCATTGAAGACTTGAAGTTAAACCCAGGGCATTGTATTTTCTCAGGTTTTATTGTCTCAAAACAACTAAATCTATCTATGCCCTCCATCAGTTCCGTGCCTTGAATTTTTTATTGCAAATATGATCATATAAATCAGCAGCTATGCTGTTAGATCAACTAGAGAGACTGAGACAGAGACAGGGACACAGCCAAAATACACACACTAAAACAGAGTAATTATCTGAAGTTAGCTTATGTCCAAACAAATGGAGTATACTTCTTAGATCATGCTCTGGCTTGTAAAATTCAAACAATTTCATTACTAAACCAATTCCTTAAATTTGCAGTCTACCCTTTCTGTCAAAGAAAAGTGTAATGTTTTGTTCATTTGTTTTTTCCTTGCCTTTTTTTGGCCAAAAAGCAGCAAAATTATAGACGATTAAATATATATATATATATATATAATAAAAAAAAAAATTTAAAAAATGTTTTCTAAGAAAATGAACTTACCTTTAGATTAAAGCAAAGTGGTTTAGCATTCTTTTGAAAGTGGTAAATTAAATTTTACTTTGAACCTAGACAGCTAGGCATGCTGACTACTCTTGATTTGTTACCGTCACAAAAGTTGTCTTTGATAATTGTGGTTAGTATTGGTTCTTCAACATGTTTTGGATCATAATGAACAAAATACAACTAACTAATAATAAAGCGTGTCAATGAAACAAACATGCAAAGCTTGAAGGAGGTGGTGCAGAGAATTGTGGCAGCTCATGCTCAAGTGTATCCGTGAAGAATGACCAAGAATCGTATCTCTTTAAAAAAATTGTTCTTTCTATTCTTAATGTACTCTCAATTGTAGAATATATAGTGACAATTTCAAAATACGATAATCTCAATATATAAGTTTACAGTTGAAAATACATTAAATAGGGAATGAAGATTTTGAAAACAAACTAGAACATGACGAACAATATTCACCCAAAATGATAACCATCCAATTAGTATGTTGGCATTAATCCCTTTGTTCAAAATTCATTGAAAGAATGATACGAATGCAATGATAAGCATCCAATAACAATGTTGGCATTAATCACTTTGTTCAAAAAAATCCACTCTCAATGATATGAATGCAACACGAAACAACTCTTCCCACATACTTGAAAAGTTTTAATACTTCCATTGGATGCTTTGGATATGCAAGGTTTATTGAAAGATTTGGTGAGGGAATCCTTTAGATACATACTTGTGTGCTTTAGCAATCATTAAAGCTTCTTTGCCCCATTATTCACCCTCTTTATCTGAACACATTGTTTGGGCTTTATGTGTTTTAATTACAGAAGCACTTTTGCTTTTTGAAAGCTCATCACCAGGCATGGAATTAAGGATCCTCATTGACTTTGGATGCAATTACAAGAAGGAAAATGTGGGCCCTGAAAGTTTTTTCTATCAATACAAAAATCAATCACAGAATCAGATATAGAATATACATAGACGGATAAGATTTGTCAAAAGTGGACCTCACTAATAAACTCCGTAAATATTGTCCATTCATATGTATTCTGTGTCTGATTATATGATTAATTTGTGTGTTTGTAACCAAATGGGGTCCAATTATGGTCATCTCCATTAATTGGCAAACTACTGGCTGCCCATATTTACCCATGCAGTATAATTGAATGTAGGAGTCATTTATCAACAAACACCATCATTCTCAATTCCCTCTTTGGCCTTTGCAGGAGCCAAATTTAGGACTACAAGAATATATTCTTTGACAAATGTGTCTCAACCATTATCATGTCATTCCATGACAATGCTACTACAGCTGCAAGACATTCCAAAAAAAAAAAAAGGAAGAAGAAAAAGAAGAAAGAAAGAAAGAAAAGAAATATATATATATAATCCCATTATGCTTGAAGTTGAAGTAGCACAAAATTAGATGTGGCATTGTGATCTTAAAATAGCATCCAAATTTTGGTAGGTGCAGTGGATTTGTTGATCATTTGATTAAAAGCAATGACTCAATTTAACATGTGAAAACTAAAAATGTCAAAATTATAAGACCATTCTTTATTTTTGTCCGTTGGATTTGTCACATCCTCACCATCAGATGCAAACTCTAGGCAAAAATGACATTACCAAAATTGAACCAAATTTAGCACAATTCTTTTTTTGGAAAATTCAGCACAAGGTTTGATATAATGCTAGTTTTTGACAACCTTTTTGGCAAACTGCTGAAGAAGATTATTTGAATGAAGCAACTCTAATTTGGGAATAGCAAGCCATTATACTATAGCAACGTAGTCCGCGTTATTGTAATTTGAAATTAAAAGACTTTAATGTTATCATTAGAGTAAGACCAATGATTTATACTAGACACGATATAGATGAATTTGATATTTAACTTCAGAAACTTTTAAACAAAAAGTTAATCGAAGAAACTAGAAGGCCTCACTCTAGTCCAGCTTTTATGGTAAGAAACCATGCTGAAATTAAAAGAGGAAAAACCCGAATGGTGGTTAACTATAAATGGCTAAATGAAAATTCCGAATTTGATAGATATTTTATTCCACGAAAAGATGTTTTGATTAATTTAACCAAAGGATAAAATTTTTTTAGCAAATTTGATTGTAAGAGTGGATTTTGGCAAATTCAATTGACTGAAAAGTCAAAAAAATTGATAGCTTTCAGTACACCTAAAGAACATTACCATTGGAATGTCATGCCTTTTGAGTTAAATATATCACCACGGTATTTCAACGGTAGATGGATATAATTTTTAAAGATTTTAAAGATTGTTGTGTAGTTTATATTGATGATATACTTATCTTCTCCAAAACTCGGGAAGAACATAAGAAACATTTAAAATTATTTTGTGAAAAATTTCAAAAATATGGAATTATTTTGTCTCTAAAAAAGATTGAACTAGAAAAAGAATAAATTGAATTTTTGGGAATAATTTTAGACCAAAAAGGTTTAAAATTACAAGAACATATTTTGTCCAAAATACGAGCTTTTCTTGATACTCTTGAAAATATAACACAATTATAGAGTTTATTAGGTATTTTAAATTATGGACGAAATTTTATCAAAAATATTTCAAAAATAGAAATTCATTGGTTAACCAAATTAAGGAAAAATGTTATTTTTGAATGGACAGCAGAAGATGTTGCTTTAATTAAACAAATTAAAGAAAATGTTAAAACTTTATCATATGTTTATCTTCCTAAAACAGGTGATAAATGTTGGAACAATCTTCTGTGTAAATTAAATAATCAAACAAATCAAACAAATAAAATAAATTACTTACCGAATTTATTTTACCGAATCGAATAAAAAATTAAAAGATCAAGTCGAGTGTGTGACACTCTGTCCTTAAGACAGATTCGCCCAATTTCGGTTCTTAGGGACTAATGGTGTCTATCTCCTAGGATACAATGATCTTTACAAATTGTAGTAGCACTACAAACAATTTGTTCGGTGAACAAAACCTGTGTTCTAAACTCTCTGAATTTTTTTCTAAAATAATATGAAGAATAATTGATGTAAGAGAGCAAAAAGAAGGCAACAAAATGAATTTTTTCAGTCCCCAAAAATTGTTGGAAATGACTGGTATTTATAGGCAAATAGACAGACCCGAACAGGTCTGATTTTGAATGAACAGGTGCCAACAGATAACTACTGGGCAGTTTCTATCTGTTGGAAACTGTTGGCAGATTTGAATCTGTCTGGGCAGTTTATATCTATCTGGGTGCAACAGATTTGAAAAACTGTTTTGGACAGTTTAATCTGTTTGGAAAAATTGGATTGGATGAGGTAACATTTGGACAGAAAATTAAATTCAATTTTGGCATAAAATTATAATTTAATTTCATTAAAAAATTCAAATAAATTTTTGTCCAAAAAATTAATATTAGAATTGACCCGACCCACAACCCATACCCGCGCCCGGCCCGGCCGGATAGACGGACGGCGGCGGTGGCGGCTTGAGCCAAGGTCCCATTTGTCTATAATTCATCCTTTCTACAAACTTGGGGTGCCCCTTGGGGCCCAACCCAAGTGTTGCCACCTAGAATTTATATACACACATAAGTTCTCTTAAGTTTCCAATGTGGGACAAGCCTTACAAGGAAACCCATATTTAATTCTTTTAATTGTCAATTCCACGAATTCGAAAACGACGTCAAGTTCCCATTCACTCATAAATGGTTTTGACGAACCGTCTTCACCGTATGACTTGCCATGCGGCAAGGAACACGTCACCTCTTTAGACCCACCCCAAAAGACATGTGGGACCCATTCAAATTTGGGCTCAAAGTTCACCTAAAATAAGCCTATAAAAATCAAATTTTAACAATTCCTCACATGAATGGAATTTGACGGAGAGAAAATGCAATAACATGATCTAGTTACAAAACGTACAGAAATTGGGAATATTCTGCAAAGGATAGATAGCTTTTGGCTTTGAACCTTCCCTTGTGAGACACTATCGAATTTATTAGCTAATCAGTGAATATGATGTCTTGAATTGTTCAGCTATTTGCGCAAATCAAGACAATAGAACTCACACAGTATATCACCAAACACAGTTTAGTTCTTACTATTGTGTTCATTTTGGCCTTGAACAACCTGGTCTTTCATGAGTGCTCTAGAGAATTGTTACCCTTCACAAGTCTCATAGAACCAGCCCAGTTCACACTCATACAGGTGATTCTTATGAAGAATATCCTGCCATACTCCACTAAGTTTACCTAGATATAAGAATCATTAAAATATTACTTAACCTAAAACGCTGCAGACATCACTATTTCATCATAGAAATGGATAGGAGTTTAACTCCCCAATGATCTTTATTGTTGTCCCAGATATGCAACCCAAGAGGGGGGGTGGATTGGGTTATTAAAAATTTCACAATATTAAAATTAACACAATATTCAGAATTTTAATGAATAAAAAAACAGAATAATAATTATCAATATAAAAGTAAGAGAGATAGGGAGAGAAAATCAAACACTGCGATTTATAGTGGTTCGGCACGCCAGGCCTACGTCCACTCCCCAAGGAACCTCCTTGAGAATTTCTTTACTATTAATTGAATAAATACACCACCAAACTTGTGGATTTGGCACAGGACTTACTCTTATCTATTGAGCCTCACTCAACAATAAATGCCTACACTTACAAAATCTCTCACAAAAATAAGGAATAAGAATAAGTGGTACTTAAACCCTCTTTTACAATAATTCTCTTACAAAGAGTAGATATGAAAGTGTAAGAACAAATGCTAGACTTAGATTGAAAGTGAAAGAGCAGAATACAATATACTCAGAATTTTGGAGCTCACAGAAAATTTTCTCTTCAAGTTCTTGATTTTTCTCCACACACAACACTTCTATTTATACACAAAAATATACCCGTTAGACGCTCCTTGCTAACGTCATGGCTTACATAAGCACGCTCCTTGCTGACGTCATGGATGACATTAGTTTGGAAAAGAATCACGTGTAAGAAAATTTGCACTCTTGCAAATTTGAACATCTTTAGGTATTAGTCAAAAGTGTACAAAAAGGAAAAGAAAAATTAATTTGAATTATATCTTGTATGACTTTCCACATGCTAATAATTAATGTGTTCATATGCTAATATTCAATGTTTCCACACACTAATATATATGATACAATCAATGTTGTGTAAAAAAAAATATAATTGCTCCGTGATGTATACTATTGTATTATATGCATTATATATATAAAGTTATATATATATATATATATATATATATATATATATAATGTTCTAATCAAATATTTGCATACACAGAAAAATCTCTTTAAATAATATTTATGGGATCTGAAAATATATGCCCTCTTTAAAATATTGTATATGTTGTAGAGATTTTTAACTAAATATATTCTACCACTTCATATTAATTTTGTCAAAACAAGACAACCTATCAATATCAAATTTGTCAAAATAATACAACCAATCCATCATTTTTGTCAAAATAATATAATTAATCAATTTTTAATTTGGTCAAAAAGTGAATAGTGATTAGCCTCAAGTTTCAAAAAGTGAATAGTAAAGTTTTCAAAAATATTTTTATTTAACTAATATTTAACAAATATATATATTTTAAAAAGATAATATTTTGTGTCAAATAAATATGTACATTAAAAAAATCCAAATTGTTACAAATAATATTTTAGACATCATCAAAAGTAAATAATACATAATAATATTTAGACCTCATCAAAATTAAATAATATGATTAAAATCTCCCCATTTTTGATGATGGCAATTTGTATGGATTTGACACAAAATAAAATTGACAAAATATTTGATAACCCTGCAAAGCAAAATCATATTTTTTTACCATCTCCCCCTTTGACATCATCAAAATAAAAGATGAAGAGATGAAACAAACACTTTTGATAAAATAATCCGAGCGACCAAAAATAAAATAATTGGCCTTTTATCTTGTCAGAATCATTGTGGGGATTTTGGAGCATCTCGAACGCAGAAAATATTGACAAACAAAAGATTTGAGCAGATATGCATCGAGTAATGGATCGATGGAGTGTATAAAAAGTGATACAGATCATAGGCAAAGATACGAAATCATCAAGTGTTGGAGAGAAAAATTTGTTTCAGCTTCTTGTGTAATCATGTCATTCCTTACCTTGTCTATCAATGAGTCGGATCTGCATGAGGTGCCTGTAATGCAGGCAAATGAGAGAGTACCAGTGACGCAGGCACATGCTATGCCTGTAAATGAGGGTTTTAGTGTTATTGGTAATCGAAATGATTTCGATGCTATTAATAACACTATGGCTCTTAGTACACAGGCCATGACTGCAGTTTCCAATATGGCGCGACGATTACAAGCAAGAGTACAAGAAAATCAGCAATGGAGAGATGAGGTGTGCTTGTTAAAACAACAAGTAGTTAATATGTGTAAGGAGAAGAAAGAGTTAAAAAGGAAAAATGCACAGTTGGAGAATGCAGTGCATTATTATGCAACAGTGATAATGCCAAGACTCACAGAAATCGAAAATAGAGAGAGGCATGTAAAAGAGGCTCATGAAAAATTGTTGAGAGAAGTGAAAAAGAAAAAATCTGTGAAACCTTCTGAAAATTTACATGTAATCGAGTAATATTTTCTTTTTCTGAAATAAAATTGCGAGCATTTCTTCCTTATTTATTTATTTATATTATTATTATTTTTTTTTAATTCTGTCGTTGCACAAAAAAAAAAATTTGTTTGTTGGTGCAGATAAGGAATATGGCAGATAAGGAGTAAAAAAAATATGTATATATACTCCCCCTAAAATTATGCACAGAATTTACACATGCCCCCTTTTTTTTTTATATATATAGTTTATAATGAAAATATATGAGTCTCCCCCTGAATTAATGCACTAAAAATTACATAAATTTGAAGAACAAATTACCAATCTATAATACCAAGGGCCATTAAGATCCGGCCATAAACAATTACACCAAGTGCACTAGCATAAAAGGAGAAAATAAAAATAAAAACAATTTCTTCAGACAAGGTAGAAGCAACCATTATTAAATCCAAGAGAATTTGGAGCACATACAACAAGTAAAAAAATATAACACAGTGCAACAAGAATTTTAACATGTTGATTGGTGATGACCTTGATGAATGGAAGAAATTGAGACGATTGGGTAGATCGGTGACGAATTTGTGTAGATCGGCAATGGATCTTGATGGATCAGTCACGGATTTTGATGGATCGGTGATGGAACTTGATGAATCGGAGGTAAAGATGGTGATGCAGATTTCAGGTGGAGAAGTGAAGTGGAGTTCGGTGGATTGGTGAGGGATTTGGGTGGATGATGGTAGAGATGAATGTGATGGATGATTTTGTGGATGTGAAGATGGTTGTAGACGATGGTGAGCATGGAGATGGAGCTGAGGATGAGGAGGTGAGGGAGAGAAGGGGAGAGCGAGAGAAAGAGAAAGAGAAAAAAAAGAGTAAGAGAGAGGGAGAGAGTGGGTGAGAGATAGAGAACGCGAGAGAGAGAGAGAGAGAGAAAGAAAAAATTATATATATAAATATATGTATATTATTATTATTGTTATTATTTTTTATAATAATAATTATTATTACAATATTATTTTATTTATTATTTTAAAAAAATCATTTTTTAATATAAACATTATATTGGAGTATTCATCATACCAAGTTCTGTTCTAATATAACAAAATTGTTCTTCATTTAGAGGCTTGGTAAATATGTCAGCTAATTGACAATTTGTAGGCACAAATTCGAGTTCAATGTCACCTTTGAGTACATGATCTCTTAGAAAATGATGCCTTATCTCAATGTGTTTAGTGCGTGAGTGCTGAATAGGATTTTTTGAAAGGTTAATGGCACTTGTGTTGTCACATTTTATAGGAATATGATCATAGTGAAGTCCAAAATCTTGAAGTTGTTGTTTCATCCAAAGCAATTGTGTACAACACCCAGCGGCGGCAATGTATTCTGCTTCAGCAGTTGACAGAGCCACTGAGTTTTGTTTTTTGCAAAACCAAGAAGTGAGTGAGTGTCCAAGAAAATGACAAGTACCACTAGTGCTTTTTCGGTCAAGTCTACATCCCGCAAAGTCGGCATCTGAGTAACCAAAAAGTTCAAAGGTGGTTCCCTTAGGATACCATAATCCCAAATTTGGAGTGCCGACAAGATATCTGAAAATGCGTTTGACTGCGGTGATGTGTGACTCTTTCGGTGCGGATTGAAAACGTGCACACATACAAACACTAAACATTATGTCGGGCCTACTTGCAGTAAGATAGAGTAAAGAACCAATCATACCTCGATATTTCTTTTCATCTACAGGTTTACCTTGCTCATCTTTGTCGATTTTTATCGATGTGCTCATTGGAGTTGCTGCAGGCTTTGATGATTCCATTTCAAATCTTTTGAGTAGATCTTTGATATATTTCGTTTGATTTAAATGGATTCCATCATTAGTTTGTTTAATTTGTAGACCAAGGAAGTAATTTAATTCCCCATCATACTCATTTCAAACTCACCCTGCATGTCTTTAGCAAACTCTTTGCACAAATTTTCATTAGTAGCACCAAAAATGATATCATCAACATAAATTTGAACAATTAGCATATCTTTTTTTGATTTTTATAAAAAGTGTTGTATCAATTTTTCCTCTACAAAAGCCTTTGTCAAGTAGAAAATTACTCAATCTTTCATACCATGCTCTAGGAGCTTGTTTCAAGCCATATAAAGCTTTTGAAAGTTTGAAAACATGATCCGGGTATTTATGATTTTCAAAACCGGGAGGTTGTTCAACATAGACTTCCTCCGAAATATACCCATTTAAAAAAGCACTTTTAACATCCATTTGATATAATTTAAAATCTTTAAAACACGCAAAAGCAAGTAACATTCTAATAGCTTCAAGTCTAGCAACTGGTGCAAAAGTTTCATCAAAATCAATTCCCTCTTCTTGATTATAGCCTTGAGCTACTAATCTAGCTTTATTTCTAGTAACAACTCCAGATTCGTCCATTTTATTTCGAAAAACCCATTTTGTACCAATAACGGGATGATCCTTAGGTCGAGGGGTTAAAACCCAAACTTCATTTCTTTCAAATTGATTTAATTCTTCTTGCATTGCTAAAATCCAGTTTTCATCATTTTCAGCTTCTAAAAATGATTTTGGTTCAATTTGTGAAACAAACGCTAAGTTACCATAAATATTTCTAACAGAGGAACGAGTTTTTATACCTTTCGTCGCATCACCTATGATGAGGTTTTTGGGGTGGCCATGAGCATACTTCCATTCTTTTGGTAGATTTGAGTCACTTTCTAGAAGAGCATATATTTCTTGAAGTTTCTCCACTGTCATTTCTTTTTCATGTTCGCGTAATGGATTTTCTTCATTTTCTTTTATGTAAATGCTCTCTATGCTTGGTTGATTTTCTACAATATCATTACTTACAAGATTCTTGGAATTAATGTTGTTAGATTCATCAAAAACAACATGCACAGATTCTTCAACAAGTAGAGTTCTTTTATTGAATACTCTATAAGCTTTACTGGACATAGAATAACCAAGAAATATAGCTTCATCCGATTTAGCATCAAATTTTCCTAAGTTATCTTTATTGTTATTTAATACAAAGCATTTACAACCAAAAGCACGCAAGTGACTAATATTAGGTTTTCTACCTTTCCAAAGTTCATAAGGGGTTTTCTTAAGAATAGGTCTAATCATGGCACGGTTTATAACATAGCATGCAGTGTTAACAGCTTCCGCCCAAAAATATTTAGGCAAATTATTTTCACAAAGCATAGTACGAGCCATTTCTTCAAGAGTTCTATTTTTTCTTTCAAAACACCATTTTGTTGAGGAGTCCTAGGGGCTGAGAAATTATGATCTATTCCTAAGTCATCACAAAACATAATAAAATCATCATTTTCAAATTCTCTACCATGGTCACTTCTAATACTACAAATATTAAGATTTTTCTCATTTTGAATTCTTTTACAAAGTTTTGAGAAATTATAAAAAGCTTCATTTTTGTGTGCTAAAATAATACCCATGTATATCTAGTATAATCATCAACACAAACAAGGGCATAAGATTTTCCTCCTAAACTTAATGTTCTAGATGGTCCGAATAGATCAATATGCAAGAGTTGAAGCGGTCTAGTTGTTGAAATGATATTTTTGGATTTAAAAGAAATTCTAGTTTGTTTTCCAAATTGACAAGCATCACAAAGTTTATCTTTTTCAAAAATAAGTAAATAAACCTATGACTAACTCATTTTTTGAAAGTTTGGAAATTAAATCAAAATGAGCATGTCCTAATCTTCTATGCCAAAGCCAACCATTATCATTTATAGCAGATAAACATTTAATGTTAAAATGAGAAGATAAATCATGTAAATCAAACACATATACATTCTCATGTCTATAACCTACAAATAAAGTCTTGTTTTCTAGGGTGTTTTCAATAGTGCAATGAGTTTTCTCAAAAATAACTCTATAACCTTTATCACATAATTGACTAATGCTAAGCAAGTTATGTTTTAAACCTTCAACAAATAAAACATTTTCAATAATAGGAGAGGGATTTTTACCAATACTTCCTACACCAATGATTTTACCCTTGCTATTGTCGCCAAAAGTCACATATCCGCCATCCTTTGGTTGAAGTGTGGCGAACATAGCTTTATTTCCAGTCATGTGCCTCGAACATGCACTGTCGAGATACCATCTATCGTTACTGGATTTTGTCTTGAAACATACCTACAAAAATTTGATTTTTCTATTGGTACCCATTTTTTCTTGGGTCCATAAAAGTTAGAATTTGATACTCTTGAATGTCCTTAGGGACCCACATCTTTTTTATTTTAGCAAAAGGATTTCTTTTAACAGGACATGAAGGTGAAATATGACTTTTGTCCACAAAAATGACATGTGAGATGAGAGTGATTAGAATATGCATACACAAAGCTATTTTTGACAGTTTTTACTTTTGAAAAAGGTTTATATCCAATTCCGGCTCTACCAAAAGTACGATTTTGATTTTTAAGAATTTTATCTAAAGTTTCTCTGCCTTGAGTGAATTTTGAAAGAGTATTTTTCAAGTCTTCAATATTTTCTTTCAAAATAATTTGCTCCTTTTTTAAAGACTCATTTTCTTTTTGTAATACAACTAAATGTTTTTCAGAAATTGAAGACTCTTTTCGAGTTAAAATCTCATTTTCCTTTTTCATTTTCACGGCTTCATTTTCTAGAACATTTATCTTGGAAGTCAATGATTCATTTTCTTTTGACAAACTTGAAATTACTTTCTTTTGACAAACTTGAAATTACTTTCTTTTGACAATTACTTTTCAAACTAAGTTTCTTAAATTCAGCATGTAATTCATCAAAAGCTAATTGCAATTCATCAAATGTAAAGGATTCGTCATTTACCTCATTTTCATTTCCAAGTGCCATTAAGCATAGGTTAGCAACCTCATTTTTGCAAACTTCGATTTCTGTGTCGCTTTCATCACTATCTTCTCCACATGCTGCAATCATAGCTTTCTTCTTATCCTTCTTGAATTTTTTCTTAAGTTCTAGACATTCTGATTTGTAATGTCCAGATTTGTTGCATTCGTAGCAGGTTACTTCAGATTTGTTGTGATTTTCTCCTCTTTGAAAATCCCTGTTGTTGAAGTCTTTTCTGAAAAAAAATCGTATGCCTTGTTTCTTTCTCACAAACCTTTGGAACTTTCTAGTGATGAATGCCATTTCCTCATTCTCATCTGAATCATCTTCCTTATCCTCTTGATATTTCAAGGTGGATTTGAAGGCTATTCCTTTCTTCTTGTTGTTGTCCTCCTCTTCCTTTCCTTCTTGCATTATGAGCTCATGAGTTAAGAGAGATCCCATTAACTCATCTAGACTTAGCTTTGATAAATCCTTGGCTTCGGTAATGGCAATGACTTTTGTCTCCCAACTTTTTGGCAATGACCTAAGCACTTTTCTTACAATTTCAGCATTAGTATATATTTTTCCAAGAGAAGTTAAACCATTAATAATATCAGTAAAGCGAGTAAACATTTGAGGAATAGTCTCATCAGGCTTCATTTTAAAGAGTTCATAATTATGGACTAGCAAACTGACTCTAGATTCTTTAACTTGTTCGGTTCCCTCATGAGTCACTATAAGCTTGTCCCAAATTTCTTTTGCGGTTTTACATGTGGAAATTCTGTTGAACTCGTTGGCATCTAAGGCGCAGTACAATATATTTGTGGCTTTGACATTAATTTGGGTCATTCTAGTATCTGATTCATCCCACTCATCTTCAAGTTTTGGTACCCTAAGTCCATCTGCGGTTTTGGTAGGAATTTTTGGACCATTGCAAATAATTTTCCAGCATTCATAATCATTAGATTGAACATGTATGGTCATCCTAGTTTTCCAATAACTAAAATTTGTGCCGCTAAATAGTGGTGGCCTATTGGATGCTTATCCCTCGGGTAAAGAATAACTAGGGGTTGCCATGATCTACTCTAAGACGATTAAGTCACACAACTAGAGTTTAGTCTCTGATACCAATTGTTGTCCCAGATATGCAACCCAAGAAGGGGGGTGAATTGGGTTATTAAAAATTTCACAATATTAAAATTAACACAATATTCAGAATTTTAATGAATAAAAAAAACAAAATAATAATTATCAATATAAAAGTAAGAGAGATAGGAAGAGAAAATCAAACACTGCGATTTATAGTGGTTCGGCACGCCAGGCCTACGTCCACTCCCCAAGGAACCTCCTTGAGAATTTCTTTACTATTAATTGAATAAATACACCACCAAGGTTGTGGATTTGGCACAGAACTTACTCTTATCTATTGAGCCTCACTCAACAATAAATGCCTACACTTACAAAATCTCTCACAAAAATAAGGAATAAGAATAAGTGGTACTTAAACTCTCTTTTACAATAATTCTCTCACAAAGAGTAGATATGAAAGTGTAAGAACAAATGCTAGACTTAGATCTGAAAGTGAAAGAGCAGAATACAATATACTCAGAATTTTGGAGCTCACAGAAAATTTTCTCTTCAAGTTCTTGATTTTTCTCCACACACAACACTTCTATTTATACACAAAAATATACACGTTAGACGCTCCTTGCTAACGTCATGGCTTACATAAGCACGCTCCTTGCTAACGTCATGGATGACATTAGTTTGGAAGAGAATCACGTGTAAGAAAATTGGCACTCTTGCAAATTTGAACATCTTTAGGTATTAGTCAAAAGTGTACAAAAAGGAAAAGAAAAATTAATTTGAATTATATCTTGTATGACTTTCCACATGCTAATAATTAATGTGTTCATATGCTAATATTCAATGTTTCCACACACTAATATATATGATACAATCAATGTTGTGTAAAAAAAATATAATTGCTCCGTGATGTATACTATTTGTATTATATGCATTATATATATAAAGTTATATATATATAATGTTCTAATCAAATATTTGCATACACAGAAAAATCTCTTTAAATAATATTTATGATGAATCTGAAAATATATGCCCTCTTTAAAATATTGTATATGTTGTAGAGATTTTAAACTAAATATATTCTACCACTCCATATTAATTTTGTCAAAACAAGACAACTTATCAATATCAAATTTGTCAAAATAATATAACCAATCCATCATTTTTGTCAAAATAATATAATTAATCAATTTTTAATTTGGTCAAAAAGTGAATAGTGATTAGCCTCAAGTTTCAAAAAGTGAATAGTAAAGTTTTCAACAATATTTTTATTTAACTAATATTTAACAAATATATATATTTTAAAAAGATAATATTTTGTGTCAAATAAATATGTACATTAAAAAAATCCAAATTGTTACAAATAATATTTTAGATATCATCAAAAGTAAATAATACAAATAATATTTTAGACATCATCAAAATTAAATAATATGATTAACATTTATGAGTCATACACAACTCGGTTATCCCTTTTGAACCTAGATCTTGGGATCTCCAGTCAACTAGGTTGGGTTGCCATTGTGGTAACTCTTACTTAATAAGCTTAAGTCTCATTCCCTCGATGAATTTTCAACTAACTCTCTTGTTAAACCTTTGGTTAGTGGATCCGCTACGTTGTCTTTAGACTTCACATATTCAATGGAAATAATTTCATTAGAAAGTAATTGTCTCACGGTGTTATGTCGACGACGAATGTGTTATGACTTACCATTATACATATGACTCTGTGCTCTACCTATTGCTGATTGACTATTGCAATGTATGCATCTAGCAGGCATCGGTTTTGGCCACATTGAAATATCTTCAAGGAAATGGCATTGCTTCTTCCCCAATTTAATCTAAAGCTATGAATTCTGATTCCATAGTAGACCTAGTAATGCAAATATGTTTGGAAGATTTCCAAGACACAGCCGCACCACCAAGAGTAAAGACATACCCACTAGTGGACTTTGAGTTTCAGGTATCCGATATCCAGTTTGCATCACAGTATCCTTCAAGTACTGTTAGATATCTAGTATAATTCAGTCCAATGTTATGAGTAAATCTGAGATATCTTAGAACCCTTATAATTACTTTCCAATGTTCTATTCCTAGATTACTCGTATATCTATTTAATTTACTTACTGCATAAGTGTAACAAGCCCGCGGGGGACCTCGCTACAGCTCGGACTCGATTTGTGTCACGGTTCTTAATCTTGAACCATAGAGTCCAAATCCGGCAAATCGTTTTTGGAAAACAGATTTTTGAAAGAAGTGCCAAACATGGACTGCTTTGCCAGATACAGAGTCGCCACCTAAATATTTTTTTAAAATAGGAAATTTAGGAAACCCTGACTCGGTGCCAAAGGCCACGTGTCCGTCATCACCAAAGTTGCCTCGGCTCGGGAACTTGGGTACGATTGGGGAAGGTCACTTCGTGAGCACCCCCGCTCGCCCGATCAAAGACCGGCCTCTACTAACCGTGATATCTGTTTTTGGAAACCTTGTATGCTCTTATTCCGGTTATTAGCCTAGGTTACTATGTGATGCTCGCAGCAAACAAGTATAGACTGAGTCGCCTGAATTGGAACAAAACATTTCATGTTTGTTTGTTTGAAAATGGTTTGATGGTGCTACCCGCAGGTAGGCTAAGACGCGGATTTGCCACCCTCAGGTGAGCTTAGAAAACATGATTTGCCACTATCTAGTGGGCTTAAAACAAACATTTGATGAATCGTCCAATCCAAGTAACTCAGCCTCCACCCACAGGCATTCAAGGCAGTTATATCACATAAGCATATAGCCTCATGGTAAGCATGCTATTCATGGCAACCACACGCATGCAAGGATGCTAAAGCATAAAACTCACCGAGTACTCCAAGTCAAAAACAAAAATCTGATTAGAAATCATGCATGATCCTAATTATACAGAAATGCCTAATGCAACGCATGCAAAAATGCAACTATAGCAGGCTCGACTATTCTAAACATGGCATATGAAATGCTACAACTATCACGTATTCAACTTGGAATTGAAATACAAATGCAGTTTGTATGATGCGCCGAGCCCGGTGCGTGCAAAACAGATGAATGATGCAAACATGCTGTCATACTGTATGCTAATCGAAATATGCCCTATATCTAACCATCATAAGCGGGTAAATAAAAGGGAGAAAGACGTGGGGTTGGAAGACATACATCACACTCACCCACACTTATTACAATTATGCCCTCGCGCAGAGGGTCCGAATAAATAATACAGTCCGAATAAAAGAATAATACAGTCCGAAATATACAGTCCGAATAATATACAAATTCCTAATTAATTAACAAATTAACTAAGAAAAACTGTAAACTGGCATGCAAGCCAGGGGCTGCCTCGATTCTGACGAATGATGTATGCTGGGCTGCCTTGCGTAGAAATCCACTAGGATGCCCCAATTAGCCTCTGTTTACAATGTTCCTCGAAATGCGTGCCAAGCCTCGGAAAAGTTGCTGATTCTTGATATGCTGCAACAGAGAGCAGGAAAGGGGCATAGCAATGTATTTCACAAATATATGCATGCCTCGATCCTCGTGCCACCAATCACGCATCTCGATGCATGATGGCCGAGGAGTCGGATTGCACAACTCAATATAGGATGAATGTATATGAATGCTACAACAAAACCTAACTCCATCATGGGTAATCCGGAGTGTCGGTGACTTGGGAATTGAGACCCATTCCGTCACTCGGAGTACGAAATGTGCCTCGTTTCCCGTGTCCGGGCTAACTCCTATCCCGAACACGATGCAATATGCATGATATGCATGAAATGCAGCTAATATGCAATCCTAGCATGCACAATGCTATGAAAATGAGATGCCTCGAAATGCGTGCACACGGGCACGCGAATCGAGGCGATGATCCTAAGGCATGAAATGGCATACGCAATGCTGATTGGACTTACACTAACACGAGTGGACCTCAGCCACACTCACATAAGAGGTCGACGGATGAAAATGAGATGCCTCGAAATGCGTGCACACGGGCGCGCAAACCGAGAAAATGGCATACGGAATGCGATGAGACTAAAATGACATATGGAATGCAAGATGGACTTACACCAACATGAGAGAGCCTCAGCTACACTCACACGGGAGGCCGTCGGATAAAAATGAAGCGCCTCGAAATGCGTACCCACGGGCGCGCAAACCGAGGCAATGCATTAAAGCATGAAATGACATAGAAAATGATATGCAAACATGCAAATGGAATTTCAGCACTCACAAATGGGGCAAAACAGTCCCGAAAGGTGGGGAAATGACACCAAATGCACGGAATGGTTCCGAAATGCGATATTAGGCGCCCGAAATGGCCTACAGCCATACAATGCATGCATAATTGGTACATGACATGCAAAACAGTAGCAAGGCAGCCCCAAAATAGCATTTTTCAGTCTAGAAACAAGGCCAAACAGCAAGCATAGATAGGACAACAATAGCATGCAAAAATACGGGCCAAGAGAGGGGTATTGAAGCAAATGATACATGCCATGCCCAAACTGAAAAATTTCCTTCTACAACACTGATGAGGGACTAAAAATATGAACATTTATAGTAGATGACATCCCCCAACTCAGTATGCAAACTTGCTAAAAATGCCATGCAAGATTGAGGATACATAAGGCTATAACATGAGGTACCCCAAACATTCATCAAACCAGCAAAGACCCTTAATGAAATATGTCAAGAAGATCAAAATATGACTCTTTCCAGTCCTGATGATGGCCGAAAACAGAAGCTAGATAAGCTTAAAAAAGCATGCAAGAATGGGGGCCAAAGAGGGATATAAAGACAAGTATAACATGGAGACCCCCAACAAGGTTGATCCCTTCTAAAATGTTGTAGAGGGACACAAAATAAGCTTATTCACAGTTCATGACATGTTCCAAAACAATTTACATATAGGCCAAACAAATCATGCAAATTTACGGTAAATTGGAGGAATTGTGAAGCAAGTGCATGATAGAGAGGCCAAACAGGGTTGAGCCCTTCTTCAATGTTGAAGAAGGGCTCAAAATAGGCCCACTTACAGTTTACATTATGCTCGAAAACAGATCACTCCTAGGCCAAAGAAATCATGCAAGATTAAGACATACCAAGGGGTATTGAAGCAAGTACCAAATGGAGGGCTCAAACAGGATTGAGCCCTTAATGAAAGGTGAAGAAGAGCTCAAAAAAACACTACTTTTAGTTTTGGTCGGAGCTAAAAACAGCAAGTAAAGAGGGATAAGAAATGTTGCAAAAATGAGACCAAAAAGAGGGGAAATGGACTTACCCTTGTAGACCAATACTTGGCTGCCTTATTGGACCAAATTTGCTGCCTCTTAGCTGCTGGAAATCAGCTCCAAGTGTTGGAATGGAGTGTGGGGGTCTTGTGCTAGGGGTTGATGTAGAAATGGTGCAAGAAAATGGCTTTGGAGCTTGGAAATGGAGAGAAAATGGAAGGTGGAAGGTATGGAACTCTCCCAAAATGTGTCTAACAATGTCCAACCCCATCCAAGAAGCCAAGCCTCTCCTTTATAGAGGAGAGGCATCAAAAATATCTCCAAGACCTCTCTAATCCTCCATACACGTGTATGGAGGATGGTCCAATTGGAAATCAGCTGGCACAGCTGGAATACACTGAGGGAGGGGAAAATGGCCGGCCAGCTCACAGGGGCAAAAAGGTCATTTCACAAAAGGGTGGCCGGCCAGCTAGATTTTCTGGCCGGCCAGCTAGTTAAAAAAAACTTCCGGGAAGAAGGCTGTCCGGTGGGTGCTAGGGAAGTCCAAATGTGGCCATTCAAGTGTCCAAATTGAAGCCCCGGAAGTTAGCTTTCCAATGGCGCAAACCTTGCATCAAAATTCCTCCTGTGGAAAAAGTTATGCCCGTTTCCGTGAAGCCGCGCAGATTTCGGTTCAACCGGAGTGATGCCTTACTTCAATCAACCATATCTCCTCCGTCCGGAATTGAATTTAGGAGATTCTTGAGTGAAAAATGAAGCCCCGGGAGTAAGCTTTCCAACGATGGTGGCCTCATACTTTAATTCCTCTTGTACAAAGAGTTACGCCCGTTTCGGTGAAGCCGCGCAGACTTTTCTCCTTCCCGGATCCACTTTCAAAGAGGTTCAAAAATGAAAAGAAGAATTAATGGCCGGCCATGTGTTTTTATGGTCCTCCCATGTGTGTACAACACAAATATGTGGTTTTGGCTCGAAGAAAATGGCCCTAGGGTGTTCAACATTAGCCCGGAAATGAGAAAAACAGGCGCCGGGGGGCGCCGGAAGAGCATAACAGGTTGCTGAGACAATTGCTAGCCTCCCACCCTCCAGTGATCTTCCTGGGGATAAAACAGAGGTACCTGCCAAAAATGAACAAAAACCGATGCAAAACGAATGCTCGGGGGCCAAAACACGCAGTTTGGGGTCCCGAAAATAGGCTGTTAAGCACCGAAAGTGGCATTCGGCCACGAAGTGGGTATCTAAGACCCCAGTGTCCCTCGTTATGATAAAACAGAGGTACCTGCCAAAAATGAACGAAAACCGACGCAAAACGAATGCTCGGGGACCAAAACACGCAGTTCGGGGTCTCGAAAACCGGCCGTTAAGCACCGAAAGTGGTGTTTGGCCACGAAGTGGGTATCTAAGACCCCAGTGTCCCTCGTTATGATAAAACAGAGGTACCTGCCAAAAATGAACGAAAACCGATGCAAAACGAATGCTCGGGGACCAAAACACGCAGTTCGGGGTCCCAAAAACCGGCCGTTAAGCACCGAAAGTGGTGTTTGGCCACGAAGTGGGTATCTAAGACCCCAGTGTCCCTCGTTAGGGAGTAAATGAGATGCATGCCAAGAACCGGAGGAATCGGAGATGGTTGGGTGGTCCCGAACCGAAGCACACGGCCTGACGGCTCCGAAAACCGGGAACCGGGCTCCGAAATGGGCAAAATGGCCTACGGCCATGAAATGTAGCCCACGGCCACTGAGAGATGGTCTACTGGACCTCTCCCTCCCTTCAGGAAAAGAAACAGAGAAAATCGAGTCTGGTTCGCAAACCGAGGCAAGGTATGGAAGAGAGTTCGGAAGTCCGGAGGCAGGGCTCACGGCCGCGACTCTGAGACCTCTGAACGAGCACGATATGCAACATCACCGAGCGCTCAATCGGTGACGTCTGAGTCTTAAGGTCGGTCAAAAATGGGTTGTCTACAATAAGCTATATCCGGGTGAGTGCAGTTCATCAAGTACATTAAGTTTCCAATAATTTAGGCATATTCTAATTGAGAAATATTTTCCTATACATTCTTAGAAAGAAACAATTAAACATCCACAGGTGTTCTAGTAAGATAATCATCATATTTGCTAAATTTGTCAAGTATTTTCTCAATGTAATGAGATTGTGACAAAGCATAACCTTATGATGTTTAGGTAATTTTCATACCAAGAATTACATCAGCAATCCCCATGTCCTTCATGTCAAAATGTTTATTCAACATTTTCTTAGTAGTTTTAATCATGTCATTATTACTACCTATGATGAGCATATCATCCACATAAAGACATACTATAACATAGCCTTTGTTTGTGTTTTTAATATAAACACATTTGTCACATTCATTAATTTTGAATCTATTTGATATCATTGCCTTGTCAAATTTCTCATGCCATTGTTTTGGCTCTTGTTTTAAACCATATAATGATTTAATCAATTTACACACTTTCTTTTCTTTTCCTAGAATAGAAAATCCTTCTGGTTGTTCCATATAAATTTCTTCATCTAACTCACCATTTAAGAAAGCGGTTTTCACATCCATTTAATGAATTTCCAAATTGTACAAAGATGCAATGGCAATTAGTATTCTAATGGATGTTATTCTAGTAACTAGTGAGTATGTGTCAAAGTAATCAAGACTTTCTTTTTGTCTAAAACTTTTGACCACAAGTCTTGCCTTGTATTTGTCAATTGATCTATCCGTTTTTATTTTTCTTTTGAAAATCCACTTGTACCCAAGAGGTTTACAATCTAGTGGCAAATCCACTAATTCCCAAGTGTGATTTTGCAGGATGGATTCGACTTCGTTGTTTACAGCTTCTATCCATAAAGGAGTTTCAGGACTAGACATAGCTTCTTTAAAAGTTAAAGGCTCATTTTCTAACAAAAATGTTAGGAAATCTAGACCAAAATATTTTGAGGTTCTAGCACATTTACTACGCCTAGGTTCCTCTTCCTCATTTAGATCTATCTCTTACTCTTGTTCTTGATCATGTTCTTGATCATGACTAGTAATAGCATCATAAGATCTTTTGTTAGTACTAGTCTCTTGTCCAGTTTTATTTGGAAACATATGTTCAAAGAAAGATGCATTCTGAGTTTTAATAATAGTATTTACATGCATTTCAGAATATTCTGATTTATGAATCAAAAACCAATATGTACGACTATTCTTAGCATAACCAATGAAAATGCAATCAACCGTTTTAGGACTTATCTTAGTCATTTTAAGACTAGGAATAGCCACTTTAGCCAAACACCCCACACTTTTAAGTATTTGTAGGATGGTATTCTCCCATACCACATTTCATAAGGTGTTTGATTCATTTTCTTTCGGGGTACTTTATTAAGTATATAATTAGCAAAAAGTATTGCTTCCCCCCACAAGTTCTGAAGTAATCCAGAACTTATTAACATAACATTCATCATTTCTTTTAAAGTCCTATTTTTTCTTTTAGCAATTCCATTTTGCTAAGGTGAGTAAGGAGTAGTGGTTTGATTTTATTCCATGTTCTTTACAAAACTCACCAAAAGGTGATTCATATTCACCACCTCTATCACTTCTAAGTTTCTTAATTTTCTTACCAAGTTGATTTTCAACTTCATTCTTGTATTGAATAAAAGTTTCCAAAGTTTCATCATTGGTTCGAATTAAATAAACATAACTATATCTAGTATAGTCATCTATGAAAGTGATAAAATATTTTTTCCCACCTCTGGTTTGAATTGATTTAATACAAATGTCACTATGAATTAATTCAAATGGTTCCGTACTTCTTTCAATTGTAAGAAAAGGAGATTTGGATAATTTTGCCTCAGCATAAATTTCACATTTATGATTTAAATCAATGTCAAATTTAGGTAAACATTTTATATTAATTAATCTACGTAAAGATCCATAATTAACATGTCCTAATTTACCATGCCATAAATTTAAAGACTAAAGCAAGTAAGAAGAAGATGTATTTTTATTAATAACAGAGGGTACAACAGTCATTACATTCATTTTGAAAAGGCCATCAGACATGTAACATTTTCCTACATGCATCCCGTTTTTGGTAAGTACAAACTTGTCACTTTAAAAAACTAGCCTAAACCCATTTTTACTCAACAAAGATCCAGAAATAAGGTTCTTGTGAATGTCCGATACATACAGCACATTGTTGAGAGTGAGTTCCTTTTCAGATGTCATCTTCAAAATAATCTTTCCTTGTCCTTCAACTTTAGAAGTCGAGGAGTTGTCCACAAAACGTTGTTCACCGTTGTCCACTACAGAATAAGATGTGAACGTCTTTTTGTCGGCACAAATATGGCGAGTAACACCAGTGTCCACCCACTATTGTTTAGGATTTCCGACAAGGTTTGTCTCGGAAACAACTGCAGAAAAATTTATGACATTTACGCCATTTGAAGTTTTATCCACTTCGGTCATATTGGTTTGAACAACCTTCTTGCTTGATCTTCCTCTGCCTTTGCGTTCGCAACGGCAATTTTTGGCCCGATGTCCCTCTTTGTCACAAACGTAACACTTGCCATTAAACTTGTACTTCTTAGTTTCCCCTATTTTAGATAGTATTTTCTTCAGCTATCTTTTAAAATCAGTTCCTAAGAACTTATCTGATTTTTCACCATGATTGATTGGTACATCACAACAGGAGGAGGGGTCGGCACAGTTGCAACCACCATACCAGCATTGGTTTGAACATTAGTTTGACCAGTTTCAGTAGCCATGAATTCTAAATTATAAAACAAAATTATAATTAGAATTTTATACTACAGAGAAAATTAAACCATAAACACAGAATTTTAAATTTTGTAAAATAAAAGAAACAAGAATTGTAACTTTTATTTTCAATAATTTTGAAAATAAAATAAAATTTTATTTAAACAAATTAATTCCACATAGAAAAATATTTCTGTAACACTTCAAAAATTAAAATACTGAAAACAAAATTTTAATTAATGAATACTCAAAAATTATTTCTGAAAATCAAAATTAATTTCTGACAAACTCCATAAATAAATATTCTGAATTGTTAATGACACCAGTATATTATCACTAGTTGTCAAAAAAAATAGACATTATATTACTACTATCTATCAAACAGTATATTACTACTATTTGTTTTTCCAACCAGAATATTATTTTGTAAAATCACAGAAAATAATTTCTGTAAGAAGAAGAAAGAGAAAAGGAAACAAACGAAAAATTCTGTATAAATAGAATTATTTGAATCTGTTTTAAGATTGTTGGAATAATTTTCTGTGTAAATTAAATAATGAAACAAATAAAACAAATAAAATAAATTACTTACCGAATTTATTTTACCGAACCGAATAAAAAATTAAAAGATCAAGTCGAATGTGTGACACTTTGTCCTTAAAACAGATTCGCCACGCTTCGCTGCTTACGAACTAATGGCGTGTATTTCCCATGATACAATGATCTTCACAAATTGTAGTAGCACTACAAATAATTTGTTCAGCGAATAAAACCTGTGTTTTAAACTCTCTGAATTTTTTCCTAAAATAATATGAAGAATAATTGATGCAAGAGAACAAAAGAAAGGTAACAAAATGAATTTTTTCAGTCCCCAAAAACTGCTAGAAATGAATGGTATTTATAGGCAAATAGACAAACCCGAACAGGTCTGATTTTGAATGAACAGGTGCCAATAGATAACTACTGGGCAGTTTCCATCTATTGGAAACTGCTGGCAGATTTGAATTTGTCTGGGCAGTTTATATCTATCCGGGTGCAACAGATTTGAAAAACTGTTTTGGACAATTTAATCTGTTTGGAAAAATTGGACAAGAGGAGGTAACATTTGGACAGAAAATTAAATTCAGTTTTGGCATAAAATTAGAATTTAATTTCATTAAAAAATTCAAATAAATTTTTGTCCAAAAATCAATATTAGGACCGACCCGACTCGGCTAGCAGACGGCGGCGATGGTGCGCGCGTGCGTAGTGATTTGAGCCAAAGTTCCATTTGTCCATAACTCCTTCCTTTTACGAACTTGGGGTGCCCCTTGGGGCCCAACCCAAGTATTGCCACCTAGAACTTATATACACACACAAGTTCTCTTAAGTTTCCCAATGTGGGACAAGCCTTACAAGGAAACCCACATTTAATTCTTTTAATTGTCCATTCCACGAATCTGAATACGACGTCAAGTTCCCATTCACTGATAAATGGTTTTGATGAACCGTCTTCACCGTGTGATTTGCCATGCGGCAAGGAACATGTCACCTCTTTGGATCCACTCCAAAAGACATGTGGGACCCATTCAAATTTGGGCTCAAAGTTTGCCCAAAATAACCCTATAAAAATTAAATTTTCCAACAATAAATTAATTTTAGAAACAGATGCCTCAGAAGCATGCTGAGGATGTGTTCTTGAAGCAATACCAAGTAAATTATAGTGTGATAAAAAGATACCTTTATCAGAAAATGAGATTAGACCAAGAAAAAATCCAATACCCATAAAATTACAAAAAAGAAGAATTAATTTGTGGATATAATTCTAAAACATTTAAACCAAATGAACAGAAATATATTATTTTTGAAAAAGAATTACTTGCAATAAAATTGACAATAAAAAGTTTTCATATTTATTTAGCCCCAAAATTTTTATTTTACGCACTAATAATAAGGCAGTAAAAGATTTCTTGATTAATAAAAAACCTATTAGCAAGGAAGAAGATTAGCTTGGTATAATAAAATTTCTAAATATACTTTTGAGGTATAACATCTTAAAGGTACTAACAATTTTCTTGCAGATTTTCCTAGTAGGAATTGTTTCAGAAAATTAAATTACTAAACAAGTAATTTTGATTTTTGCAGAAGACCTCTAGACCAAGAGGAAAAAATCGATAGGGTTAAAAAAACCCGCTCAAGGAAATTGGGTGACAATTGCTAAAAAAGCAATTCCCAGACAAGAGAAAGTTTATGTTGTGTTTGCAGGAAGACAACCTGGAATTTACACAAAATGGAATGATTGCAATACGCAAGTTTGGGGATTTCCAGGAGCAAGCTATAAATCCTATGATAGCATGAACAAAGCTAAAAAAGCTTTTTACAGTGCACCAGCTATGCCTGTTTATCAAAATATTTTTTTGTCAAATGAGAACTAACCCAGTTTCAACTAATATTCAGACATCTAAACCAGATGAATATGAGATAAAAGATTTTTTCAACCATGATATATTCAGAGAAATTTATACAAAACTCAATGGAGTTTGGAAAACTCACATTGTAGACAACAAAGTAAAATTTCAAAAACACATGGAAGTTCTAGCCAACAAATTAGCTGAGCAAACAACTAAATTAAAAGATTTGTAAAATTTTTGTTTTAATATCCTTAAACAAATGAATTGGAATGAAGATTTTAATTTTGAAAAATAAACAATTTTCTTCAGCTATCAGACCTCATATCAGATGAGTTTTCTTATCCTGTTTTTGAACAAATAAAAAGATTTTTTTTTTTTGAAAAAGTAAGAACTTTGCTTCTAAAAGAAATTTTTATGAAAATCAAAAATCGAGTTGATATCATCATGATAAGATTAGACAAATCTTAAAACGATCCTATGATAAATTAAATTTTAAATATGGAATTTCCAAAATAACCATCATAGCAAACCCTAACATGTGGTTTTTGAAGACATAGATTGGGGAATAACTAATCAAGTTATTTTTCAAATTTTAGACCCAATCCAATGGATAGAATATCCAATGATCATAAAAGCAATGCTCTCATGGGTAGTAAAAGGCTTCCGATAGAGTAAATATTTTACTTTCTGGATCTCTAGCACTATTGGTTGGCGAGAACGAGAACATTTTTTCCAACCATTCCAAATTTGGTATCTTAAAAAACTAAAAATTTTGAATTTGAAGATAATTATTTGGATAAAGATCGCAGGAGGGAGCGATTGGAAACTATTCAAAAACTTTCTTTAACAGAATATTGGATAAACAGTCTAATATCTGTTTCACAAGCAGCTTTTAATATCTATGGCTTAGCAAAATTGCCATTTATGGTCACAGATGGTAAAATACTATTTGTAACTCATTTTTCAATAACATATCAAAGGTCTCCTACACAAATTAATGAGGCTCTTGACATATTATTAAAAGAAATAATTTGGATCTTCCGTTGGAACTAGCCATGACCGCAGATGATGTAGAACAATTTCGGAATGAGCAATACAGCCAGGATCTTGATTCCCTTCCATCAGAGACTGATGAAGAATATCACAATCTTATAAATCGGATATAAGCATAATGGACCCCACTATCACATGCAGCTGCCTCCTGATCGGCTTCAACCTTATCCCGGATACGTGGAGCAACCTGCATTATTTGGCGGAAAGTGATAAGACAAATCCTTTCAGCCGACGCTACCAGACAGACAAGATCAACCAAATCTTATCTGTTTCAGTCGATCCCTTTGAAAATCGGGGAGGGTAGACAATGTATATATATAATTGTAGTATGAAGATGACAAATAATTGTAGTTTCTCATTTATGACTTTTTTGTCTTTGTATTTAATTTTGTGAAAATTTTGTATAAGCCTATGCCTAGGCTTGTAGACTTTGTCAAAAGCTGTAAAGTGTTGGACGTAAGGTAGATATGCAATAATGTTAGGATAACTTTTGATTTTTGTCTGTATAGACAAGATGTATTCTATAAATTGGCGTTCAAGCTAATGAATGAAGGTATGAAAATTCTCTCCATCCTTTTGTTGCCTATTTTGTCTCTAACTTCATCATAATTCCATAATAAAAATAGTAGAAAACTCCTTTCCTTTTTTGTTATGAAATTGGTATCAAAGCTTGGTGAAGAGCTTTTGAAAGCAAGATCAAGCTATGTAAGTATTTCTATCTATGTATAAATTTTGATATATATATGTAAGTGTGTATGGTGTTCTAAATGATATAAAAATAAAAAATAAAAAAAATCAGAAAATATTATTCGTCAAGTTTACTCTTTAATTGTATATCCTTTGTATTTTATATCTTCATAATTATTTATTTCATTTATAGTTATTGTAAAATTTATATGCATAGTGTATGTCAAAATGGCAATAGAACATAATAAAATGACTCTATGGTTTGCATGATTTTACACTTTGAAAGCGCACCCCAAACGTGTTTAAGCAAGCGGCCCGGACTGGACGATGAAGTCCATATAACGAGTAAAGCAAAGCCCATTAAAAAAAAGGGGCCCTGAATCTCAATAGCCTTTTCAATTTAAACAAACGAAAGGACACTAGGACTCAAAGACTGATTGACCCAACAAGGAGGCAGCTATGGCTGCAATGAGAGATCTAATCAGTCCAGGCCCAAACCAGAAGAACATCTTTATTTGAACCATCTTTAACATGCTGTCCAAAAAAAAAAATCCTATTTTGAACTTGGAACAGAAAATGTTATATAAACAAAAAAATTTACTTAATTTTTTTTTTTATCACGGGATATAAAAACATGAGTCTCACATATGTTTATTAATGTGAATCTGTGCTACATATGTATACATGT
Organism: Camellia japonica; assembly: GCA_030407325.1. Classification (NCBI taxonomy): domain Eukaryota; kingdom Viridiplantae; phylum Streptophyta; class Magnoliopsida; order Ericales; family Theaceae; genus Camellia; species Camellia japonica. The sequence continues at coordinate 178,073,464 of JAPPVO010000029.1, forward strand.
AGTAAAGAAAATAATATACAAGCCTATTTTTTACATCTAGTGATCTGTCAAGAAGATGATTGGTTGATAATTTTTGAACTTGAATAGCAATACTTGGTATGGTAATAAGAAATTTTTTATGAGAAATCTATTTTTGTATACAACATTACATTGAAATATATAGCAGGCTAATGACCTGTTTACAAATCATATGCAGCTGTTGATTGATGATCAAACTCTTGTATGATTTCTTGGCTGGTAACTTAGCATCCCACGCATTGTTTATTAGATAGCAGTAATGCGGCTATTAAATGAGCTGATAAAGCAGTGGGTTTTCAGTTAAAGTAGTTAGTTGGGTAGTTAAAACCGCAATGACATGTGTTCTATTTCCTTCTTCTTATGATCTTATCTTCTTCCACAACAATCTCACCATGTCAATGTCATAGGAATGCCAGTCACACTCGACCAAAACACGTCAGTTTGATGGTAACTCGACCAAAAGGAAAATTGTAAGGACTAGCCAAGAAATTATTTGCACCGGCTTAAAATAATTGTGTGAAACATGTGGTGCCAGGTGGAACATTGTTTCCTGCTATATGAAAAGAGGACCACACACAACTCAAAACAAATCCATTCAATATTTAGGGGGATGCTTCAGTATTTGATCAGGAATGGACATGTAGTCCCTTTTTTTTGGGTCTATTTCATAGGAATGCCATGCATGTTCCTTGTCATCTATTGAACAAAATTTTAACAAAATATTTGAGCAAAATTTTATGTTTTGGTATCATTTTTCTTTCTTTCTTTCTTTTTTTTCCATTTTTTTTTTTTGGTTTTGTTTTGTTTTCTATCTTTATTTTCTTAAATGTTTGACGAACTATTTCGAAAAACTATCTTCAGTAAAAAAAAAAAAAAAAATTCTAAAAACAACCAACTTTTTAAAATATAAAAAAGTTTGTTTTACACAAATATGAAATCGATTGATATTTCTAACTTATGAATAATTTAGTTTTGAATATGCCAATAAATATTATTACAAGAAAAATATCAAATAAGTCTTTTTTTTTCTTTGTCATTGCTATGAACACTATGTCGAGAGTGTGTTAATAGAATTACATGGAATTTCACAAAAAATATGTAAGATTTGTTTTTTTTTTCTTTTCATTTTTTTATTATAGTTTTTGTACAACTAAAATCCTAGGAAGGATGATTTCAAATAATTATTTTTACATTATTATTTCAAACCGTCCTAATTCATCATCCTAAGCTATCCATTTTGAATTTGAGTTGTTCATCTTGAATGATTAGTGTCGAAACCTTTCATTTAAAATCTATAAATTGAACACAAAGTGTGATTTTGTTATATTATCCACATTTGTTCAAACTTAATCATTCCTAATTATGACCAAGGAGAAAAGTTTAGAATGAAGGGTATAGTGAATCAATTTTTTGCTTCTCAATGGAGATAATGACTTTGTAGAAAGCATTAGTTAATGGATAATGCAATTAAACTAACCTAAGCCTTCCTCAGTGACGGAAAGTTCAACCCCATCGAAGAACAAACTTTAATTATAAAAATTCCAATCGAATGGTTGGGCTTAAAAAAGGATAAGTGGTGGTTGTTTTTTATTATTATTATTTTCTTTTTTATCTTTCTGCTGGGGAGAAATTAAAATGGTTTGTAGTTCTATACTATCGAGTTAGCAATTTTATGGAAAAGAGAAATTTCATCACACCATTGCATCTCAAGAGATTTCATACTTGAATTTTTTAAGTAAAAAAACGGTGAAAACAAAACGGTGAATTCAAATTTGTTGTGACTCGTAGCAGTGAAAAATCTGTCAAAAAAAAGAAAAAAAAAAAAAGCAGTGAAAAAAAATGATAACAAAAGAGTAAAAAGTGTCCATACTTGTCTCAAAAAGCACATGATGATAGTAGAATCTTATCTACCCATTAGGGCCTCTTTATTCAAATTTGTTCAGGTATAAGACTTTTGAATTTTTCGGTAAAAATTAAAATTTGGGTTCGAGTCTCTATAACTATTTATTGGGGGATAAATATACTTCTTAGCGGCCAGAATATGCAGGCGCCTAAATTTCGACTCTCGCGTAAGTGTGATGAGATTCTTTACAAATATGTTGTGAATGTTAAGGAATGATACTCCCTGATGGATATTTAAAGTAGCTTATCTATATATCTATTTTTATAAATTAAAAAAAAAATTAAAAAGACAAAGAGTAAAGAAATTTTATTTTTGATGTCATTATTATTTTTTAAAAAGATTATCTACTTTTAATGTCCCTCCAATTTCATGAGAGATTCGGTTTAGTTGAAACGTCATTGTGGATGTTTTTAGTTTAACAATAAAGATTGAGACCCCCTTTGGGGGTCACCCCCTTTACCCCCTTTGCATTTAATTGGTTAACTTTTCTTTTTTCTTTTTTCTTTTTTTCTGATCTCCCAATCCCCAACCCCCACGTGTGTGTGGGGGTGGTGGGGGTGGAACTTTTAAGGGGGTATGAATTATTGCTCTCAAAATACTGGATTACATGTGAATGAATAGTACCATTAAAAATGTAGAGAGAAATCATTCAAAAAAGTTTTTCTTCTCTATCGCCTGGATATATATAATCAGAAATCATAGGGAAAAAAAAAAAAAAAAAAAAAAAAAAATCTTCTTTATCTCCTGGATATATATAATGGAGATGGCTTTTCTCAAGTGACTAAAGCATATTGTTGAATCTATGAGGTTCACCATGTGTCTTATTTTAATGATCAAAATCATTTAATGTGTAGAACTTGTCAAGAACTTTATACCTGCAAAAAATCACGTTGATCATATATCGGTAGTCGCTTGATCGGAACACATTTTTGTTAACAATTTATTTAAAAATTATATTTACTATTGACAAAAATATATTTTGATCAAGAGGCTACCGATATCCAATTAACGTGATTTTTTGTAGGCATAAAGTATTCGATGAGTTCTACATATTAACGATTTAGATTATAAAAATAAAACTCATAATGGATCCCACAAGCCCAATAATATTCACAATGAATTGGAGAGAAACCCTCTATATATAATCAACAGGAAGTTTATCACTGACCCAATATTCTCGTTCAATCATGTGGCATAGCAAACCTTATATGGATGTACACTACTTAATTTTTTTAATCCCAACTGCTTCTTATTTAATCCCTCGTAGTAAGAGACAAGTATGTTCTTTTTGTATTTGATCTATTTAGATTGTATTTAGTTTATTGATTTAGAAAGTGATTTAAAAAGAAAAAAGAAAAAAAATATGTAAAATATAGATATATTTCATTTATATTTTATTTATATTTTTTTATTTTTCTTTTCAAATTTACAAACTAAACACGGCCTTTAAGAATTGAGATTATGAAATTAGAATAAATTCTTATTATAAATGATTTTCAGAGACAGAGAGAGAGAATTATTCTTTATAATTTCTCCTTTTTTGATAGGGGACAATTTTATATTTGGCCATCAAGTGTTTAGAAAGTTGGCTATTTGATTTTTTGTTTATTTTAATCTAATTAAAATAGTTGTGTTTCAAAAGTTAATTAGTTTTGTTTTAGTTGATTTGATAATTATAAGAGAAAAAATAAAATGATTATAAATTAAATATGATATATTATTTTATTAATTATTTTAACATATATTATCTTTTAATGCACTATTTTAACCTAACCTTGTTTTTCAAACACCTCATAAGTCATGATTCATGAGTTCATATGTTGTATCGGCGCAGGCAATTTCCTTTGATGCCAAGGCCACCGAAAAAACAAATGAAAAGATAGCAACATTTTCCTTAAAAAGTTGAATTTCGTCGTAAAAGGGAGAATTTCACTTTTACAGGACAATTGGATATAAAAAAACACAAAATTACTAATCTTTATTCTTTTATCAAATCACAACGGAACAAATTCGTCACTTTTTTTTATTTTATTTTATTTTTCTTTTAAGGTAAAGTGAAATGAGTGGTTTGTCAGGTCGTGTGGTGGTCCACCTAATGTCCTAAAATCTCCCAAAGCGATCTCCTTTTGAAAAACTCACCCTCACATTTGAAAATGATCTCGAATATGAAAAAAGAAAAATATATATTTAATTTTTTAATTATTTAGGAAAATTTAACTTATTCTTTTTATTTTTTCAAATTTTGAGTATTTTTTTATATACATAATATTTTTGAAAAAAAAAAATGACTTGTGGCAACTTTTTTTTTTTCTAAAGTGATAAATTCACATTATTTCATATTTTTTAATTTGTACAGCCTTTCTCATTTGCTTTTAACATCTGCCAAAAAAGTTGTCACAAAAGTGGTTTTTTTCCTTTGTTTTTTAACCTTCATGATTCTAAGTTTACTGGTCACATTTTTCACTGTTGTTAAAGTGTCGGCCACATTAATTCGTCCTTGAAAATCACACAATAAAGCTTTGACCGTTAAAATAGCCTTGAACAAAAATTTCATAATTAAATATATACTTCTCATATTAAAATAAAACTACAATGAAAATGCATTTTATATAGATACAGATAACATTACTATATTAATTATTCTCTATATAAATATTTTGTAAGAATAAAATTTTATTTATTTATTAATTTATTTATTTATCTTTTCTTTTATCGATCTTTGAAATCCATAAACATAAACCCCAACCCAACCTCAACATGGCTTGACAATGGCCGTGCTTTTATTTTTTCCTGGCTGCCATTTAAATAATAATATACAAATTTGTTGGGCCATTTTAATATCTTTTATTTATTTATTTATATATTCTATTCATGAATTTTCTTTTATCTTGATCATGAATCTCATCTTGTTCATGAATTGAGATTCATTATTTTGGTGATCTTTTGTCTTGTTTATGAATGGAGATTAATTGAAGTTTATGAACTTAGTGGTGAGTTAATTTTTTGGAGGCTCTCCATTTTCTCTAGATTCATGGTCATTGTTATTTTTGGTGTATTTTGTAAAATCCTAGTAGCCTATAAATAATTCCTCACATCTACTCTTTTCTGCACCAACACACCAACTATTGTTTATACTTGAGAGATTACTAACAAAGATGGGTATTTTTCTTGGTGGAGCTTTGGGTTCACCATTTTGTGCAGAATTGGCCTGAACAATACAACAAGTGGTCGGATTGTTGTATCCTGAAAAGGACAAGTCATAGTTTTGTGATTGATGCATTGATATTTGGGTTCTTCCTACCGCAGTGGGTTTGATCTCCTTAAAGAAAACGAAATATCCATGCCTCAGCCTGATCTATTTGTATCTCATTTTCTTTGTAATTTTTTATCAATAGAATATAATTTTTCTGGTATTTTCACCATCAATTTTAAGGAGATCAACCATGGATCAAGTACCAGAAAAAACCAAAGATAGAATTGGAGATCTCAACAAGCCTTTCAAGTTCAAGGGAGTTCATTTTAAGAGGTGGAAAGAAAAAGTTCTTTTTTACCTCAGCCTTTTGAAAGTTGCATATGTTCTTACCGAGAAGAACCCAAACAAAATCCCAACCGAGGAGATGAATGATGAATACTACAAGGCTCGTAAAGCAAAAGTGACTTTCTACAATACAGATGAGTATAAATGTCATTTTTATCTCTTAAATTTCCTTGTTGATTAATTTTATGATTATTACTATGACACCACTGACATTTTATCTTCTATTAATTTTTGACATACTCGCTTGTGTCATATTAACAGTAAATATGTGGGAATCATGAATAATTTAGGATTAATTCCTAAAGTGACAAAAAAAATTTGAGAAATGTGAAGTTTGCAGTAAAGCAAAAATGATCAAGAGACCTCATAAAAGTGTTGAAAAACATACCGAATTGCTAGAATTATTTCATATTAATTTGTGTGAGTTTGAAGGAATTTTAACTTGGGGTGGTAACCGATATTTTATCACTTTTATTGATGATTTTTCAAAATACACAAACGTATATTTATTAAAAAATAAAAGTGATACTTTTGAGAAATTTAAAGAATTCCTTCTCGAAGTGGAAAATCAATTCGGTTAAAAGATTAAGAGAATTAGAAGTGATAGAGGCCGGGAGTATGAATCTCTTGGATTCAACTCTTTTATTCAGTCATTGAGAATTATTCATGAGACTACTCCACCATATTCACATTCATCTAATGGCGTAGCTAAAAGAAAAAATAGAACGTTAATTAACTTGACGAATATTGTGCTTATTAATTCAGGTGCTCCCTCAAATCTTTGGGGTGAGGCTATTTTGACAGCTTGCCATGTGATAAATAGAGTGTCACACAAAAAGACTAAAATTGTACCTTATGAGTTATGGCGGGAGCATGAACCAAATCTAAGTTATTTGAGGGTTTGGGGTTGTTTAACTTTTGTGAGGTTTGCAGATCCTAAACGACCTAAATTGGATGAACGAGCTACTACCTGTACTTTTCTTGAGTATGCCTTGCATAGTATAACTTATAGATTTTTGGATATGGAAAATAATATTATTTTTGAATCAGGTGATGCTATTTTTCATGAAAATAAATTTTCTTTCAAATCTAGAAATAGTGCGGGTCAAATAATTTCTAAAAATATTTTATCTATGCCTAGCTCTTCTACTCCTTCTCAAGTTTTTCAAGAACAAGAAAATTTTCAAATCCAACCAAGAAGAAGTAAACGAGATAGAGTTGAAAAAGATTTTGGCCCTGACTATTATCTTTACAATGTGAAAGAAATTTCTCTTACGGTGTAAGAGGCTTTATCATCACCTGATGCTATATTCTGGAAAGAGGCTGTAAATGATGAGATAGATTCACTACTTTCAAAGAAAACATGGAAACTAGTGGATTTACCTCGAGATTGTAAAACTATTGGGAGTAAATGGGTCTTTCGTAAAAAACTTAAACCAGATGGAACTATAGATAAATATAAAGAGAGGCTTGTCGCTAAAGGTTTTAAGCAACAAGTTGATCTTGATTTTTTTGATACTTTTTCTTCGGTTACTAGAGTTACATCCATTAGACTGTTGATAGCAGTGGCTGCAATTCATGATTTAAAAATTGATCAAATAGATGTGAAAACAATATTTTTAAATGGAGATCTAGATGAGGAAATTTACATGGACTAACCCAAAGGCTTTGTAGAGTCTGGCAAAGAAAGCAAGGTGTGTAACCTAACTAAATCTCTTTATAGTTTAAAACAAGCTCCTAAACAGTGGCATGAGAAATTTGATTCCTGCATGCTTGAGAATGGCTATAAGACTAATGAATGTGATAAATGCATATATTATAAAACTTATGAGAATGCACATGTGATTATTAGCCTATATGTGGATGATCTACTTATCTTTGGCTCTAATTTGCATATTATAAATGAGACTAAAAATATGCTTAATAGCCACTTTGATATGAAAGATCTTGGTGAAGCCAATTTTATTTTGGGAATTAAAATTACCAAGACTAATGATGGCATTTTTCTTGATCAATCGCTTTATGTTGAGAAAATTTTAAAGAAATATAACTTTCTAGACTGTAAACATGTTGCTACTCTTTTTTATGCAAATATACATTCATCTGTTGTAATAAATGAAAAAGAAGTGATTAATCAAAAGGAATATGCTAGCATGATTGGTAGTTTGAGATATGCTACTGATTGTACTAGACCTGACATTGCATATGTTGTTGGAATACTTAGCAGGTTTACTAGCAAGCTAAGTCAAGATCATTGGCTAGTCATGGGAAGAATTATGAGATATTTATTTGGTACCAAAAATTATAGTTTGTTATCTTGCGGTACTTGAGGGATATAGTGATGCCGATTGGAACACTTTCTCAAGTGATTCTGTCTCTACCTTGGGTTTTATTTTGCCTTGGGTAGTAGTGCTATATGTTGTTAGTCTAAAAAATAGACTATAATTGCTAATTCTACAATAGAAGCTGAACTTATAACGTTAGCTTCAACATATGAAGAAGCGAATTGGTTGAGAGATTTATTACATAAAATCCCTTTTTGGAAAAAACCAATTCCTCCTATATTAATTCGTTGTGATAGCACCGCTGCTATTGGTAGAGTGAACAATCATTTTTATAATGGTAAATCCAAACATATTCGAAGGAAACACAGTAATGTGAGATCCTATTTGAGCAATGGCATCATAACTGTGAATTATGTAAGATCTTGTGATAATCTTTCGAATCCGTAAACCAAGGCCTTGGCGAGAGATAGGGTCTGGAATACATCGAGGGAGATGGGTTTAAAGCCTATAAAATCATAAATCATGTATAAAGATATCCAACTTGGGGACCAGAGATCCTGTAACTAAGTTCAATTGGTAGAACGAATCATATGGTGGTTGTAAAAAATGCACTGCTTAATATTTTGTCATCCATCCCTATGATGTAAGTGCATTTGTCTTATAATGTTGGAGGGTTGAGTTTTTGTACTCTTAATGAAATTATGTAGCTCTTGTTGAGTGGGGTGTGTAAATTACAGGAACATCCTTGACAGATTTCACCTATGTGAGCATGATAGTGGGGCCGTTTTCTATGAGAATAAGGTTTATTCTCAAATGTGCTCATGAAAGCTGGGATAAGCACAAAGCCGTAATGTGCTGGCTATTAAAAGCTCATGTCAACACCTAGACTATTATGTGTGAGCAGTAATATTTTATTTCCCCTAAGAAGTCATAGTTCAAGTCTGAGACCACTACTGACTCTGGAGTAGAGGTTACTGTTTCACTAATGAAGGTTTAATGCAGAGCACACCTTCATGGTACATACTAGTCTATCTTTGTTTGGTAATCTCTCTTATCCTTGTTGATATTAAAATGAGTAAAGGATTGTTGGACCATTTTAATATCTTTTATTTATTTATTTATATATTTTGTTCATGAATCTTCTTTTGTTTTGATCATGAATCTCATCTTGTTCATAAATGGAGATTCATTATTTTTGTGACCTTTTGTCTTGTTCATGAATAATTGGAGTTCATGAACTTGGTGGTGAGTTAATTTTTTGGAGACTCTCCCTTTTCTCTAGGTTCATGGTCATTATTATTTTTTGGTGTATTTTGTAAAGTCCTAGTGGCATATAAATAGTTCCTCACATATACTATTTTCTACACCAACACACCAACTATTGTTTATACTTGAGAGATTACTAATAAAGAAGGGCGTTTTTCTTGGTGGAGTTTTGGGTTCACCATCTTGTACAGTGTTGGCCTGAACGATATGACAAGTGGTCAGGCTGTTGTATCTTGGAATGAACAAGTCATAGTTTTGTGACTACTATATCGGTATTTGGGTTCTTCCTACCACAATGGGCTTGATCTCCTTAAATAAAACGAGATATCCGTGTATCAGCCTGATCTATTTGCATCTCATTTTCTTTGCAATTTTTTATCAATAAAATATAATTTTTCTGATATTTTCACCATCAAAATTAAAAAATTATACATAATTCAATATAAAATATATTAAATTTTAATTTTATCACTTTAAAAAGCTGGTTAAGGTAATTTATATTTTTAAAATTAACATTATCATATTATTTTCAACAAAAATTCTATATAAATATTCTTTTTTGATAAATTACAAATACACAATTTGAGATTTGCTTAAAGTACAGATTGCCTCATGTAGTTTGAAAAATTACAAATATCTCTTGTTAGATTTTTTTATTTAACAAAATTAACTAAAAAATAAAATTCATAATTATTCTCATATACAATAATAAAACTATCTAAATTATTGATTGAAACATATTTTTAATATTATTAAAAATTATTAATTGACTTGATAATCTATTAATAAAAATGACAATTTATTATAAAAATAAAAATCTTAGCAGATAAAATATAATTTTTAAAACTATACAAATTAATTTATATTTTAATCAAATTTAAAGAATATATTTGTAATTTATCTTTTTCACAATTATTTGGTCAAAAGGCTCCCGCTGCCGAATGAAACACTGCAGAATTATGAAAAGAACAAAACACTCGGGGTATCCAAAGCACTTTTCATGTGGGGCCATTATAATTGAAAAATGAGGAAATTTATCTCCCATATTTTCCTTTTTAAATATTAAATATAAATTGATTAAAAAATTATAATTTTACATTTTAATATTTATAAAATTTATTATTAATTTACAAATATTTTTGTAAATACCTACTGAAGTGAAATTACCTCTTAAAAAAAAGGTTGTGTATATAAATTTTGAGAAATTTTATAATATATTGTATTTTGAAGTATGTAACATATGCTCAATTATGATATTTGTAATTTTAATTATGACTTATTGTATTTATCTTAATCTTAATCTTAATTATGACCTATAATGATTATTACTTCAATTATAATTTTTTAAAAAAATTGGTTAGATCTTATGATTAGGACTCATTATTCACTTTTAGTTATAATTAAAAATAATTTATTTATGACATATGTAATAATTATCACTAAATATCATAATTTATATGATGTGTGTATTTTAAAATGAACCATCGGATTGAGGCCAGATCCTCTGTCATTATTTTTTATTGTGATTCCTACTTATGGGACAAAAACGACGTCGTTTTGAAATTTTAAATATATATATTTTTTTAATTTTGGTTTGCTTTTCTCTCTTTTCTATTCTCTCTCAGCCCTAGAACCCTAACCCACCCGACAGCAAGAACAAAGAACAGAGAGTCGAAACGAAAAGGAGCGAGATGGCGGCAAGGAAAGGCGGCAACGATAATGGATCTTCAAAGCTATTGCTTCCCATATTTAAGAGTTAAACTAACCAGCTAAAAGATGGGGGGGAACGTTAAAAAATTTAAAAGTTTAATTTATGAAAATTTCCTCAATTTGACAGAATGACCCCATGATTCTCCATTACAAGCTGAGAAAGGAAAAGAACAATTTAGAGCCTCACAAGGAAAGAGGTGAAAAAGAACAAATGCTTGGTTGATTTGTTGATTTGTGGTAAGCTCTAGTTGTAAATTGTGAGCAAAGTTTGAGGGCAAGCTTCTTTCTCTCTCAACAACCATGAACACCAACAAAGAAAAGCTTGTCATAGAAGTAGTGGGAGCCCACAACTTGATACCTAAAGACGGTGAAGGCTTGTCCTCTCCATTTGTTAGAGGTAGAGTTTGAGAACCAGAAACAAATAACTCAAGTCAAGTGCAAAGATCTTAACCCAAGTTGGAACCAGAAGCTTGTCTTCCATGTCACAACATTGCAGACCTTCCTTATCTTGTGTTTGGTGTGTTTGGTTGAGAATTTGAAGAGGAATGTAGAAAGAAAAATGAAAAAAAGTAAGTGAAATGTGAATAAAACATACTCATATTTCATTTAATTTTACATACATTTTTTCTTTTTCTTTTTAAATTCCTTCTTAAATTTCCCAACCAAAGCTGTATAAAAAATGATAGAACTCAATGTCTGCAATGAGAAGGAAGTCTAGCAACAGTGGAAATTTTCTAGGTAAAGTTCAGCGATGAGAAAAAACCAAAAAAAAAAAAAAAAAAAAAGAAAGTAAGAAAGAAAGAAAAGAGGGAGAAAGGAAAAACTTGACGGGAAAGAAGAAAAAAAAAAAAAAACTTCGTTAGCATGAGTCACTGAAGTAAACAATCATATTTGGGCTTTTTTTTTTTTTTTTTTTTTTTTTGACTTTTTAGATTAAAATAGTACAAGTCTCGTTTGCTAACTTTTAATTTTAATTAAAAAATTTTACATCACTCTTTTTATATTTTTTATATATCTTTTTATAAAAAATTAAAAAATTATTAAAATAACTTATTTACAAATGAGGCCTAAAAGATAAAATAAGTTAAAATAATCAACAAGATAAAATATTATATCAAACCATAATCATTTTAGTTTTTTTCTCATAAACATCACATTCAATTATAAAAAAATTTAATCATCTTCCTAAACACAATTATTTTAGACAGATTAAGAACATTTCTAACGGTGCATCAAATTTTAGTAAAAGGTCCATTTGATATAAGTGCTCCAATGGAAGTTTTTAAAGCTTTATCAGAATACCAAATGATTGGACGGATGTCCGACTAGTTGATTAGCCAGTGTAAATTTTTCACAAATTTTTGCCTTGAACTGGTCATCTGGGAATATCTCAAAGGACATTCAGTGGTGAAAATCCAATGGCAATAAACAAACTGGTCATCTGGGAATATCTCAAAGGACATTCAGTGGTGAAAATCCAATGGCAATAAACAATGGTTTGCTGAAAGGTATATCCATTCTCAGTTTAATGAAAAATTTGAGAAATCTTGAATTTGATGGTCTATTTGATGAACAGTTGTAGCAGCAAAAAATAAACTTTTTCATAAAATTTAAATTTGATAATTTATTTAATGAATCATTAGACATGATCTAAAATAATAAAAAAAAAAAGGCCTCGTTTGGGAACAATTATTTTTAATAATTTTTTAATTTTTTGACTAAAATATGAGATAAAAAAACTAGTATGTTTGGAATTTTTTTTGATTTTTTGCAAAAAAAATATGTAAAAAATAAAGAGAAAATAAAATTTTTGACTTTTTAATATAGATGATTAGTTTTTTAAATTTTTTTAATAACTTTTTAACTTTTAAATTAAAAAATAATATTACCAAACGAGGCCTAAATAACTCGCTAAAATAGTCAACTAACCAAACAGCGCGCCGATAACAAGGATCTGGACTCTCGGATATTAGCTCTCTCTACTTGCTCACTAACCACTCTTCTTTGTTCTGTTCCAGGCTAAAAAGCTGCTCATTTTTGTTGTTTTGTTGATTTTTATGTGTGAAACGCTAACCTCTTCTCCATTCCTCATTTCTCACTGTCATCAACCTGTTGCAGAGCCAGAGCACACCCACAACCACAACTACACCACCACCACCAACAACAAAGCTCCGCATTGTACCCATTTCTTTGTCCTCTGTCTAGACATCAATGCCCCTTCTGTATCTGCACCATCTTCACTCAACCCACCATTTACCACTTCACCCACTAAACCACAATCACAAAACCCCAATTAAATCTCACCCCCATTTCGCTTAATCTAGTTAAAAAAAAAAGAAGAGTAAACTCACATGGATCTCTTCTCTTTACCCTCCTCACCTCTTATTCTTTACTTCTCCCTCACTCTGTTTCTTCTTTCAAGAGGTAAATGTAGAAAAAATTTCTCTCTTTTTTATTTTTTATTTTTAATTTTTATCTGGGTTTCTCTCACATTTTTATGGAATTTTCACAATCGAAGCTTGTATGCTAAAAATTCTCTCTTTTTTCATCTGGGTTTCTCTCACTTTTCATGGAATTTTCAAAAATCAAAGCTTATATGGTTAACAAATCTTCATGCTCTGTTCTTTCTCAGGTGTTTTAGGGACTACATTCACTTTCGTCAACAAATGTGACTACACTGTATGGCCTGGAATTCTCGCAAATGCAGGCAGTCCTGGACTCGACAGCACTGGATTCGAGCTTCCCAAGGACAGCTCACGCACATTCCAAGCCCCAACCGGCTGGTCCGGTAGGTTCTGGGGCCGAACCGGATGCAACTTCGACGGATCCGAGTCGGGTTCATGTTCCACCGCCGACTGTGGGTCGGGCCAAGCCGAATGCAACGGAGCCGGAGCTACTCCTCCCGCGACTCTCGCCGAGATCACGCTCGGGTCGGGCGGGCAGGACTTCTACGACGTGAGTCTTGTTGACGGGTACAACTTGCCCATGATAGTGGAAACGAGTGGCGGGTCGGGTATGTGTGCGACGACTGGGTGTGTGACCGACTTGAATTTGCAATGCCCGGCTGAGCTGAGAGTGGGAGATGGAGAAGCGTGTAAAAGCGCGTGTGAGGCGTTTGGGAGTCCAGAGTATTGTTGTAAAGACGCGTTTAATTCACCGGCGGCTTGTAAGCCGTCGGTTTACTCGGAGATGTTCAAGTCGGCTTGTCCAAGATCGTATAGCTACGCATACGATGATCCTACGAGTACGTTCACTTGTTCGGGTGCTGATTACACGGTGACGTTTTGCCCTTCCATGCCAAGGTAAAGAGTGATGTTCTATTCACCCAAAAAAAAAAAAAGAGTCATGTTCAAATATTATTTTGTCCTTTTTACATTTGCATTTTTTTTATTTTAGTTTTTTACATATATATTTTTTTATTTTGTTATATTTTAAGTTTTTTTTTTTTGTTAATTTTTTTTCTTAAAATTAGCTTTTGTTTAAAATTGTATAAAAAATGGCAGGTTAACTATCATATAATATAAAAAATATATTATATTAAAATGTAAATTTGTGTAAAAAATAAGAATTATATATAATAAAATATTTTGAAGATTCTTTAAGAGCGAAGAACTAATTTGGCCTATCCTTTTCTATGCTTGTAGTATGCGTTATGTGGAATATCTTTTGGATGTGAATTAAGGCCTCATTTGGGATTGGGAGGCGGCTGGTTTAATCAAAAAATCAAAAAATTATTAAAAAAAAGTTAAAAAGTCAATAACTTATACTAAAAAGTCAAAGAGTCTCTTTTCTCTTAATTTTTTACACATATTTTCGTAAAAAGTCATCCCAAACATATTATTATTTTTTTATATCATATTTTAGCCAAAAACTCAAAAAATTACTAAAAAAATCTGTTCCCAGACCTAAGATTTGCTTTGGTTACTCGTTGCTGGGAATTAATCAAGTTGTTGGGTCACTTCACTTTCAATGCCAATGCAAATACAAAATAGGAATGGCTTGTCTTCGGGTAAAAATTTTAACGGGGTCAGGGAGTTGATAGGTGTGTTTGGTTAGTATTTTAAAACATATTTTTGGAAGAAAATTTTCAAAAATATGTTAAGTGACAAAATTTTAAAAAAAATTTTAAAATTACTTCTTTTTATTACACATTAATCAATAATTTTTTCTCTCACACGTATCTACACAAGTACGATAAAATATCAAATCATCTCAAACTCCAAAATTATTTTCAAAATATACAACTAAATAAACCAAAAAAATTTCTAAATTCTTTTCCTAATTTTTTTTTAAAAAAATTTATCTCAAAAAACAAATCAAACATATTCAATATCTTTGACAACGGAAGAGTTTTACTAGTCAGAGTTTTAAAAAAAAATTAATTATATCATATTTTTCATAAACCCTTACTAGTCAGGGCCTTTTAACTATCAAATTTAGTTCAACTTTCAATTAGAGATGAACAAAAATCCATATGGAATTTAGTTGGTGCATTACATGCCCACCAAAGTCTGACAAGCCATTAATATTGCAATTTTTTGTTAAATTTTTTCAACTTAGTACTTAATTTTTGGTCTGCAGTCAAAAATCTACAAGAGATTCACCATACTCATCAACAACAACAGCAGATGGGTCTGGGTCAGGAATGACGGGTTCTGGTTCAGGGTCAGAAACAATGGGTTCGGGCTCGGGTTCGGGGTCGGCTATGTTAGCTGATGGGTCATGGTTAGCTGGTTTGGCCATGGGTGATTCAACCATGACTCTATCTCCTTCTACTCTACATTCTCTACTCATTGCCTCTTCAACTTTCTCTTTTATTCTCTCTTTTCTTTACTTGTAATCCTTCCTTCTCCCAAAATATTCAATGCCATATATATTTAAAATGAGTTCTGTTTTTCTTTGATTTAAAATCACCTCTCTGCTTCTTTTTTTTTGCATGTTTCTCAAAGCCTTTCCAGGTTCTGTTATTGATTGGTGTGAAGAAACTAAGATGTGAAGAGATTGGAATTCGATTTGGTAATAGAAAATGAGAGTGTAAATGTAATGTGAACAAACATGTAGATTGGTAGGCTAAGAATCACTTTGCTGGGATTGCAAGCATTGCTTTTACTCTTTTTTTGTTTTTTGTTTTTTTTTTTTATCATTGTTTGGTGTGTTAGTGTTTATTGTTTTTTATCTTATCTTCAGGTAGAGGATGTGATAATGATGATTATGATGTTGAATGGTTGGGAATTTTTTTGTCTTTTGAAGGAAAAATGAGTTCATTTCTTTGAAATTAAGGCAGGATTTGATTCATTCTAGTGGAGACTAGAATAAAATTGTCATTTAATAAAATATTAATTTCATGAATAGGCTAAGAAAAAGTTATTTTATGAAATAATTCTATTGTCCGTGATAACCCAACTAGCTGGCCATCACCCATGTTCCCTCGTTTCATATAGAAAATTGAAAAATAGATTGAAATTTAAGTATCATATATTAGGGCTTTATTTGGTACAGTTTATTGCTTGTAATTTTTTTTATTTTTTTTATTTTGAGAATTTATGTCAAAGAGTGTAGTTTCTCCTCATAATTTACTAGACAGAAATTTTAAATAAATTTCAAAAAGTTGATTATCTTGAAATTATGAGAGATTTGCTTCTAATTTCACTAAAAGAGTTGTTTTTAATTTATGATTTCTTTTATTTTTTTAATTTTTTTTTTAATGTCATCAATGGGTATATAAGTACTAAAAATTCAAAAGAAAAAGGAAAAGCAAAAACCATAACACGTGCTACTTGAAATGTTTTGATTCTTATCTTCACTGACAATGACATAACTCTCGTCTCTGAAGACATGAGAGATGATCACACCTTAATATGTGGACTCTCTCACACTAAATCTATATTTATATGGTGGTCTAAAAATCTTCCCCTTAGATCAAAAGAATAATTTGAAAGTTGGTTTGAATTTAAACACTAAGCATTGTGTCTCTTTGGAACAGATAATGACTATTGGTAAAGGTAGTCAAGGTTTGTATAAATAGTTGGCAAAGAGGATTCTATTTTGCATTGAATACCAACCTACATTAAGACCAATTTTTGTCTCCGGATTATTCCATCTTGCGTGATAAACACCCTCACGGGTATTCCGATCAATTGCCATTGTCAAGTTAACCTTACAGTGGTATTAGAGCTTGAATTACACATGATCGTAGATGTCGAAATACAGTCTGAAAGAACAAAAATTTTCCGAACTCTTTTTACCAAAAATTCAGAAAATTATTGACTGTCAATTTTCGACATTGGTTAATTCTGTTTGTTTATTTAATCATCACCAACGTGTTGTATTCCCAGAAAACTATCCAAAGAAAATAATCGTCGGTGGTGCTATTGTTCCGGACCTTGCCGAAAGTGAGGCCGAATTGTACCGTTGGAAACAATTTTATAAAATATTTTTCGGTTCAAATTGCGTCTCCAAATTAGCCCCATCTTGTTCTTCTTAGAATTTTAATCACAATGGCGCAATTCGTTGTGAAAAACGACGAAAAATTGACCCACAAAGTTCAATTTTCAGTGTTTGGCCTCCGACACCTGTCACCAGAGAAGATAATCGGAGCAATAAAGCTATTGCAGATTCTATTTTGAAAGATCAGGCATTTGGGCTAAAGACAAAAGGGCCAAAACTTAGAGTTACTACTAGAAAATCTATCCCCTTGGGCTTGAAAATTAAAAATAAGCCAATTGGGCCAATTTTGCTAAAAGCCCAAACTAGCGAGGCACAGCCCAGTAGCCCTGAGCTGCAAACAGAGCCCAGCAGCCCAAAGCCACAGGCGCAGCCCAAGCCAGAGATGCAGCCCAGCCCAGCGACTCAGCCAGCCCAACGTGCAAACCCGCGTGCCAACCCAGACCCGTGTGACCCGAGCCCGACTGCCCAGTGCACTAACCAGCATTCCAGGCAAGGTCCGCGCCCTTCTGTCCGGCGCCTTGATCCGTCGGTTCAGCCCCAACCGGCCCAAACCGGTTCAACCCAGCCCTTGGACCAGTAGCAGCCTGGTTCAAACGGTTTTTCATTTCAAGGCCGTTTTCAGTCACTCAAAAAGTCAAAATTTTCAGAATTCTTCTAAGAATTTTTTTGTGGGTGATTGTACTAAATTTTCAGAACAAATAATTAGACAATGATGCTATCCAAGGGTGTTACATAGTAAAACATCCAAAGGAAAAATATTTAATAAGCACTATTGTGTCCCTTGGGCTCGTAACTATTTTTACAATACTCATAAGCAAAGTATTGGGTTTAATAAGCCATTGGGTTTTTATCATTCTTCTTACCCAAGGCAAGACGATCGATTTTTTGCTTATCACAGGGGCCGACTCAACAACTATAAGGTTTATCCTTATTAAGACTTGTTGTTGTATTTAATTTTGCTTATTTGTTTATTTTAGTTTGTAATATCCACATTTGAATTTTTTATTGTAACACATTTTGTTTTTAGTATGGCTATTAAAAATGCCATAGATTCTTCAAGAATTGATATGCTTAATGGAAATAATTTCCAAGCATAGAAACGCCACATTTCTTATCTTCTTACAAATGGAAAAATATTGCACACTTTATCTACTTATAAACCAGATAATGATTCTAATTGGTTTCAAAATAAGTGGATAGAAGATGATGCAATGGCAAAGGCAACTATGTTACATAATATGAAAGACAACATTATTCCGCTTTTTGAAGAACATGAAACTGCAAAACAATTAATGGAAACACTAGAAAGTAAGTATGGAGTTCGATCGGATACTTAAATTTAATTGCTCTTGGACAAATATAATAACACTCATATGAGTGATAATGATAGTGTTGGTAATCATGTTAATCAAATGGAATTACTTGCTAAAGAATTATTCAACGCTGATCACCCTTTATTAGACAAGATGCAAGTAACTACCATACTAGGCCTCGTTTGGGAAGTGGCTATTTTAGAGGCTTTTTGACTTTTTAGCTATTTTAGTAAGCTATTTTAGTTTTTGTGTTTGGGAAGATGAGATGAATTTTTATTTGAGTTGTTGTATTGAAAAATGTGTTGAAATGATGTTTGAAGTTAAAATGACAAATTTGTCCCTAAAATTATAATTTTTTAAATTGATGTAAAGGGGCAAAATCGTAATTTACCAAGTGATGTAACCACTGTCCGGCAGCTGCACCTATTTTTTTTTTTTTAATAAAAAGGGTTGAACAGTGGGGCTTTTTGGCTTATTTTTAATTTAAGGCTATATTAGCCTGAACCCTTGTTTCCCAAATAGCGCCTTAATAATCTTTCATTGTCTTGGGATCATATTGTCACATCTCTAACTCATAGCGGACGAGAGATTTCAATGGTAACATTGCATGTACTTTTAGTTTTGGAAGAATAAATAATGGAGCAAAGGCGTAAAGAAGATTTGTCTTCTAACTTGTTGATGGCACAATCTTCACCACAACTACAGAATAATTCCCACACCATTCAACAAGAAAAAGACTACTTCTTTCAAAAAAAAATGAAAGAAGAGATTTCAGAAATGATGGAAGAAACACCAAGAATGGAAAAAAAAAACAACATCACAAGCATCAGATTGGCCCATGTTACAAGTGCAGTCAAAAAGGTCATATCAAAGCCACTTGTCCTCAGAAGAAGTAGAAAAATGATCATAACCCTGTTGCCATGACAGTTTCTGAAGCAATGGTGCTTAAACCTTCAACAAATTCATGATGGATTGATTCTGTTGTAACTAGGCATATTGTGCAAAATAAAGACATGTTTATGGAGTATACTGAAAAGAAGGTTGGTGAACACAGAATCTACATGGGCAACAACTCCTATAGTGATGTTTTGGGAATCGGCAACTGTCAATTCTCTATTAATGAAACTTCCATTGTGCTTCATGATGTGCTTTATGTACCCAACATTTGCCAAAATTTAATTTCAATTCCGGTGTTAACCCAAAAGGGTTTTGAGGTTAATGTTAGGTTTAACACAATATTGATTAAGAAAGAAAGTGTATTAGTGAAAGGTATAAGAGTGAATGGCATGTACTCTCTTTCTATTGATAATAATAAAGTATGTATTTCTGATTATTTGCATGTTTCTACTAGTAATAGTTCTTATTTATGGCATTTAAGGTTAGGTCATATTAATAAAAATAAAATGTCTCGAATGTTTAAAAGTGGCTTATTGCCTAAAGTATGTTTCGATGATTTTGATATATGTGAACCATGTATCAAAAGCAAAATGACTAGCAAGCCATTTTTCAAACATTGGAAATCATCGAAATTACTCGAAATAATTCATTCGGATATTTGTGACCCTTTAAGAACTAAAACTCATCGAGGCATGGCATGGCATACTTTATTACTTTCACTGATGATTATTCAAGATATGAACATATCTACCTTTTTAAACACAAATCAGAGGTAATTGAAAAGTTTAAGGAATATATATTAGAGGTAGAAAAACAACTTGGTCTGTCCATTAAACACTTGAATAATTATAGAGATGGCGAATATGAAGCTATGGATTCTTTCTACAAGGACAATGACATAAAACATTTGTTTACAATGCCATACACACCATAACAAAATGGGGTCGCAGAAAGACGAAATCGTACTCTAATGGAAATGACAAAGTTTATGATGGCTCATGCTGATCTTCCTATTCATTTTGGGAGGGGGGGAAGTCTTGTCCACCGCTGAGTACATATTAAATAGAGTCAAAACAAAAGCCAAACCTCTAACTCCTTACGAATGCTGGCATAGTACTAAACCTAATGTTCAAAATCTCAAAGTTTGGGGATGTAAAGCACATGTACTTATTCCCAAACCTTTAAGAGATAAATTAGGAAGTAAAACTTGGGAATGCAAGTTTATTGGCTATGTTAAAAATGTGAGTGGTTATCGTTTTTACCATCCCGAACGTGGATTAATAGAAAGTAGAGATGCTATTTTTCTTAAATTCACTGATCTTGTTACTCCTATTGAACAAATTGAATTGCTCTCCGAAGTATCTCAGGATTCTTCTCTTCCTTCTTTGTCACACGATCCACATATTCTCCCAGAACCATCTAATAGTGGAAGGAAACACAAATTACATGACGTTGTTTTACCTGCTTTAAATCTTGAGATAAGTGGGAGTAAGAGAGCAAGACGTCCATCTACGTTTTTGAAAGATCATTATGTTTTTCAAATTGAAGAACTTAATAACCTAGTAGATGATCCTACTAGTTATAATGAAGCAATGAGTAGCAGTGATGCAATACAATGGCTTAAGGCAATGAATGAAGAACTTGACTCGATCAAGAAAAATGATGTTTGCGAATTAAATGATCTACCGAATGGAAGAAAAGCCATTGGTTGCAAATGTGTTCTTAGAAAGAAATTCAAAATAGATGGAAGTTTGGAGAAATACAAGGCCAGATTAGTAGTCAAGGGATTCACTCAACAACCTGGAATAGACTTCGTAGATACATATTCTTTGTTGCAAAATTTGCCTCAATAAGGATTCTAATGGCGGTAATAGCCAGGATGGATTTGGAATTGCATCAATTAGATATTAAAATAGTTTTTCTCAATGGAGAATTAAAAGAGGAAATTTATATGATGCAACCTAATGGTTTCCAGAACCAAGGCAACGAGGATAAAGTCTATAAGTTGAAGAAATCTCTGTATGGACTTAAACAATCTTCAAGACAATGATACTTAAAATTCCACCAAGCCATTTTAGAAATGGACTATGTTATGAGTCCATTAGATCACTGTGTTTATATCTGGAAAAATGATGATAAGTTAGCAATATTGTCTTTATATGTGGATGACATATTGTTAGCAGGAAATTGTTCAGATATGATTATAAAACCAAATTTTCTTGCCATCTAGATTTGATAAAAGACATGGGTCTTGCAACCTATGTTCTAGGAATTAGAATTTCAAGAGATAGAAATTCAAAATTATTATATCTAGATCAAGAGAAATATCTAGACATGGTGCTCAAAAGATTTAATATAGATAACTGTAATTCTTTAAGCATGCTTGTTTGCAAGGGACAAAGTCTTAGTAAAAGTATGAGTCCTAAAACTAAGTCTGACGTTGAGGAAATGATAAATGTCCCATATGCTCAGGCAGTAGGTAGCCTAATGTATGCTATAACAAGTATAAGACTTGACATCTGTCATGCAGTCGGATTGGTAAGTAGGTTTTAATCCAATCCAGGTAAGGAACATTGGCAAGCAGTCAAAAGAATATTCAGATATTTAAAAGGCACTAAAAATTTGAAGTTATGTTTTGGTTTGTGTGATCTAGACATAAAAGGATACACTAACGCGGATTTTGCAAGAGATGTAGATGATAGAAAATCTACTAGTGGTCATGTGTTCTTGTTTAGTGGAACAGCAGTTTCTTGGTTAAGTAAGAAACAGAGTTGTGTTGCAAAGTACACTATGGAAGCTGAATACATAGCTTGCAGTACAGCCGTGAGTAATGTGGTCTGGATAAAACGATTTGTTAACAGTTTACAATTAGGTATACTTGCCAGACTAGTCAATATGTTTTGTGACAATTAGTCCGCCATCTCATTAATAAAAAATGGAGCGAATAGCTCTAAGGGAAAACATATTTATGTAAGTTACCACTATATTCAGGATATAGTGGAGAGAGGTGAAATTAAAGTCAACTATATACCCTCAGAAGAGATAGTGGCCGACCCTATGACTAAAGGGTTGTCTTTGGAAAAATTCAGAGAACATGTAGCTAATATGGGATTGAAAAATGCCTAACTAGGTGGTTTAGCTACTTATATAAGAGCATAGTCGGATGACTCTGGGGACGCCTAGATAACCGATGTTTTGCAACTCTATCTTGCATGGAAACATGTGTTTGGTCAGGTAATAAGGTATAGGAACTGACAAGGTACGGACATCATAGTTAGCATGAGATGTAAAGTCCATGATATGCAATGTGCTGACTAGATGATGTTGTCTGCTTGATCAGCAGAAAGTCGTTGATAAGGTGTGTTACGGAAAACCTTCAAGAATGGGCCTTTGAGGAAGTACTTAACAAAAATTTCAGCACAGGTCGACACATGAGGAATGTGTGCTGAAGTCGTCAATGGTGATTGGGTATGGACTACAAACCCAGCACTGAAAATTGATGCTGTTCATTGGAAATATAGTGAATTGAAGTCATCTGGAATGTTGTCAATGGGAGAATACATTCGTACGGGTGCAGTCAGATTGGTGGCAAAAACGTGCACACGTATGGCCAAGTCATGATCGGACGTCAATCTATGAGGTACATTCATAGATGAAAGTTGGCATGAGGCAAAATTTTGGTACCAAGGTAAACATGTCCAACTCAGGTTTTATCACCAATATTATAATGTGATCAAGTGGAAAATGAAGGCATGAGAGATGATCACACCATAATATGGTGGACTCTCTCACACCAAATCTATATTTATATGGTGGTCTACAAACCTTCCCGCAAGATGAAAAGAATAATCTGGAAGTTGGTTTGAATTTAAACACTAAAGCATTGTGTCTATTTGTAACAGATAATGACTCTTGGTAAAGGTAGTCCAAGTTTGTATAAATAGTTGGCAAAGAGGGTTCTATTTTGCATTGAATACCAACCTACATTAACATCAATTTTTGTCTCCGGATTATTCCATCTTGCGTGATAAATACCCTCACGGGTATTCCGATCAATTGCCATTGTCAAGTTAACCTTACAATCTCACCATGAGATCACAATCATCCAAAACACAGGATGTTGATTTTTGGCCACTAACAATTACATGAATTAAACTTGAATGTTAAAATGCAGAGTCTCATCACCTCGACTGAGTGAGAAAGTTGACTTGGCAGTTCTATTCCCATATGAAACAGTTATTTGATATTCACCTAAAAAACCATAGAAGCTATATGAACCATACACATCTGTCTGAATCTGACCATCCTCTTCATGTTCAAACCCGGTTCGCCATTCTTTCAAGAGCTTGTCAACAACATTGCCAGCTGGAAGGTTATGAAAGTCGTTATCAGTAAGACACATTTGGTAACAATACCCATTTGGGTGGAGAGCAGTCCATAGCATAATCCCATTTACAGAAGGATGTGAAAAGCCTTCTCTCAATACTTGTTCTAGATAAACACCCTGCGCAAGACGATAACAAGAAAAGAAAAGAAAGTTAGCCACAAAATTGCAACACGTCATCAGAATTCAAAATCAACTGAATATATATATATATAACTACCACGTCAATATAAGTTTTAAAAAAAATTCTTATTTGTTGGCTGGCACGAGAGAAGGTGGTGTGCCAGCAGTGATCGAGGTTTGCAGAGAGGGAAAAGAATAGACAGGGAAGGAAGAGAAGAGAGAAAGGAGAAGGGGTAGATTTATAATTTTATAGATTATCCCCTTTTTATTTGCAAATTTTGTGACTTGTCATGTCTAATGTATTTTTTTTCTTCCATCAAATTGTAATTATTTGTGTAGATCCCATTTTTTTGTGGTTATCCCTATATGTTACTCTTTGGTGACAATAAATCAAATGATAAACATAAATATCATTTCTCAGTGAAAATATCAATTAACTATCATTAAAGCTTCCTCACCTGTGTTTCCTTATCAATTGTGCTGCTAATATCAACCTCAGTAAGCCAAATAGGAAGCTCTAATGTAGCCAACTTGTCAAGAACAGCTCTCATCAGAGCAAGATTTGGCACTGTAAAATGAGCCTCCAATCCAATCCCATCCGTTGACACACCACCTTGCTTGAGTTCTCTCAACCTCAAAATATAATCATCCACAGTGGAACTACCATCCTCGCAAGTCTCCACCACATTAAATTCATTCATAAACAGTGTTGCCAATGGGTCCGATTCATGTGCCGTCTCAAAAAAATGTAATGTGGCATTAGGCCCAAGCCTTTGCTCGTAGAAATTATAATGAAGCATTTCGTTGCTAATATCCCAATGAATGAATTCCTCTTTGTATTTGCTCATCAGGCTTTGTATGCGTGAACTGACAGCAGATTGCAGCTCGGGACCTGTGAGATTAAGAACCCATTCGGGGGTATATTTGGGATTTTCCCAGAAGATGTTGTGCCCTCTGGCAATTATTTGGTTTGCGCGAACGAATTCTAACATTTGGTCTGGTAAGGTGTAGTCAATATGCCCCGGTTTTGGCTCTGTTGCATACCACTTGAGTTCGTTTTCAAAAACTGCTGCATTGAATCGCTCAACGAACCAATTCTAGAGCACATAGAGAAAGATTCAACTTGTAAAAATAAAATATTAGTGAAATTGTGTAATGCTTGAGCTAAATGAAAGTTCACCAATCTGTTGGCTATAGCATAGGTGCACAAGGTCAGCTGCTTTACTATTTGTTTATTTTTATTTTTCTTGTTTTGAAAAACAAAACAATAAAAAGTTCAAAAGCCCATCCTTTTCATTTTGTGCTTTTGGTATTTCTTGATAAATGGGTTATTTTCAGAAAAATTTCATGACACCAGTTCATCAAACAAGTTTTTGTGTTTTTACGAAAATGAAAACAGTACCAAACAGGCAATTGTTCAGATTAATTATCAATGCTTCATTTTTTTTGTCTTAATCTTTCATAGGCAGAACTTGTTACCTGGTAGGGAACATTTCCAAGAATGGTCTTTGCTATAGCAGATCCAAAAGGAAAATCTTTTGAGACCTGCTCTACCATAATCTTTGCTCCTTGCAACCTGTCTCCATGTCCATCTGACACATGAATTGTTACAGCACGCTTTCGTTCCTTCAAACAAACAAGGTGGGGAAATTTTTAAAAAATAAAAAACAAAACCCTGTATTGCTTGATGCATTGTAGAATGCAGTAAGATTTTGTTTTTTGTTTTTTTGTTGCTGAAAGACAAAGGGATCCCCTAAGAAAACTTCAGGATTTTATGGCACTATAAAATTGAAGTCTCTGGTATTAGGACATACATTTTCAATCATGTTTGTTGCAATTAAATGATGAAGCCTAAAGAATTTACTGTGTTAATTTTGTACTGTTGGTTCATTCTCCATTGCTCCTTGGTGAATGGCTGCAAGGAAGTGCTTGTAATTGTTATGTTGATGTCTCTATCTTCTGAACTCTGTAAAAACAACAAATGCAAATAGTCAATAGGCTGACTCATTTTTCTTTTTCTTTCTTCTTCTTCTTCTTCTCTTCTTCTTCTTCTTCTTCTTTTTTATTTTTAAATTGATGAATCTTCCAAGGCTCCATTTGGACCCACTCTTGCAGAATAAATTTTGGATAAAGTCATTCGCAAGCCACAGGTATCAATTTAACCCAAGAGATACCCGCAAGAGCCAAACGCAAAACATTCGATAGTAATGGCTTGTTTCCCAGTTCGCTCTCTTTATCGCTAGGCTATCATGCGAGTAAGTTTGCATTTACCCACCTGAAAGTATAGTACATAGAAATTTGAGGATGAAGTTAATTCGAAGCCGCCCTTGAGAAAAGACCAGCATCCACGCTTGGCTACAACCGTCCCTATGCATTTGTAGGTTGTAATATGGTCAGCCATCAGACTTGCCCTCACAAGAGCTGACTCTGCACCATCTATCTTCACCCAACCTGTTGAGATCCAAAATTAAACACATTTTTTATATTTTTCACTAAATTTGCACAAATTGCATAATTTCGGTTGAGTGCAAATCAATATACTATAGAACCTACAATTGGAATCTGCTATGTTAAAGCAGTGTGGATCCTAGTAAATAATTGGAATCAATCATGTAATTGTATTTGAGATGTTAATACTTACACGAATTCTATTTTTAATTATGCTAAGAATTAGAAAATTGACCATAAAAATGAAAATATAGATAACTCAACTAGAGAAACAGTAAATGGTGGATTGGGTGAGATTTTGCAACACGAAACCAGGCCAATAATAGACTGTGCTTCCACTGTCGCCGTGGAAAATCGGTTGGACATCAGGAGCACGATCTTTTAGGACCCCTCCATCGTAAAGCGGCTCCTCCGGTTGCTGTTTGCACTGTTCACACCATATGAAAAGAGTCATTACACAACACTTCTTAAACCAGCAATGGCATATCTTTGCCTAAGCACCTCATTGCAACAATAAGATTGTTACTGTCTGTAAAATTATAATGTTGATGTCAATTTTTAACATTTTGCAATGTCTATTATAATTTGATAATATTGTTTTAATTGTGTAGATGTCATTTTTTAATTAAAATTCAGTATTTCTTATTTTACCTTTGTGTAAGCAGAAGAATCGTATAGAGGCCCATCTGCAGTCAAGAAAACAAAATAAATAAATAGTGAATACCCAACTAAAGAAAATAGTGAAATAGATGTGTGAATGTGTGTGTGTGTGTGTGTGTGAGAGAGAGAGAGAGAGAGAGAGAGAGAGAACCATAAGGGGAAGCCAAGCAAGGGCAATAGAAAAGGAGGAGAAGCCAGAGGCAAAAGCCTTGCATACTCTTCTGCTTAGAACACATGAGTTTCTTTCAGACACACACAACTAAATAATAAACACATTTATATACATAGAGAGAGAGAGAGAGAGAGAGAGAGAGAGAGAGAGAGTGTGTGAATGATTTAGTTTAGTTTTCTTTTAGTTTTCTGTTCTCCAAGAAAACTAAACTCATTCAATCTATTATATGAATGAACTGAAAAGAAACTTGAGGCATAATTAAATTCCCAGGCTGTACTGTACTCTACCAAACTCAATGAGAAGACATTTATTTTTAATTGACTCGTGAGTGTCTCTTGTTTTGATGTCAATGTGAATGAATTAACGATCACCACATTTCAGACAAGTCAACTTGGTGGTGTGTGATGATTTTTACTTATGTAAGGAAACAAACAACAAACATGTGCATCTCTTACTGGTACAGTTTGAAACAAAAACTGACATCAAAGCTCTCAACCAACACAGTGATCCTGTGACTGGAAAGGAGCCTCTTGTGTGTCTGTGACTCAGAAGTGGTGTTGTTCATTATTAGTATACTAGCAAAGGATAAATGAGTCAAGTTATTTAAATTTAGTTTGAAAACTTAATAATTTTCAAAATATTTTTTAGTTTGACTTATTTTGATTAACGATTTGATTTCAAACAAGTTTTAACCATTCAAACATGAGTTAAATTCGAATAACATAATTTTGTATAATACATATAAGTTTATTGAACTGAGTAGTAAATTATTCAAACTTGATTTGATAACTGAACGAACTTGAAAATATGTTCAAACTTGACTTATTTACATAATAAGTTGATCTTGACAAATTTTTAATAAGTCAAATACAAGTGAATTCGAGTAGTTTGGTTTCATTTAACATCCTAATGATAACTCATAATAGAGAGATTTTTATGTATCCGTAATATCACAAATTCAAAAAAAAAATAAGAAGAAGAAGAACAAAAAAATAACTTGAAAATAAATGTATAGACTATTTATTTGGTACAAGTAACTAGGAAAGAAATAGACATCCACCAATTTTTGAAGCTAAAAATGTTCTCTCTAGTCTCTATTCAAGATTCCATCACAGAGCTAAGCCCAAACATTTTAAGGGCTGGCTTGGGTTGCACAAGCTGAGCCCAAATTTACCTTTGCTGCAGAAATAGAAATGTTGACTGAAATCTGTATTAGAAGAATGCATTAAACTGATCTAAACAAAACAAACAAACCAATTACAATTTGGAGCTTGAGAATTATTTTAAAATTCAATCCATACAAAAAGCAATACAACAATACTTCTAAGAGATGACTCAATACCAAATACTCAGCTAGGATATCACTGGGTATAAAAGTACCCATCAATCCTATATACCTATTTTCTTCATTTTCGCTTGTCGTTCTAAGCATTTACCGGCCAGTAATACTGCATACACAGAACTATCAGAACCAGCCACACCCGTCTCCAAGGAATACAAAACGGTTCTGTAAATGGTTTCTGTATCCCTATCATTAGTGTTTAGTGGACTCTAGACACAGCCATTGATTTCTTCGACTTCTTGCTTGCATAAATCTTGGCATAGATGCTCTTTGTCCTAAATGCCAACAAAACATCTAAACCAAAACCTACAATGCAAGCAATAGCCATGACAACAAACACAAGCCTGTAACAATGGGCACCGATACATGTGTTTCCCCCTCCAGCAGTAGTTGTCGCCTCTGCATCGTATAAAAAACCAGCAAGCAGGCCTGAAAAGAGGAAAGAGCCGAGGGGGAGGTTGAGGATTAGAATATTGTAGATGAGACCGTAATATTTGAGGCCGAACAATTCAGAGGCAGTCGGAACACTGACAGCAAGACGGACACCGTAGCATATCCCAACAATTATTGAGCCAATGTATAGTGAACCAGGCAAGGCCATGGCCATCAGAACGTAGCCGACAGCCATTAGAATTTGTGAAGCAGCATTCCAAAGAGGCCTTGGTGTTCCAGCTTTCCTGCAAAATCATGAAATGTGAATCATATCAGTATGAGTGAAAATTAATTACCTAGAAAGATCAACCTTCAACTTGATTATAGTAGACAAATACTTATAGTACTATAACAGGATCAGTTTCCAACTTTGGTAGACATGTATCAGAATGGATCCATCAGACAAGCATAACCAAACCTCTATATGTTGACATAGTGTGAATCATGATATTAAGTATTATATTGAATACTTAAGCAAGATCACGAATTTCAAAATAAGGGTATTTTGGTATTTGTCACATGTACTACTAATTTCATAAATATATAGTTGGGGGCGGCTATCTATATATCTCATTTGTAACCCTTTCAAATTATACTAAAAACCATAGAAACCGTCCATCCCGTGGACTTGGCCCTAGTTTTGGAATGAACCACACAAGTCTTGTGTTCTTCTATGTGCTTGTGATTTACAATTCCGGTTAATTATTCTTCTTTGTCTTCTTAGAGCATCTCCAATGGTTTACTTTTTTTTTCATCAAATCTAAGTAAAAAAAAGACCATTTTCTCAATCTGATATGAGTTGCTCCAATGGTTGTCATCAAAGGCAGGGGACAACCGGTGGGTTGACCGGCCGGTCGACCGGTAAGGCAAAAAATTTTATTTATTTATTTTTTTTTTACCTGTTTGAACCTTTTTGACCGGTTTGAACATACCTATTTGAAAAGAGAACTGGTCGACCGGTTGGTCTCCTCCAACGGTCACGCACAGTAAAGTAGTGAAATATGTACCCTGTTCTCACTTTAATGAATTTTTTGGTGAATTCTCATTTTGATATCAATTTGCTGAAACCATTGGAGCTCCAAAAGGTGACTTTTTCACCAAAATTTAAATCTGATGCCAGGTTTGGTTCACCGTTAGAGATGGTCTTACCTCATCAATCTTGGTTAAGTATTCCACAATTTGTAAAAAGGAGTGAAAAGGGTACATAAGATCTAAGCAATAGATTCTCAAGTTGGTGAAATTAGAGTAATGTTAGGAACACAAAGTAGATCACAAAAGCATTAATCAACTAATTAAGGTTGTCTTTGGATGTTGGAGTTGAGTAGTGATTTATGGAAGAAAAAGAAAAAGAAAAATAGGGAAGTGTGACAAAAATTTAACTTATACTTTTGTCACCTTTTCTCTACTCTTTTGCTATTACTTGAATTCTTTTTATTCAAATCCACAACCCAAACAGAGCATTTTGTAAAGAACATCCGAACTTCAAACCTTATGGTCCAATAAAATCCCCCTGCAGGTCACACTTGAAACATGGGCGATAATAATGTTTGTTTTTATCAACATACCATGACCATACAATACATCCATTGCTTTCAAAATATCAAAATCTTATCCTGTCTTTATCAGCAAAGAAGGTGCACTATGACCTCACTATGACGTCAGTGTATGTTAATGGTAAATTGGTGTCAACAAAGTAGTTATTGTTTTTGTTTTCTGTGTTTTGCTTTTACTTTTATTTTTCAAAAAAAAATATAAATATTTTTTAAAAAAAAATAACCTATCTATTAGGAGATTAAATAGTTGTTTTTAAATTTTAAAAACTGTACTCTCACGGAGAAAATTCAAAATTGTTTTGTCACAAAATGAAAACAATATAAAAACAATGGAGTGTTTCAAATTTTTTTTTTTTTTTTTAAAAATAAAAAAAAAAATTTCTTCTTCAAAATCACTAAAAATGAATAGGAATGAAATGAAAACAATATATACTTACATCTTGATCAAGAACAAATATTGAGTATAATTGTCACACAATCTTACGTCCCAAAATAAATTAAGCCACTACAAGAAAAAAAGATTTTTCTAACACTTTCTAAATCCCAGTAAAAGTCTCAAAAACGCTAGCAAAAGTCTTTCCGGCGTTTTTCTCGACAATTTTGACAAATCCCGACAAAAGCAGTGTAAATTTTTTTTTATTAATAATACTACCATGTCATATTCAATCCCTCAGTGAAGGTTAGATCCATACAAAGAAGTTTGAAATTGTAGGAGAGTACTTCAGCCTTTTCTAAAGTCTTTTCCACAATATTGACCTTACTTGCCATTTCTCCAGTGGGTAGGGTAGGCCTTTCTTGAAGAAGTCCTAAAGAATTTAAGTCTAAAATTTTAGATATTGGTTACTTCTTCATAGGGCAACCACCACAAAGAATTAAAGTAAAAAAACACAGAAAAACACTGCCTTATTGATTATAGTAAAAAAAAAAAAAATACAGTAAAAGCTGACCAGTTCATTGCTTGCTCTCGCCTGTTGGATCAATAGTTACTTGCATCAGGTTAAGAATTAATAAAGTTATTTTGGGAAGATGGTTATAATTAATTTTTTGGTGAAAAACAACTTATAAATAGTTTTTTTGTGAAAAAGGAAGTGAATTATAATCTGAAAAGTGGATTGTAACCCACTTTCCAAAATAGGCCAAAGAAAGAGGTCATCAATCTCAGGTCTCCCCTCTTTCCTTGGAAATTACCAACTCAACCCCCATCTTTTACCAATTCCACCATTTTCCAATTTTCAATTTTTTTAACCAGTGATTTGACCAGTAGCTTTATTAGCTTCGAAGCAATCAAAATGCTCATAGCCAAATAAGATCACAAAAGTATTTAAAATATAAAGTTTATAAATTATATCTATTTTTATATTTACCCAATTTAGATGTACTTTAAAGTAATTTAAAAGTAAAGTATACATGTGAATTTTTTTAAAAGTTCAATAAAAAAATATTTTTAAAAAACGAAGAAAAAAAACAGTTTTTGAAACCAAACAAGTTGTCTAAAACTTTTTCCTTTATAAAATTCCTCAACAAAATTAACTTTTTGACTATTGAAGTTTTTTTGACTTAGTTATAAAAGTAAAATAATAAAATTCACCACTCAAAATCAATATCAATAACTTACGATTTTCAATACAATTAAAAATTTTATTTTAAAAATATTAATTTTTTTATCTAATTAAAAAAATTACTTTAAAAAATCAATTTCCAAACAAGTCTTCTTCTAATCAGGCGTGTGGCACCGCTTCTTCAAGTGATGACAAATTGAAGCATCTCTAAACTTAAAAGTTTCTCAGTGATTTCAATACACTCTTTCGACGGACGAACAAAGGAGGATTTATGTCAATCCCATTTCTACTTTTTAGTATTACTTATGGGTGCTGTATCGGTTCAACAAATTTATTATGATTCTATTTTTATTATTTAAATTATTTATTTT
Organism: Camellia japonica; assembly: GCA_030407325.1. Lineage (NCBI taxonomy): Eukaryota > Viridiplantae > Streptophyta > Magnoliopsida > Ericales > Theaceae > Camellia > Camellia japonica. The sequence continues at coordinate 178,105,885 of JAPPVO010000029.1, forward strand.
ACTAAATATAAATTGATTTTATAAGCATCACATATTCAATACATAGGATTTGATAAATAAACAAAATAAAGATTAAAACTTTTTTTAGAAAGTAGAAAAAAAAAAAACTCAAACTTTTCTATTTTTTTACTTTTTTTTGAAAAAATGTGCAAATCCAAACCGAATCGATGTGATTTAAATAAATCAATAAATTAATACATTGATTTTTTTTTTAAGTCCTCGTTTTGAAATAAATTATTTTAATAATTTTTTAATTTTTTATAAAAAAATATATTATAACAACTTATAATAATATTTTAATTTTTTAATTAAAATATATAATTACCAAACAAGTCCTAATTCCTAAAATAAACCTAAACCAAGTAAATATGAGATGAAGAGTATGTTTAAACTTACTTGATAAAATACTCCGAAACCGAACCCGAAATGATCCGCCCGAAGAACCCAAAGATGCTGGTGAGCGATACAAATATGGATACATCCACGTACCCGAGAGCCAGACCCATCTGCCCCATATTATTCATCACCGCCAAACCAGTCCCAACTCCGCACAGAAACGACACAAACAATACCCAGAAATCAACCGTCCTCAACGCCTCAATTATCGTGTGATCCTCTCCGATAACCGGCGCTCTCCTCTCCACCGCCACCGCAGCCTCCGTCGCCGTCTTCTCTTTCTCCGGCGTGCCCAGCAACGGTCCAGTCACAACCCCCTCGAGGTCCGAATTTGATTCGGAATTAGATCGAATCCAATTCTGGGTTGCGATGTAGAGTGGGATTGAAATTGGAGAGGCTAAGAGGATTAGAAGGATGATTGCGAATGACTGAGAAATTAAACGATTGTGAGCTCCGGTGACATCGAATAGCAAGAGATAGACTGCGACGACGACGGCGACGGCGTTGATGATTCCGAAGTACCGAGCTTCTTCTTTGTCTTCGCCGGCGGTGGAGGAAGGTGGGATTTCGCGGAGGAAGAGAATGGCGGTGAGGCAGACGAGGAAGGGGACGATTGTGAGCATGAGAAGGAAAGTTGAAGGGTCGGAGGAGGACAGAGCTGTGCAGAGATCGGTGAATATGGCGGTGCTTAAACCCACATACCCTTTTAGAATCCCCGAAACGGGTCCTCTGTTTTTGCGGAAGTTTCGAATGCAGGTCACCAGCACTGCAGTGTTCATCCATGTTGTACTGTTCCCTCCCATGCACAGAAAGATACACATCTACACTCACAAATTCACAATTTCAGTCAAATTTCAATACATGAATGTATAGTGTTTGTTAAAATGTGTGAAATGAATGAAGATGATTATAAGGATGGGATTAGTCTGATTTTAAAGTAAATTAAGAACTTGTTCGGTTCCTACGGGTCTGAATTGTTAAATTTGTAGAACCAGATCATAATAAAACTACAGAAAGGTTTGATTTCATTTGGCTTTACAATTCTATAAATTTTTATGTTAATAAATAATTTAATAATAATTAATTTGATTAAACTCGTTAAAATTTATTAATTTCAAGATGAAAAAAATGTTTAATCTTATAATAATTATTTTATATTTTAATTGTTACTTATAAAAATATTAAAACATAATAAATAAGCCACGGTTCGTAATCGCAACCAAAGTTTTGAAATTAGGAATCCAACCAATTTAAACAGTTTTATCATTTTAAAAAAAAAAATACTATATGTATCAATTAGTATATTAATAAATAATATGATATAATTTTAAAATTTTTAAATATTTATAATTTATATAATAAGTGAGATCAATAATAATATTATAACACTAGTTAATATATTAATTAGTACATGCAACACCACTATTTTTAAAAATTAAAACCCTAATTAATAAAAAAATAAATTAAATCGATAATTTAAACTAGTTAGAACATATAACACTACCATTTTTAAAAACTAAAATCGTAATTAATAAAAATCAGATTAAATCGATAATTTAAATTAGATTGATCAATTTACTGATTTCATCGATTTTTATCAACACCCCTGTAAATTGTAGGGAAATTATCAAGTGTGTATAAAAAATAATTATAAATTCGTAATAATTTTATAAATATTTTTTTCCTTGAAATAGTAATTAGTAATTTCTCTTAAATTGTATATTGTGGTTACCTGCCAGTAAGGAAGAGGCTTGATTTTTTGGCTGACGACAAGCCATTGGACGCCATAACCGACGAAGCCTTCGAGGGAACCGATGAGGAGGAGGAGAGGGGTGGGGAGGCGGTCGGAGGCGAGGCCGGCGAGGAGGCCGAATGCTTTGCCGACGTCTTTGGCGACGGAGAGGTTGTTGAGTTGGAGTTGGGTGAGAGCCATGAGGGACTTGAGTGCGTCGGAGTAGTTTGAGAAGGTGTAGTTGTTGCCGGAGATGGCTTGGACCCAGACGGCGGTCACGAATCCCAGCCATTTTCCGGCTGGACTCGTCGGAGATAGTTCCAAACCCATATTGGCTTTTTTAGGATCCAAACACTTCAAAAGCAAAAGATTTGAATTGAGAAGGCAATAACTCTGAAAACCAGAGAAATAGACAGGAGTAGGTGACTTCCAAGTTAGAGTTTGCAATGTGAGCCGTTATTTAAAGCGGAATTAACTGTCTCTGTCTAATGGATAGCCAAAAAAAAAGCATTTGCCAAACAAAGCCTAACAACAACCTGAAACACTAAGCCTATTTGTTTTCAGAAATAGAATGGAAGAGATTGATAGTTGAAATAGAATGGAGGGGACTGATAATAAGAGGATTAAGTAAAATTATATTTATTTTGATGATAGTTGTTACTATATGGATTGTTAAATTATTTTTATATAAAATAAATACAAAATAATAAAACAAATAAAAAAATATAAAAATATTAAACATTAATGTTTTTTTAAAAAAAATGCACAACATGTAAAAAAAATTTTAAAAATAAAAATAAAATAAAAAATTTTCAGAAAAAAATAAAATAAATAAAATAATGATTTTTACTTAACAAAAAATATAAAAAATTAAATATTAATGTTCAAAAACAAATGCCCGACATGTAAAAAATAAATAAAAACAAAAAATTTCTAGTTTGCCGGACTATTTTTCTAATACCAAGTCCTGAAAGCCCATCCGCATCTCCTTAGGGAGGCCCATCCTAATCCGGAGTTTATTATCAATCCCCACCTCATCTCTCAAAACAAATACAATATTAGTGGGTCTCACCTCACTACCAATCACAATCCCTTCTCTAACTCTCCAAACAAACGAGGCTTAAAAACAGTGAGACTCACTTTATAGTATTATAATTGTTTTTTTTATTATTATTTGCACATAAACAAATAAGAGAATGAATCATAAAATACTTAGGTGCCGTTTGGTAACACTTACGATTTTAGTTTTCTATTTATATTTACAAAAATTTTAAAAACTCAAATAAAAACTTGTTTGGTAAATTTTTGATTTATAAATCAGTGGTCTCAGTTTATAAATTTAGCCAAAAAATGTAAACTCAAAAAATGTGTTTCTGTTTTGAGTTTTGAGTTTTTTTTTTTTTTTACCACCCAACACTAGCCACCACCCTCCACCATTTTCCACCACCGTCTTCCGCCACCACCACCCACCCCCCACCACCACCTGCCACCACCACTCACCACCCACCTGCCACCACCATCCACCACCTGCTACCACCAGCTACCCACCACCACCACCACCCACCACCACCTGCTATCCACCACATCACCTGCTACCACCACCCACCTGCCACTATCGCCCACCACACCACCACCCGCCACCGTCACCACCACCCACCACCACCCGCCACCTACCCCCCACTACCCACCACCACCTGCCACCCGCCACCACCACCACCACAAGCACCCACTCGTTACACCCGCCACCGTCACCCATCCACGCCACCCACCTGCCACCACCACCCACCACCGCCACCACCACCCACTCGCTACCACCCACCACCCGCACCTACCGCCCACCACCACCACCCCCCACCATCCACCACCACCGCCATCTGCCACCCATCTGCCACCACTACCTCTCACTACCCACCACCACCTGCCATCCGCCACCCATCTGCCACCACCACCACCACCACCCCCTCGCTACCACCCGCCACCGTCACCTACCCATCCACCCGCCACCACCCACTACCCATCACCCACCGTCACCACTTTCCACCACCGTCTTCTGCCGCCACTTGCCACCACTTGCCATTTCTCACTCTTTTTTATATTTTTAAATTTTTTTAAACATTTTGTCAATTACCAAACGTGTTTGTAGTTTATGTTTTTCTAAAAATAAACAAAAATCAGTTTATAAAAATTTTGTAAATATAAACTGAAAACATAAACGTTACCAAACAGACCCTTATAATTACTGCTTATTATGTGTGTTATGTGATTTGTTTATGAATAAAAATACTTTATTTCAAAAATTATATTTACTTTTTAAATTTAATAGTGTGACAGTCTATTAAAATATATAAAGTAATTTTTTTTAACATTTTAATTCTCATTCAATCATTTTTATTATATATCACTAAATTTAAAAAGTGATCTTATATAATATTTTTCTTTATTTATGTGCAAATATATTTTTATGAGGTTTTTAACTCAACCAGTACTTCGTTGGGAAGGGATGATCCACGCTGAAAGTAAAGTAAAAAATTAAAATATATTTGTTAATAAATATAAAATATATATATATATATATATATATAATTCATTATTAAAAAAAGGAATTCGGACTCCACCCAGCAATGGGTCCCATGTGGGATTTTTTTTAACATTAGTGAAGTATTTTATTTATTTATGGGATAAATTACAAATACTTTTATTTATTTATAGGGTATATTTTAAAAAGGTATATATATATATATAATTCATTATTAAAAAAACGGAATTCGGACTCCACCCAGCAATGGGTCCCATGTGGGATTTTTTTTAACATTAGTGAAGTATTTTATTTATTTATGGGATAAATTACAAATACTTTTATTTATTTATAGGGTATATTTATGGGATAAATTACAAATACTTTTATTTATTTATAGGGTATATTTTAAAAAGGTCCCCCCCCCCCCAATTGAAAGCAAGCCCTACGTGAACACTAATTAGTAATTATAATTCACCTAATAAATATGTATGCATGGATGTGTGTTATGAATGATGTATATTTCTTATTATTAGATTAAGCGAATTTCGTGTCAATAAATATAGATAAAAAAAAAGGTCCGGCTTCTGTCCAGTCCGGGATCGGATTGGACGGTGTTGTTGGACCTGTGGGGGCCCACCATGGGTCCTGTTTTGAAAATCTGAACCGTTCAATGTGTAGAACTCGTCGAGTACTACATGCCTGTAAAAAATCACGTTGATTGGATATCGATAGCTATATGATCAAATCAGTTTTGTATAAAAAAAAAATGGACGGTGAAAAAATTAACGGTTGATAAAAAAACTATTTTGTTCATATAGCTATCGATATCCGATCAACGTGATTTTTTACAGACATATAGTACTCGACAAGTTCTACACATTGAACGGTTCAGATTATCAAAACGGGACCCGTGGTGGGCCCCCACGGGCCCAACAGTACAGTCCAGTCCGGGTCGGACTGGACAGAAGCCATGGCCTAAAAAAAAATTCATTTGTTTTTATTCAATGAAAATACGTAGCACTCCAAGGTTATAGTCTCCTTATTCGGAATGGACAACAGGTGTAACAACCCAGATTTTTAATTATTCTGTAGAATTTATACTAATATTATTTAATCATAGTTAGAAAAATATATAATTTATTATATATTATTATGTGTAATTTTGTAAAATAATATAATTATTAAAAGTTTAGGGATCAAAATATAAATAATAATAATAATATTGATAATAATAATAATAATAATAATAATAATAATAATAATAATAATGGATATGATAGTAAAATAAATAATTAATTTTATATTGGTATACGATAGAGTGTAATTTAATTAAGAATTAATTAATTTATATAGTTATATTAAAATATTGGGTCAAAATATAATTATCTTAAATATTTATTAAAAAATAAATATAAATCTATAAATTAATGAACGAATCTACGGAATGATTTGGGCTTGGCCACGTGTTGGCGAGAGAATGGTTTCTCCTTTCTATTTAAGGAGAAGCGGGTTCACCTGGGCGAGAGAAAAAGAAACAAAAGGAAAAGAAAGGAAAAAGAAATAAAGAAAGAAATGAGAGAAAGAAAGAAGAGTGAAAGAAAGGAAAGAAAGGAAGAAAAAATAATGAAACCTGAAAGAGTTTTTGGTAGTAGAAAAAAAGAGTAAGGTATTAAAGTTAAGGTGAGTTATATTATACCTTGAGTCACCATAATGTATTTCACGTATGTTTTGACTTACCATATTTATTTTATACAAGTTATGTTTTATAAATTATTATAAACTATATTAATATTTCAATTACGTGAATTATGTTTTGACTTACCATGTTTGTTTTACTTTTAAAGAATATTTGATTATGACCTTATATACAATTATGTTTTATAAATACCACCATGGGAGTCCCACGCCTTGGGGGACTTAAATAACCATTGGCTTCTGTTTGGCCACTTTGTGGTCTTTTGTTTGTCATGGATCCATTGACCTCTGTTCTGTGCGGAGATAAGTGTTACACTATTGTGGGAGCCACCTCTATAGTCCGTACGAGCCACCTCTTGAGTTCGTACCTCTATTCTAACTGTCACTCTTGTGACCTCTGTTCTGTTCTGTTCGGTACTGTGGTTATGGTTATTTATATATATAATTTCTATATTTCAGTTTCTGGCATTTAAATGATTTGTTTACCAATGATTTATTTATCAAACTGAGTTATGTAAATGTTTTGGCCTAATTAACTATCCATGGTTATTTCTTGTCCCTTATACTCTTGGTATAATATTTCTCACTCTGCCAAGTGCTTATAGTTGTTTACCAATTTTCAGGAAACAATGCAATTCAGAAATAACTTTTGGAAAGTCTTAGACGCGGGGCTGCGGAATAGACACACACAACACTTTTATGATATTTTTATATGTAAATATCGGTTTTTTTTGTCAATATATTTTGTAATAAAAATAGAAGCTCCGATGATTATTTTGGTACCCTCATTTAAATATTACTTTCGCTCGCGTTTATTAATTTGTTTAAGAATTGACCGGAGGTAACCCCAGTTACTGGCCATCACGATACTTAATCCTTTGGTACGGGGAGCGGGTCGTGACAACAGGCACCTTAGTGATCTCTGCAACGGGTGATGCCCTGGACTTGCGGGAGAGTGGGAAGATTTTCCTGTAGCAAAAAATAATAATAATAAAATACATAGCACAGAAACATAACTCTCATATGAGTCAAATATGTTAAAATCGCACTGATTCGTACAAATCCGTCTGTTAATTGTGGATAGTTTGATTCGAGATTTGAAATTTATAATTTGTTTTTTGAAATCGCCACACTCCACTACAGTTCAATTTATTTATTTTTACCTCTAATGAAATATCAAAGTTTAAATCAGTGTAAGACAGATTTAAGATGTGAAATTTATTATAAATTAGTATTATATATATATATATATATATATTATGTAAATTAGTTGGTGTTAATTCTATGAAAAATATTATTTCAATTAGTGTCATATATTATGCAAATGCTTAATAATAGTTTAAGATTATTTTTCAATCAATTGACAAATTCAAACCTTCCAAATTATGATTTAATTATTTATCAATCCCCAATTCATGATTTGATTTGTAAATTTACTCTTAAATCGTACCGAACTATGCAACCCCTATATATGGGTGTGGAACTCACCAAAATATTAATTTAATTATGACAAATTACACTAACAATTCCTATAGTTTATGACTTATGTCACTTTGATCCCCAACTTTTCAATTGTGATACATTTTATTTTGAATTTTGAATTTTATTTCAAACAAAAACAATCAAAGAAGTTTCCTTTACAAACGGTCCATTCCAAAGGTAAAATTGCCATATAACTTAAGTTGCGTTAGTTAACGTATATATTGTTTGACATGTAATGGTATTTTTGTAATGATAATGCTAGGACTTTCTTGGTTATAGAGTTATGTTTGGTTTTGTTTTAGGAATCTATTTTTTAAAAAAAATTCTAAGAAATTAAAAATTAAATTAGTGAAAAAAAATTAAAATCACATAATTTTTATATAATTTTGTCTTTTAGGAGGGTGGAAATAATTTTTAAAAATAATTTTTTTGATATTTATTTTCATTAAATTAATTTCTAGTTTTTCAAAAGTCCGTTATGGTGACAACTTTAATGTCGTTATTAAACCAATCCATTAAATTAAAAAAATTCAAAACTAAAAATATTTTATATATTAAATATATCGATTATACATTAAAAGCCTAATAACCATTCATTAAATGATAATTGAGAGGGAGATTAATGACCTGGTACTGGGCCGGACAGACTTGGGCCGGACGGAGTTTTGCCGGACAGATTTGGGCCGGGCAAGTGTTGGGCTGAGGATGTGTGGCCCAGTCCGGAAAGAAGATGCTCGGTTAAGGCAACGCTTGGTTAGACCGAGCTACATGTTCTGGCGGTGGCAAGGCCAGTCGAGCTAAGTGACCGGCGCCCAGAAAGGCGTGGTCAGCCGAGGTACCTGTTTGCTCGGCAGGAAGGCCGACCAAAGATGAGCCGAGATGCGCCTAGCCCGGTCTTCATTGAGCTTGGCTAGTGGAGTGCTTGGGCATGAAGCACAGCACGACCGTTGAAAGACGAGATGATGTTGCCCGGCTGCCGAGCTCCCAGTAGAGTGGGCTGGCAGTCGGGTTAGGTGATGTTCAGCAAGGTTTACGCTGACAGATGGCATAGCAGAACCACGTGTCAGGAGATGACTGGGAGTAGATATGGGGCGCAGAGGGTATATGAGCAGGTCTGCGCCCCCCATACGGGTGGACACGAACATTTTGTAAGAAAACTCTTACACTCAAACAATCTCCTCTCTCTCTCTATCCCAAGGTGTGTGTTAACTTGACCGTCGGAGGGGTTTTTCGGCCACACACCGCCGGGTAGCTCACCGCCATTGTGCTTTCAGGTGATCGGACAGAAACGGAGCTCGGAAGAAAGGATTACGGGCTTGCCGGAATATTTGCTCCCCGTACAATAATCATAAAAAAAATATATATTAACAGCAAAAAAAAACAATCCATTACATAATAACCATAACAAAATAACAAAAATAACCATCTATTACATGATCATCATCCAAACACATAATAAAAATTAATTTGATAAAAATATAGAAATGTAAAAAATTTATCATTTTTATATAATTTTATCTTTGATAGTATAAATAATTTTTTAAAAGTTAAAATAACTTTTTGACATTTAGTTTTGTCAAACTAGGATTGTTTTGGAAAGTTAGTTAAAAGTTGACGTTTTAATTTTTTTTTTTTTTAAATGTGTAAAAAGTTAGAGAGGTGATGTAACTCAAAATTGGTTAAAAGCTGACTTTTGGTTTTTAGTAAAGTTCCCAAATTGAGATTGACGACTTTGCCCCCAAAACGAAGCATTTTTTGTTCGCAAAGAAAATAATATCTTCAATTATTTTTATTTAGAATGAGATTAAAAATTTAAAATTAAATATATATCAATTGAAAGGTTAAAGATCAAAATAATTCACCGATAATGTAATTTGCCAATTTAATTATGTCTAATTTTATTATCAATGCTTATATTTTAAAAAAATTTAAAAATGGAAAGAGACTCAGGTAGGTGTTACTACACGAAACTATTTTGTTAAACGTGACGTGGCAGACAGAGGCATGGAAGCTCAAGGGTAGTGGGGCTAAAGTCAGAGGTTACGGCACGTTTCCCAGCCGTTGGATTAAGGCGTAGAAAGGGGGAAGCGTGCTCATTGCCTACCTGAGTGAGATTACGTGGGAACCGCTGGATTATGCGACCTCTGTCTTGCACGTTATTCCGGTGCTTCACTTACTTCACTTCACCCGTCTCCTCGCTCGTCCTTAGGCCAAGTTTGGCAGGTGATTAAAAAGTAAAAAAATTAACAAGGTACTTAAAAAATTAAAAAGTTATTACTATTTATCAAAAATCAAAAAGTACGACTGCACAACTCTCAATCCTAATTTTTTTTTACATACTAATTTATATAATTTTTTAATACATATTTTTCTATAAAAAGTCAAAAAATTAATCCAAACAACCATATTTTCTTCCTCAACTTTTTAGTCTAAAAAGTCAAAAAGTATACTTATTTAAGACATTCCAAACAACCTCTTACCATTTGCAAAGTATACTAGTGGTTGGGATATATAAGAAAAGTTGTGTTTGGATAAATTTTCAAATTATAATTCTATTCTTATATTTTAATGTTTTGTTTAGATACATTTTTTAAATTATATTTTTACAATAAAAAGAAATTTTTACAAAAAATTCTGTGTCAGATGGAATTTTTTTTTTTTTGGAATTTGGGATAATCGGTCGTTCGGCCGGTCAATCGGAACATGGTAAAAAAAAAAAAATCTTTTTTTTGCAATTGACATTTTTTTTTATATATATTTTTAATAAAACAATATTTTCAAAATTTTTTAATAAACTTTTAATAGATTTTTGAGTTGTATGTTTGGTTATGAGGTTGTAAATTTTTATATCAAATATCATATGTTACATTAAAAATTTCTCATTCAATTCAAACTCATTCACCAAACAAATGTATGAGAGGGTTCAAGAACATCGTTAGAAAATTCGAAGACTTTTGAAGAAAAATTTGAATTATCTTGAAAATGATGAGAGACTTAGATTCTTCAATAGCTACAACTAAGAACACAAAAGTAAAGAGATGATGGAAATAAGAGATTGGGTGAAGAAGAAAGCAAAGTAGTTAGAGAGAGAAAAATGACAAAGGTTTATAATGGAGAAGGGAAATTAGTTCTTTCCCAAGAGTTACCTCTCCAAAATCCATCCCTTGTAAAGCTATGGATGGGTGCTATTTATAGGCACCTCATGATGTAGGATGGAGCCCATGTACAAGGCACATGGGAAATATTCTCTCTAACCACCTTGTTCGAGGAGGTGACCTCTTCCAGGATGAGAAAAACCCCGAAGAGGAAATAAACCTCTCGGCGAACCCTTCTTTTTAACCACACCTAACCAATGATCCCCAATTAGTCCTAGAGGACCCCCCGCCGCTAAATAATGTCGAGTCTCATGGACCCCCCAAGGTCGTGCCACCTTGACCCGAGTATAGGCTAAATTAATTGATGAGTGAATTAATCTCCACCATTTGTCCTCAGGATTCGGGCTCGGCCCTTTGTTTGGGCTTTAACCTCACTCATGATTCTGGTGGGTTAATCCCGGAATGCTCCAAGTTCGCAAATGTTTTGGGACTTACTAATAGAGTAACTTCTAGATTGCGATCGAATCTGTTTGAAGCCCGAGTGCCTCGGATCTCCAGGTTTACTCAATACCCTTTCGAGTCCAAGCCCGAGTAAGTCTCTAAGTTCGTGGATCCGAACCCTTTCATGGCTTGGAGCAATTCAGCCCATTTGCTGGCGATTAATCCGTGCCAACCAATCTTGGTCTTGCGATAAATTCGGGCCCACCAATCGTAGACTTTCTTATTAGGCCTAATTAATTGAGTGGATTCAAGTTAACGCCTCTTACATTTGCCCCTTTCGTGTATGACAAATTTTAAATTTCTTGGACATGCATATTGTCACTTCTTCGGCCCTGCTTCGTATCACGTCCCAAAAAATATGTTGTCTTGATAGAAGTTATGGATAAAGTTGATGACTCACTGTAATTTACAGATAAAATCGACAAGTAATAAAAAAAAAAAAAAATTACTCTTTTTTTTTTTTTTTCTTGATTTTTTTTTAGAACATCTGAAAAATATTTTCTTTTTCACTTTAAGCAAAAAATAAAGCACCCATTTTTTTTATTATTGAGAAGATAAGCTCACACACACTTTTTTTTTGGGAATACAGCAGGCACACTATATGCATATATATACATTTAGAATATCTGAGGGAATATTCAAAGAATAATACCCTTTTCTTTTTTTTTCTATTTAAGGAAAGGGACAAAAACCCTAATCCTTAGCTTCTTATTTTTTTGTTTGTTGCACAGTTGTTTCGGCGCTTTCTCTCTCTAAGCCGAGAGACTAGCCCAGCTTTCTCCTTTTTCAAGAAACCAGACCTTCTTTTTCAATAAACCAGAGCTTCTTCTTACTTTGAAGACCACCGTTGTTTGCACATCGATTACTATCACAGCGCCAAGCAACGCCATCGACTTGTCCCAGCTCCTACTGCTACTGACGTTGCGACCCAATCACCGACCTGTCTCAACGTCGCGACCCAGCCACTGACCTATCCTAGAGTCGTGACTACTACAGATGTGCGATCCAAGCTGCTACTCACTATCGGTGTTTCACTTCAGTTTACCGACGCAACTGTCGGAGCTCAGTTCTGCTAACTAGTGCCGACACCGACTCCTCGGCAACACCACTGCTACTGTAGGCCGCGACTGGCCAGTGCCAATAACTGTTGGCTTCTTCCTACTGCAATTTTGCCGTCGGCCTCGACTGTCCAGCTCCACTCACTCATGTCACTGCTTGTAGCCTTTACTACCTAGTACCGACCACACACGCCACCCTGTTAACGCGGCATACGTGGTCTCGCCAAGTACCATTCATCTTGACGTCCTCTCGGTCTGGTGATACCTTCCAGAGCTCAGACTTCATAGCTCTTGGTTTTGCGCTACACCTGCTGGTTCCAGTCGTAATTAATCAATGCCAACCGCGTCACCGATTCAACGTGACGTCGGTTTGCCTATTTCCTGTCTCAGCCACTGCTCGTGCCACCATTCTTGTTGATTACGGTCTGTGAAACCTCTCTGATTTCAGCTTATATTTCTAACATCGGCCTCGGACTTCACCCCCCTAACTGTCCAGATTTGTGAGTATGAAATACGGCTCCCTCTTCCTCTTGTATATATATATATATCTTGTGGCAGCCTTTTATGAAAAGTCTATTTCAAAATATATAATTCCAATGACATTTTTTAGCTTAAGAACTGTGATCTTGGCCATATTGAAATATGCAGTGGCACCTGAAAATTTATTGAGGGGCTTGAGTTGAATATAACTTGTTGACCTTTATCACTGAGAAAAGGCCGAATGAGACTCTGTTCAGTATTGAGCTTGATTTTTCTGCATATTGCTTATATAAATTGAACCACTGCTACTGAATTTTGCACTTATAATAGAATACTTGCCACTTGAATTGAGTTTTTTGACATAGAGAGAGAATTATGTAATGCAAATGAGTGTTGTTGCTAGCTTTGCTTGTTTTGAAATTTGTAAAGCAACTAAAATAAATGTTGTTGTTAGTGAAATTTGAGGAAATGAGTCCCTCATATTGTATATAAATCTTGCTATAAAACAATTGATTGTTGTGGCTCAAAAAATAGTGAAACCTGACGTTGAGCTTCATATACTTGATGGATGAATTCCCGATATCCAAATTCAGTGAATGCTTCACTTGGAAGAATAAACTGATGTAATAAAGAATAAGACCATATATTGTTGTGTGTTGATCTTGTGGACACTCGAGGAAATAAAATGTTGATATTAAAATTCCATTTGAACTCTTATTAATTTGTGTTGCTTTAATTCCAATATTCTGAATTTGATACGGTCAACTCCCTGTTGTTTCAGCTATATATGTCTTCTCAAAAGAAATTCGTTTTCCCTGGGCCATCAAAATCGACTCTCATGAAAGAGAGGGATGTGCCTCCGGCATCCGAGTGGAGGAAATCTCCTTATTTTGATAGGAAGGACTCGTTCTAGCGAGCAGCTACCTCCGCCACTTCTCTTTTGTCTCCGAAGGTGTAATAACCCTCACCACTGTTTACTGAATGACTACTGATTACTATTAAACCGAGACTGATTATGATTGATAACTAAAGTAATCGAAATACTGAATTAATTGACTGAAATCTGAAACTGATTGATTGAGTGCATCCATTTGAAATGCATGTCTATCTGTTGCCCGTTTCATTATCTGTTTATGTCTTTATGTTTAAACTGCTAATTGAAGGCCTTATCGGCGGCCGAACCCGAAATCGATTAGTGTTTTATGATCATCATAATTTATGTGATTTTATGGTATAATTATTGAATAAGTGATTTGGTATGATTAAATTAGAGTAAATGTTGGTAAATACATGAATTGAACTTATTTACAATTAGACCACTTAGTGGCCACTATCTACACACTTTTGAGACCATTACATTACACTCAAACAAAACATTTCTTCTCCCATTTCTTGTCTCAATCGACCTTGAGAGAGAGAGAGTGAGAATTGAATTGTTCTTGAGAAGATTGCTTGAAATCTTGAGGTAATTGTTGGAGAATTGCCTATTTGGGCCTCTAGACTTGAAATTGAAGCTCTAGGTAAGGAATTTAACCTCTCATTGTTGTGTTTAAGCTTGTTCATGCCTAGTTCTTGCATCCTTAGTGATTTGAGCCTTGAATTAGTCCATATATCTCAAATTGGAGCCTAACTCATGCATGCATGCCTTTAATTTGAAGTTTTGAAGTTGTCCTTCATGAAATGGTACATGCATGTTCATAATTTTGTAATGGTCCATGTTTTTAACTTGTTTTTGGAACAATTGGCTCACTATTGCATCTAATTGAAGCTTTGAAATGATTTGAATTCATGCATGTTTGCATGTTCTTCATGTTCATGGAAATGGATTTGAATTTGGATTTAATTAACTCACCCTTGGGCTTTGATTTCTCAAATTGAGCTTTGAAACTTGTTGTATATTGAGTTTAAATGTGTTTTCCAGAAATTGGGCCCAAGAGGTCGAGTTTTGAGCTGTAGAATGCTTGGTTTGAGCTTGGGAGGCAAATCTGGAAATTCCAGAATTTGGCTTTTTCGCTCGAGCGAAGGATTCCACGCTCAAGCGACCATCGTTTCTTCTGAGATCCGCTCGAGCGAAGGAATGGTGGCTCGAGCGTAAATTTCAAGCTCTCAGAATCTTGGTGCACGCAGACGCACGCTCGAGCGAGAGAACCTACGCTCGAGCGAGCGTCGAGCGAGCATCGAGCGGAGTTTTTCAACATCCAGCACTTTTTGCATTTTTGCAGATCGCTCGAGCGAGGAAGTCCACGCTCAAGCGACCCTACTGTTTTGACAAGCTCGCTCGAGCGAAGAAAGCCACGCTCGAGCGAGACCCCTGTTTTCTGAAAATTTTGTAAAGTCTTTCTAAGTGCATCTTTGCATCCTCATTCCATCCTAGGCATTCTTAGGCCTAGTTTAAGGCATCTTATTGAGGATATAGATGTAGAACACACCGAGGCAAATTAGGGATTTAGTTATTATCTTTCCCAACTGTGTAGCTTAGTGTGTGTTCAATCTGTAAACTGTGTAGGGTTGGCTTTCCGAGGAGACGCTCTAGTTCACTGTAGCCCAGAACTCTGTGAGTAACAATTGTGTAAAGATATGTTCAAAAAGATTATCTTCCGAACAACTGAACTGTACTGTTTTCTGAACTGTTTACTGTTAACTGAATGAATGTATGTCCTATATTCTGAACTGTATTGTGGCATCTTTAGCAACTACTGTTTACTGATTGATGGCCATCAACTGACTTTTCGGTCTTTTAAGACCTACTGTTTACTGTGCTGCTACTGTCACAGATATCTCTGGAGCAAAGTGCTGCACAGACTTAAGTGCTACAGTGTGAGCCACCTCTAGAATCTGTGCGAGACACTTCTTGAGTCCATACTGGGCTTTAAGCCAATCTGTGAAGTCTGGAGCAAAGTGCTGCACGGACCTAAGTGCTACAGTGTGAGCCACCTCTAGAATCTGTGCGAGACACCTCTTGAGTCCATAAGAACTGTTACTGTTACTGTTACCGTTACTGTTACTGTTACTGTTGCCGTTACTGTTACTGTTATTGTTACCGTTACTGTTACTGTACTGTTACTGTTACCGCTACTGCACTGTTACTGTTACTGTACTGTTACTGTTACCGCTACTGCACTGTTACTGTACTGTACTGTTACCGTTACTACTACTGTACTGACACTGCTACTACCACCGTACTATTTTGCTATTGGATGTGCCACGTACAATTATTATGATTTCTAAATGACTGATATGACATGAAGTATAAGCCACCGACTGTATAACTGATTTACCGAGGCAAACGACTGTTTAAAATACTGAAAAGACATTCTTTCTTAACCTCCTTTACGCATTATGTTATCCACTGGGCTTTAGCTCACTGCTCATATATATATGTAGGTGTACAGGCACCGGACCAATGCTAGAAGCGTCGGGGTAAACTCCAGTTTGTCAAGCCAACCAATGTGCCTCACTGCGAGGTTCCGCGTCTGCCATGCTATGGCTTAGGGGTGTTTTTATTTCCCCGTCTGTCTCTGTACCGTTTTGTAATACTGTATAGACTGTACTGTATTGTGTTAAAAGGGTTTTAGTCCCTGCTCTGAATGGCTGTATATAATGTACATACTGTTTTGTCACTGCCTGCACAAATGTATGAAAAGTCTTTTTGCATACAGACTGTCACAGCTCATTGGACATTGTTTTATTACTGTATTGGTTTCCGCCAAGCCCCTGTACTCTGTATTATTGTATTACTGTTAAGCAGGCCTTCGGTAATCTAGGATTACTGGCCGGTTACGGTGCTAAACCCACAGGGGCGGGTTTAGGTCGTGATAGAAGGGGGCTCCATTATGTCTCTCTGAGGACACTGATTCCAGACATGGAGCCCTTATTTCCCCTTCTTCGGTGCTACGCTTTAGGGTTGAGCAAGGGCTTTCCATACTACTATCCCCAGTTCAAGGCTTTCTCAAACCCTCATTTTGGTTGGCAGGAGTGGGTCGATGATGTCGTCTCAGACAGGAGCCTCTGTCAGCAGCTTCAGGAAGCCCGACTATTGATTGTAGTGAAAATATCTCGATCCTTATCCATTCGCCGCAACAATACTAGCCTTGAAGCCATGGCTCTCCGGTGGAGCACTAAGACACGCACTTTCATACTTGGTCAACATGAGATGGGGCCCACCATCGAGGATGTGTTCATGTTGCTGCGTCTAGAAGTGACTGGCCTTGATGCCTTCTGCCCTAAGCGGATACCCTTTGAGGATGATTCTCTGATCCAATCCCTAAAGCAAAATCTTCAACCTTGTGGTCAGTGGAGCTCTGTATTTGATGGTTCAGCGAGGAGGACTAAACGAGTGAGGACGGACCGTGCCTCCTACACCGCATTGATCCGTCACTTCTTCAGAGATCTTCAACCCTAGTTAGAGATGCTAACCCTGGTTCTCAAGAGTACGAGGTCGGCCCGATGTATGGCTCTAGGCTCTATTTTCTAGGATTTCTGGCTTATTTCCTCTCCTTATTCATTCTTCCAAGCACACCTCCAGATTCTCTCAACCCTTTTGTCTTCCCATTGGCAGTTAGGTTTTTCAAAGGGGATCAGATCCCTTTGGCCTTGCTATTTCTTGGAAACCTTTATTACCAGTTAGATCTGCTATATCGAGACATGGTACGTTCTGTGGGTTGGTATGAGTCTATCTCTTTCGTCCACAGTCAGTTCCTGCTTTGTTTCTTTTTTGAGAGGTTCCCAAAGTTTGCCCCTATTCTAACTATATTCGAGGCAAAAGTTCTGTGGGAGATAGTAGATAAAGAGGGTATCCCCGTGCTCGGTAATGACGAGTCTCGCACATTTGAGAAAGTGAAGACTTGCCAGCCGTTGATCACATGTTGGTCACGTGTCATTTCCACCTTATCCTTGAATACTTTGGTGGATGATCCTCGGCGCTTTGTGGCACGCCCCTATGTATGCCCACCGGTGGGTGTGACAACGCCACTTATCTATCATGGTTCCTCCCGCCTGGTGTCCTTTCCCTTGCCGAAGGGCATCTCTGCACACCTTGTTGATATGCTGATAATGGTTCGTTCCAGGTCGCTACCGATATGGCATGAAGAAGGCCTTGATAGTACCATCTATAGAGTTGACAGAGTAGCATGCCAATTCGGGTTTGACCAGCATGCCCCGGGACCAGTACCTCCTTTATTATCTTTTTCAGAAAGCTACGGGTGCTTTACTCGTAGACTTGTACACACCATGCTTCCTGTATCTGGCTTTTTGACGATGTCGGGTTTAAGCCGGGTAGGGGGTTTCACCCCCTCTTTTAGGAGATATTGACGGAAGAACATTGATACATTTTATTAAGTTTGTCTAGAGTAAACCGACTATATGTCTGCCTCCACAGATTTATAAAAAAGACTCTTCTGTTCGGTTGCTTGAGAGTCGAAAATCTGATCATATGTATGAGAGTTTCTTCGTTTCATTTGCTCCGACTAACCCTCCAGCTCAAACATCTACTTCTAGCTTGGCAATTGTTTCTCCAAAGCCAGTCTCTCTAAATAAGGCTTCTAGTCCTTGGACGACCCACCTCAAGAAGATGCCCCACAAGAGGGCTTCTGATGCCAGTTCTTCTACTCCTTGCCTTTCCAAAAGGCTCCATCAGGTACCAGATAGACATATTAAATTTTTTTTAGGGCCCTACTCCGTCTTTTGACCCTGCAGTTGCTAACGTTCTCAGTACCGTGGCTATTAGCCATGCTGCCCCTACTAGGCCAGACTCAGACCTGGATGACACTCTCCCTTTGTCTGCAAGACTCGTAAAGATGCGCATCCCTCGTATAACAGTTATAGATGATGTTGATGAGGCTGAGTCTTCCAATCATTTTTGTGACCTTATCCCGTGCGTGCGTCGTCACCGTCCTATTATAACTAAGGATGGCTCCCCATCGGTCAAATATTCCCCTCCTCGCTCAGTTTTAGGGGAGGAGCGCCATCTTGGCGACGAGGTTATCGGGGCTCACTGTTCTAATGTTGAGATTATTGAGAACCATGGCTCTGGTTCTGAAATTATTGAAGGGACTAGTGCTACAGAGATTGATGTCACAGGACATACTTCTGGAGGCAATGTAGAGACAAGGTGTGTTTTCGATAGACATGTTTCTGGAGGCTGTTCAGAGATGTGGTGTGCTTCTGGTGGTGCTAAGGGACACACTTCCAAAGGCGGTGTAGAAATGAGGTGCGCCTCTGGGAGTAGTGTAGAGGTGGATATGCTAGAAGTTTCTGAGACTCGCTCTGGCATTTATGGTGATTCTCATCCTCCAGCCTTCCTTTCTTCTTCAGGGATGATTGCTACTGTTCTGGCTTCATTAGACGTTGAGATCGATCAAGTGCCCCTTGTACGACCAAGTGACTTTGTTGATTCTAGAAGCCCTTCAGTTGCCCCGACTTTGCATAATAATTCTTCCTCAGGTAATCTTGTTTCTGAAGTTTGTATGTACTTCTATTTGTGAGAACTGTTTACTCAAATGGCTTTAGTGCTCTTTGTCCCGAATATGACTTCCCTTTTTTCTTTTTCTTTTTTTCAGTGTTAGCTGCTATCGGGGTCCTGCCTTCACCTGCCTCGAACTCTGCTCCGACTCTTTTTGTGACTCCTCATGGCTCTCCTTCTCGAGGGGACATACCTCCCTTTGAAACTAAAGGCTCTTTATTGCAAGTGCATTCAAATGTTTTGGATCTGAATCTCAGTGATTTCCACTTTGATAGTGATGCTTTTGGCATTTCCCATTATCGATCTATATTCTCAGGCTCGGGACCTCTCCCGAAAGTTACCCCTCGTGGTGGTTCATCTAACCTGATAGAAATTGAAGAGATTCCTGAGACTAATACCTTTCCGGCCCTAGTTCCTCCTCTGGCTTCTGGCAAAGTACCATTTCTCCACTATTGGGCAGCTTCTGAGTTTGCGTCGGTTCTACAGCTTGTGCATTCGAGTTACCCTGGGACCTTTGCTTCTTTTGCTTGCCAATGTCCACTCATTCAGACTGTTCTACTTGAGTCTTTTGCCACTATCCTATATAGCTTGGATAGGCAACGACTCTGTGACCTTAACGAGAAAGTAGTCGAGACAGCATATCAGGGGATTTCTGACATGGAGCATCATTAAATGGATCTATCTTGGCTTCAGAAGTGCCTGGATATAGCCTCAAACGCTAGTCGAATTGTAGAAGTTTTCTGTGCTCGCCTCTTATCGGACCTCTATAGATGAGACAAAGGCAACTCTCCGGGAACTTGAGTCGGGCTATGCTCGAGCCTTGGAGGCTTTAGAGGCACACTCTACTGCTTGTCCTCAGGATGTAGATATGATGAACAACTTCTTTGAGGGTGTTTTTAAAGGAGATTGAGTTGTTCTTTTTGCATTACTTTCTGGCCCCTTTTGATAAAAATGTTTTATCTAGGACAATGCAATGGAATGACAAAGATTTTGTTTGTGGAGATTTTCTTATTGTTTTCTCATTCTATTTGATAAAACATTTATCTCGAATGATACAATGGAAATAACAATTACATGCACATGTTTATAAAAGCTGAAATATTCTCATTAATTCTTTAACTTTCTTGACAAAAGTATAAAATATTCATCACAAGTAATGGAATAGATATACATCATAAAGGAAATCAGCTTCTTCAAAACATAAGGAAAATATAACTTTTAGATAAAACAAGAAGAATGAAAACAAGATTTAACATAGATGAGTCTATTTATGGATAGTAACGCTTGATGAACTTTGCATTGAGCGGGCCTGTTCGGAAGCCATCTTCAAACTTTACGAGGCTGTAGTACCCGCTTGAGCTTGTTTGAACCACCTTGTAAGGCCCTTCCCATTTCGGAGAAAACTTGGGCAGGGGTTGTCCTCGCATGATTGTGTCTACAATCTTCCATACTAGATCACCCTCTTCAAACTTTCTTGGCACCACAGTCTGATTATAGGCTCAGGCGATGGACTCATGATACCTTTCCATGACTTTTGCGGCTCTATCTTAATTTTCCTCTAATGCCTCCAGTCTGATGGTTCGAGGCTCAAGTACCATTCCTGAAGCGAGAGCCATCTGAGCGGATGATGTCTCCAACTCTATAGGTAACACTGCCTCGGACCCATACACAAGGGAGAAAGGAGTTGCTTGTGTTGGCTTTCTCTTTGAGGTGTGATATGCCCATAGGGCTACTATCAACTGTTCAAACCAAGTCTCACCAAATTCATCTATCATCTTACTCAGAATTCTTATCAGGGTCTTATTCGTGGCCTCTGCTTGCTCGTTCCCTTACGGGTAATAGGGTGTGGATTTGTGATGCCACACTTGGTAAGTCTCTAGGAGGCCCTTCACATGCTTGTTTATGAAGAAGGGCGTGCCATTATTCAAAAGGATGGTGTTCGGTACTCCGAACCTGCGAATGATATTTTCCTTGATAAAGTTTGCAACTATGGGCCCAGTAGCATTCTTCAAAGGGATTGCCTCGACCCATTTTGTGCTCAACTCCGTGGTTGCAAGGATCCATTTATATCCTTTGGATGGTGAAGAGATAGACCCTATAAGGTCAAAAGCCCAGGTATGAAATGGCCACAGTGTTCAGATACTATGTAGATCTACAGCCGACGCATGGATCAAGTTTCCGTATTTCTGACAAGTCTGGCACATTTTCACGTGATTTGAGGCATCTGACTCCATGGTCGGCCAGTAATACCCAAGGTGTATCAGTTGCTCGAACAACTGAGCTCCTCCTTAATGTTCAATTTCATGGGCTCTTCCGAGGACTAGTTCCGACTCTTCTTTGGAAAGACATCTCAGGGGAGCGCCCTCAATGCTTCTTCTGTAAAGCTTGTTTTGATGAAGAAAGTACCGCCTCGCTGTCCTCTTGAGATATGCAATGTCTCTCGGATTCTCAGGTAATGTCCCCTCAATGTAGACTTGTCTCCAGTCGGGGGTATCAATTTCGAAACAATTCTCACCCTCCCGGATGTATGACTGACATTTGGGGCATTCTTTCTGTAGTTAATTAGAGGCATTGTCCATCTCGGGCCAATAGTAGCCTTGCTTCTAAATCCTTCTGTACAGACTGTGTCACGACCCAACCCCAGGGTTTAGGGTTGGAATCGCAACTTACTAACTTATGTTATTTGTAGCAAATTTAACTGCGCAAGCGGAAATAAAATAATGAAATGGAAAATTTACTTCATTTTACTATTTAAGAAAAAGAAAATACATCTCTAGGGCTTTAGTTATTTTATTAGTCAGTGACCGGCCCCGAGTAGGACAAAAAGGAAGCAAAACTAAAAAGATAAAAAAGTGGTTCAACAGCAATCCATGTGCGGGTTCCATTTTGTGGGGTTATGGGTTTCCCCTACATCTCGTCACCTGAAAGGGTAACGGCTATAAGCACACAGCAGAGTGAGAAATATTATGCCAAGAGTGTAAGGAATACAAAATAACCATGGATAATTAGTTAGGCTAAAATATTTACATAATTTAATTTGAAATAATAATTTATTTAAAGTGGCAGAATACAGAAATCATGTAAATAAATAATCATAACTACGATATAAAACAAAACAGAACAAATGTCACAGAAGTGACAGTTAGAACAGAGGTCAATGGATCCATGACAAACAGAGGACCACAGAGTGGCCAAACAGAGACCCATGGTTATTTAAGTCCCCCAAGGTGTGGGACCCCCGTGGTAGTACTCACAAAACATAATTGTTTATAAGGTTATAGTCAAATATACACTAAAATTTAAATAAACATATCCATGGGTTTCCTTTTAAGTAAATAGAGTTTAGAAAGTAACCCACGCAACTGAAATATTTATAAACATAACTTTTATTAATATAACTTAATAAAATATAACTTGTATAAAATAAGCTATGGTAACTCCAAACATTCGTAAAATATATAATGATAAATCAAGGTATAATATAACTCACCTTAATAGTGATCCTTAGCCTTACTCCATTAACACAACCTCCCTACTATAAGTTTAGTACTTAAACGCACTTCTCTCGTTTTCTTTTTCTTCCTTTCCTTTGGTTTTTCCTTCACAGGTTGTCCCACTCCTTCCTATTTATAGGGAGGTCAGGCTACTCTTACGCCGACACATGGCGAATTACAATCTTTCTACAGATTTGTTCAATCTCACTTGGATATGTCATTTATTACGGAAGATTTATTCTTATCTTATGATAATTACACTCTTGCCTAAATTAATCCTCAATTAAATTTCACTTTATCGTATACCAACAGAAAATTAATTATTTATTTTACTACCACACCCACTATTATTATTATTATTGTTATCAATAATATTATTTATTCCCTCTATTTATTTAATATCTTTAACTCTAATTTGTATTATAAATTTTATATTTGTGTTAGTTTAGCCTCAAATAATAATCCCTAATTAATCCCATATTTGATAACCCAACGCCAATTTAGATTTATATATTTATTTATTTAATAATCTATCATCACATGCAACCATAATTATATATAATTATAAATATTTATGTGGTGCTTAATTTAACGTTCAGGGTGTCACAGACTAATATCCCCGTCCCTGCAGGACTTTTCATGAATCTGCTGGAGTTGGAAGCTTGCTTCTTGTTGGCCAATGCATCGGGCTAGAAATCCAGTATTCCCTCGGAAGTAAAGTTCACCTTGGATAATCAGGAATTGAGTAAGCTTGGCCATAGTCAATTTTCTGACTTTGCTTCTGAGTTGTTCAAGGATTTCTTCTCTCCAGTCCTTCGGAAAGTCTTTGTTCTCAGGAATTAATGAAGGCTCTGTTCTCTTCTTGATAACGATTGTCGCCTCCTCCTTGGGAATGTCAACTCTTACCCCTAGTGTTGCGAGGGCATTTGAAAACTTGTTGTCAACTCTTACCCCTAGTATTGCGAGGGCATCTGAAAACTTGTTGTCGAAGCGAGGCACATGCTCTATTTCGACATTTTGAAATTTGTCAAGAAGCCTTTGGACTATCGTACGGTATGTGGCCAAGGCAAGCTCTTTTAAGACGAACTGTCCCAAAACTTGCTTCATTATCAGCTTTGAGTCCCCCCGAATTCGAATTTTCTTGATATTGTGTTTCTCAGCTGCTATCAAGCCCAAAATAAGAGCCTCATACTTGGCTTCATTATTTGAACAATGGAAGTCCATTTTATAAGACAAATACAACTTTTCCCCACTTTTGCTTATAAGGACTATCCCGGTTCCACCTTTCCTTCCAGCTACTGCTCCGTCAAAGCTCAATATCCAAAAGCTTTCCTCGGAAACCATAGTTGCATGCATTTTTCCTCTTAATTCTTCATTCACTGGTTCATAGTCACCACTTGGAAATTGGGCAAAGAGATCGGCTAAGGCTTGGCTTTTGATCGCCTTGGGAGCTACACATGTGATCTCGAATTCACACAGTGCTAACAACCATCTTGTTATCTTCCCAGTTAGAGCAGGCTTATTGAGGAGGTATCGAATTGGATCACTTCTGGTAACAATCTGAATCTGATGTGCTAAGAAGTAATGTCTGAGCTTTTGGGCGGTGAATACCAAAGCTAAACAATGTCTCTCTACAAGAGTATATCAGATTTCTGCTCTCGAATCTTCCGGCTGATGTAATATACCGGGCATTCTACTCCATCTATATCTTGGACCAATAATGCCCCTATGGACTTGGAGGGTTGAAGTTAGGTACAACATTAGAGGCACCCTGGGCTACAGGGCTATCATGGTCTGAGGCGAGGTCAAGGCTGCCTTGATTCTCTCGAAGGCCTTTTGGTGCTCTTGGTTCCACTCGAACTTGGTATCTCCCTTTAACAAAGAGCTGAAGAGGGCAGAGATCTCTGCAAGTGCTGGAATAAACCTCTAAATATAAGACACCTTCCCAAGGAACTTCTTTAACTCTTTCTAAGAATGCGGAGGAGGCATTGCTCTGATAGATTTGACCTTGTCTTCATCTGCCTCGATACCATGCCTATGTACAAGAAACTCGAGAAACTTCCCAGCTGTCACCTCGAAAGCACATTTGAGAGGATTCATCCTCATTTTGAATTTCTGGTACCTCTTGAATACTTTCTCAAGGTCTCGGAGATGGTCATCTTTTTTCTTGGATTTCACCACTAGATCATCAACATAATCTTCCACCTCATGATGGATCATGTCATGAAAGATCGCAGTCATAGCCCTTTGGTAAGTTGCTCCGGCATTCTTGAGTCCGAAAGGAATGACTGTATAGAAGAAGTTTCCGAGAGGTGTTCTAAAAGCAGTCGTTTATGCGTCCTCTTTGGCCATCTTAATCTGATTGTATCCGCTGAATCCATCCATAAATGAGAACATCTGGTGTCCTGAGGTGGCATCCATGAGAGTGTCGATGTGAGGTAGATGGAATTCATCATTCGGGCAAGATTTGTTCAAATCTCGAAAATCTACACATGCTCTGATTTAACCATTCTTCTTCTTCACTGGCACTATGTTTGCCAACCATATGGGGTACTATATTGGCCGGATGAAACCTGTCTGTTGAAGTTTTTCAATCTCCTCCTTCATTTTCTCTTCGAGATCTAGATAATATTTTCGAGCAACTTGCTTGATTGATTTGGAGTTTGGGAACACATCAAGATAATAGGAGACTAGGTCAGGATCTAGTCTGGGCATTGTGTTATATGACCAAGCAAACACATCTGAGTATCGGCTTATCAATTTTAATAATTGCTCCCGTTTTTCTAGGCTAAGGCTCGAACTTATGAATATCGGCCTTGGAGCATCTTGTCCATCACTCAGATCTACTTCAATAAGTTGTTCGGGCTAAGGCTTCGGCCCATCTTGCATGCATTCTAGAGCCACTTCAGGCTTTATTACTATGTCATTGTCAAGAGGCTCTTCTTTTGACTCGGAGTCGGTGGCTAAAGAAACCAGCACCCCACACCTTCACAAATAGTACACCATCTTGCCTCATTCTCGGACTTTCATCACCTTTCGAGAAATAGGCTGACTTTCTGGTCGAGATGTCGTCCGTTTACTTGATTCTGCCTTTGGCTCATTGTCATCTTTGATATCCTCCCAACGAGGAATTTTGACCCCCCGAGGCTTAGAGGTGCTGGCATTTTCTTAAACAAACAATTCGGTGAAGTAGATGGCATCAAAATAATGAGTTTCATGGGTCTTGAAAGGCCTTTTTGTAGCTTGAATTGTCACCGTCTTCTTTTCCCATTTAACCTTAACACACTAATGATAACTTGACGGTACAGCCCCATATCTATGCATCCAGGTCCTCCTTAGAATGATGTGATAATTTGCCTCGGAATCGATAATATGGAACTTGGTGGCCGTACGAATCTCTCCGATGGCTAAATCAATTGTTACATATCCTATAGTAACTCTACTTTTTCCACCGAAGCCAATGATGACCATCGGTTGCTTGCCAATGTTCTCTTCAGAGATTCCGGCCTTCTCTAGAGTAGCACGAGTCATAATGTTGATAGAGGCTCCACTGTCTAGAAAGGCCCTTTTGAACTCAACCCCGTTAATCAAAATAGTCACATAAAGCGGGCGGTTGTGAAAAAAAGGATACTTCTGATCAGTCTTGGAGAAAGTAATGACACTAGATTGCTCTTTTGCATTCCTCGGGATAAATCCCTCAGTCGACATGCATTCCTCATGGTGTGCCTCGGCTATATTGATAATAGCCTTGGTGATTTATGTTCTTGCCTCCCTGGAAAGTCCAAGCTAGTCGAATAATTACTTGAATTTTACACAGTCTTGCAGGGTTTTGGTATAGTGATCTGGATCTTTCTTCACTCTTGGAGGCTCGTAGTTAACTATCTCCTCGGTTTCTTCAAAATAAGATGCCATATAAACATGGTATCCTCATTTTCCGTAGTATTCTTCTCCCCCTTCTGGATCGAAAGGACCTTCGACATGAGCCATGAGGGCTCTACCTTCTGGATCGACAGCACTTCTATAATGAACTTACTCACCCTCGAGCTCGAAGGTGTCGTCTAGATAACAATCATCGTCATCGAGATTGGCAATAGCCTTAATCATCAGGCCTTCATAAGCTATCATAGCAACACTCTTGCCATTGTCTCGGTGCTAAGGATATGGTTGTTCTCGGATGTCTTGAGTCCCTTGCTTTTTGAACCTCAATTCATCAGCCTCAACTTTATCTCTGAAGATTTTCCTGAGAGTCTAACACTTCTTTGTCAGATGTTTCAATGTGTGATGACAGACACAATACTCAGGGCTCTCACGGTCCTTCTTTGATGGAATTTCTTCGATATAAGGTAATTTTAGCTCTCTGTCAGCCACCTATTCCTTAACTAGAGCTTTTACCTCCTCGATCCTGCATATTGCTTCCTCTTCTGACCTCTATGACCCCCTCCTTGTGACTTTCGGGTGTCTGGGGTAGAGACAGCAGCAACAATAGGTCTACGAGACGATTTGAAGCTAGTCTTGTATCTGGCCTTAAATTCGAACTCCTGAGCCTGAGGAGTGCTAATGTTCCAAGCTGCTTCTATTAGTGCCAAGAAGGTGGGTAGTTTGTGATTAACTAGAAACATTTTATACCTATTCAATGCCCCCTCTAGACAGATTTGAACTAGATAACTCTTCTCCACAACTTCATGGCAATCCACAGCCTTGTCTTGAAACCTTTTGACGTAGTCAAGGATGTCCTCACTTTCTCGTTACTTTTCCTTACACAATGTAAGTGTGGTCACCTTCTCCGCCACTTAAAAGAACTTGGAGTGAAATTTGTTAACCATTTTCTTCCAACTTCGGATAGAGTTTGGGGCCAAATAAACATACCAACTATATGCTCGGTCAGTGAGGGACTTAAAGAATTCTCTCAGTCGGAGGACGTGGTTTGAACTATGAATACTTAGAGTCTCGATGAACCGCACAACATGTTCTCAAGCATTTCCTTGCTTGCCATCGAATTTGATGAACTTCGGCACCTTGTACCCCTCCGGGTATGGATAACTCAACATCTCGATAGGGTATGGTAGCTTGACATCTGGATCGGGCAAAGAAGGTAAAGTCCTCTTGCCCCATTCAAGATCAAATATGACTTGCACATCAGCGAGAGTGAAAAACTGTTGAGGGAGAGAGTTTGATGGTGGCATTCCCAGAACTTGGCTTATGGACCCGAAGACTGAGCTAGAAGCGACTTGGTCATTCTGGTGTTAAGAATTCATCATTGGTGAAGACACTTGACGATACTGGCCATTAGCGCCTATGGACAAGCCAGTTGGTGATGGGGCATTGAATTGAGGCCTATAAAGTTCACCGCACGGCACAGCAATACCGGGTTGGGCTTGCAAATTTGTTGTCGGCACCAAAGGAGGCCCGCTCGGTACTTGAGTAATATTTATTGGTGGTAGAACAAGATTAGGTATAGACAGAGCTCCCTTTTGCGCCATCATGTCCCTTATATTTGTCTGGACACTAACAGTCACCGGAGCACCATTCATTACACCGGAACCTCCTCTAGTCACCATTGGATCTTGGCTTGGCACGCCATGGAGCTCGGGCGTGGACAAACTGCTGCCGCCTACTGTGGTTTGAGCATGTGTTACTGCGGTTGTGTTGCCATGAGCCACAGGCTGACTGGGGCCTACTTCTCCTTAGGTTGGATTTTGCACTTCGTCGGGGATAATTCCACCGCCGGTGCAAAAGTAGGCTGACTGGGGCCTACTTTTCCTTGGGTTTGATTTCCATTTGGCGCTGGTGCAAAATTAGAACTCATCACCAACATGGTGTGAATGAGATTCTGAAAAGTGGTAAGAATCTCCTGTTGAGTATTTTGAAGTTCTTGAATGCTTCGAGTAAAAGTGGTTGATTTGGAGCCATGGTCCTGTCATCGCCACCGTTAGAGGATCCTTGTTGGTGAGCTTCATCTTCTCCTTCCATCCTTGCTGGAGTTGTGCGGGTTCCAGATCTTGTTGAGACCATTAACCAATCTGCCTCTCCAATGAAGTCGCCAAATATATGAAAGGGTTCAAGAACGTCGTTAGAAAATTCGAAGATTTTTGAAGAAAAATTCGAATTCTTTAGAAAATGATGAGAGGCTTAGATTCTTCAATAGTCACAACTAAGAACACAAAAGCAAAGAGATGATGGAGATAAGAGATTAGGTGAAGAAGAAGGCAAAGTAGTTAGAAAGAGAATAATGACAAAGGTTGATAATGGAGAAGGGAAATTAGTTCTTTCCCAAGAGTTATCTCTCCAAAATCCATCCCTTGTAAAGCTATGGATGGGTGCTATTTATATGCACCTCATGATGTAGGATGGAGCCCATGTACATGACACATGAGAAATATTCTCTTTAACCACCTTGTTCGAGAAGGTAACCTCTCCGAGGATGAGAAAAACCCCAAAGAGGAAATCAATCTCTCGGCAAACCCTTCTTCTTAGCCACACTTAACCAATGATCCCCAATCATCCCAAAGGCCGAGGTAGTCCTAGAGGACCCCTCGTCGCTAAATAATGCCGAGTCTCATGGACCTCCCGGGGTCGTGCCACCTCGACCCGGGTGTAATTTAAATTAACCGATGAGTGAATTAATCTCCACCCTTCGTCCTCGGGATTCAAGCCCTTTGTTCGGGCTCTAACCTCACTCATGATTCTGGTGGGTTGATTCCAAAATGCTCCAAGTCCGTAAGTGTTCTGGGACTCACCAATGGAGCAACTTCTAGATTGCGATCGAATCTATTCAAAGCCCGAGTGCCTCGAATCTCTAGGCTTACTCAATACCCTTTCGAGTCCGGGCCTGAGTAAGTCTCTAAGTTCGTGGATCCGAACCCTTTCGAGGCTTGGAGCAATTTGGCCATTTGATGGCGATTAATCCGAGCCCACCAATCTTGGTCTTGCAATAAATTTGGACCCACCAATCGTAGACTTTCTGATTGGGCCTAATTAATTGAGAGGATTCAAATTAAGTCCTCTTACACAAATTTTCCACACTCAAATCATAATTCCAAAACTAACAAACTCAAAATACAATTTTATTCTCAAATTATATTTAGAAAACTCTACCAAACACTACCAAAAAGACTTTGACACACTGTTTTGAGTCTTATCATAAGTGGTTCTCTATATTTATTTTAATTTTAAATATAAAAAAAAAAAACAACGAAAGGAGAGACGGTGACATAAAAAGAAACAAATAAATATTTTGACACAAAATTTAACTTTTATTTAATGTAATAGTATAGATTAATGTTGATTATGAATTATTGTAATAAATTATTGAGAAAATTAATGAAATATTCCTCTTCAATTTTGTATAGTAGGAGAGGTTCAAGATGTTTTTTTTTTATTAGCTAAGGTCTCTTAATATTTTCACAGAGAAAATTAAACTCAGATAAATTTTGCCTGACTCAGAGAAATTTCTCTGATTTCATAGAAAAATTTTGAAATTTTTTGAAATTTCTCTGTGAAAATTGAAATTTCTTTGAGTCGGAACAAAATTTCTCTGAGTCGAATTTTCTTTATACAAATGTTGAGAGACCTTAATTATTATAAAAATATTAAATGTCATTTATCTTATAAAATCTTAATATCATAGATTTAAAAAAAAAATCACTAAATTATCAAATTATAATTTATTACTTTTAATGGTTTTGATTGTGACCCATTATGATAGATCTGGTTAACTAAAATGATATTCTGGATTGTTTTGGAAACTCACTTCTTTAGTCACTTTTTAATTTTTTTTTATAAAAAAACGTGTAAAAAATATAAAGAAAAATAATGAATTTTTAATTAAAATAGTGAGTAACCAGAAGACCTTAATTTTATTTGGGTAAATTACATTGACACCCCTTGAGGTTTGGTTCAATTACTACCCACCCCTTGACATTTTGGAAATTATATTTCCATCTCTGTGGTTAATAGTCTCATTTCACAAACTCCCCTTACTTATATGAAAGATAACAACTCCTAGTAAAAAAATAGATGAAATTACATTAAAAAAAAGTAAAGAAAAATGGGAAAAAAATAGAAAGTAAAGCAAAGCAAAAAAAAAAAAAGAGTGCATGAGTTCAATATCTTTATTCTGTCTAAATAATTACAATAACAAGGATTAGTGTAATTTTCTAAACGTCAAGAAGTGATATGTATTAAACCCAAACCTCAAGAGGTATAAGTGTAATTTATCTATTTTATTTTAAAGTGATGTTAATTACGACTTAATGTGCATATAATTTATGGATAATATTTATTGTTTTAGATCTAATAGTAACAGTGAGGATGCATATAATTCTTTTTGGTCACGAAAAGCAAAACTTTTCAACATGATTAATGTTGTATAGAAATCATTGTTCACTGAATTTTCTAAAAAATATAGTTATTATTAATAAGGGTAAATTAAATACACTTCTTAAGGTTTGAATAAAATATAAATTATTCCTGTGATTTTAAAAATTAAATTTCAGTCCTTGAAGTTTTTAATTTTGTAACAAATTACCCTTTTTATTAATAAATCATGAAATTAATTAACAATTTTTAATGATATTAGAAACGGTAGTGCTACATGCATCAATTAGTATACTAACTAGTGTACCAACACTA
This sequence comes from Camellia japonica, assembly GCA_030407325.1. Taxonomy (NCBI): domain Eukaryota; kingdom Viridiplantae; phylum Streptophyta; class Magnoliopsida; order Ericales; family Theaceae; genus Camellia; species Camellia japonica. The sequence goes on from JAPPVO010000029.1 coordinate 178,137,427, forward strand.
ATTATTACATTATTATTGACCCCACTCATTAATTACATTACAAATACCAAAAACTTCTTAAATTATGTCACATCATCAATTAGTACACTAGTTAGTACATTAATAGGTGTATATAGTATTATTCTATTAGAAATATATTTCAATTAATAATTTCAGTAGTCTTATTATTGTATTAGAGAGCACTTATGAATTTTATTTTTTTTAGTTAATTCTATTAAATAAAAAATTCTGACAATGAAATATTTGTAATTTTCGAAACCACTTAGAGCAATTTGTACTTTAAGTAAACCTCATGAATATATGTATAATTTACCCTATTAATAAATATACATAAAACTCATGACCTTTTTTTTTTGTTTTTTGTTTTTTAAGGTGGGGATGACATTTTGTTTATGGTAAATTACAAATACACTCCTGAAATTTGTTTAAAATACGAATTGCAAAATGTGGTTTGAAAAATTACAAATACCTCATTGTCAGAATTTTTTATTTAACATAATTAATTAAAAAAATAAAATTTCTAACTGTTCACTTATATAATAATAAAATTATCTGAATTATTAATTGAAATAAAATTTTAACATTATTAAAAACAGTTAATTAACTTGATAATTTATTAATAAAAAGACCTATTTGTTATGAAATTAGAAACTTTAAAGAGCATAATATAATTTTTAAAACTACAAAAAGTTATTTATAATTTAAGTAAATTTCAAGAGATGTGTTTATAATTTATCCTTCTGTTTATTAATAAAAAAAAATTAAGTAAAAAAATCCATTCATATAACATTTTCCCTTGGTATCATTTCCTTTTCAGAAAAATTTCTTGGAAAGGGTCCCAAAGCTCACTTGATGAAATTGCAACAATGTAAACTTTCGATTTCAAAAAAAAAAGAAAAGAAAAAAAGAGGAAAGTACCATTCATAAGGTACAATCAATCATCTTCTTAGACTAATAATCCATGGACCCACGATGATAAATATTGTGAGGCTTTTATAAGCTTGTCATCTTATCATCTTTGAAAAGTCTATGTGGGGAATATTTTTTTCTATACCACATCTTTATTTATTTTTGAGTATTACTTTGAAATTTTTATATGAAAAAGATACCCACTGAAAAACAAAAGCACATCACCAACCTCTCACATTTGTTAGATTGCTGAAAAATATTTTGAAGAATTGACAATTAAATATATGGATAAATTACTCATTACTCTCGAGATTAAAATACCACCAGTTTCGTATTTTTTTTATATATTTGCACTAATTTTTCAAAAATAATGCAGATGACGAATAGACGCTGAAATAAATAAAAATTAATAAAAATAGATAATATCTTTTTTTTATTTATATGAATAATGAATTACCGATACAAAATATTATAATTATTAAGTGAATTTAAATTTTAAGAGAGATTAGTATAAATATATCAAAAGTGTTAGATTACTTACATTTTCTACAAATTTCAAGCAAACTACGCCTCCGTTGGGAAGTGGGTTTGGCTTTTTGACTTTTTTGGCTATATGAGCCTGGGCTCAAAACTTAGTTTGGGAAGACTTTTGGCTTTTTGACTTTTTTGACTTTTTTGTGAGAAAAGAGTGTAATGATTATGGAGTTGAATGTGATATTTTGTCTGTTGTGGCTCATGAGCCTATTCTGTCTTTTGTGGCTCATTGAGCCAAAAAAGCCCAATGAGCCCTTGCCAAATACCTATATATTTTGATGACTATAGCATTATTATTTAGGGGCCATTATAAAATGGCGGGAAGTAAAAATTTGTTTTACTTGTGATTTCTTTTTCTTTTTTTTTTTATATAGAAAAAACTACACCGCTATGTGTATAATTATTTTTAATCTTTTACACTAATTTATAATTTTTGCTTGCTATATTATTTTTATTTTTATTTCGTTGTGCAAATTTTGACTATGGTTTAATAAGAGTTGCAAACGAGTTAAGTCGAGCTAAACTGAACTTTAGTATGTTTGGACTTATTTATTAAGATTTTAATGAGTTCAAATTCGAACTTGAACTCAAAAAAAATTTAACGAACCGAACTTGAGCCAAGTTGGCTTGGATTTGACTCGAACTCCTCACGAGTTTAATGAGCTAAAAAATTTATAAATTCATAATTGCGTATGAGAGTAAAGTTACAATTAAACCTTTAATTATACAATTATATATAATATATATAAACATATATATATATTACTAAAATAATAATATACCACTACTATTATATAAATATATTATCTATAGTTAGTTATTATTTATATTTATATTTTTTAAATATATAAGTAACATATTTGTCTTATTTTGTACATATTTTTACATTATTTAAATATAAATAATAAATATTAAACAAGCTAATTAACAAGTTGAACTTATAAGTCGATATTTAGTATGTATAGACTTATTTATTAAAATTTTAACGAGTTTGAACTTGAATCAAATATAAAAAATAAAATAAAATTAACAAATGAAATTCAAACCAACTCTTATCAAATTAAGTTCAAATCTATCCAAATCTATTTACGAACAATTTTATTCAGGGTACTGTTATGGTGTGCAACTTACGCCTTACACTTACGCCTTTTCTGTTTACAGTCCTGCTTTTATTTTCACCTTTCATTTATATTTTTTGTGTAAGTGACACATAATGTGCAACCCTCAAGAGTTGCACACTTAAGAAAAGTCCTTTTATTCATTTCCAACCTTACATGTACATGCCGTAGATGATTTTGTCTTTTGATTATAAAGATGGGTTGTGCTTATCAATTATCAAATAAAAATCTTGATAAGATCATCCAGATCTAGATCTATCCGGATGGCATTGGTACGATTGTTTGATACAGCTGTCATTAATTAGTAACGACAAAAGCTTGTCCCCCTTCGAATATCAGCACGTGAAAAAGATATGTGCCCAACTCATACACATCATCTTTGACACATGACGGTCTTTTGAAAAATTGATAAAAAATTAATTTTTAATTTTTTTAGATAAAAAAATTAATTTTTTGAATAGTAACTTAGGTGAAAAGGTTAACTTTTTTTTGTTAAAAAAGCTAAAAGCTAGCTTTTGCTAGATTGTCGAAGCAAGCCATCCTATAATTACGATTTAAATTAAGGCTAAAACTTCTATTCTGTCCTTAATTGAATTGAATGGTGTTATTGAATCGTAATGGGTCTAATTTTAGATCCTCCATAATAATTTAAATCATTCAATATGTAAAATTTATTGAGAATATTATGTGCCGTTTTGAGAACTCTGATAAAAAGCAACGTTTTTAGGCTGGGAAAAAACACTGAAGTGTGCAAAAACGCTGAAGACACCATTTGGGAAGCTCCAAAAACGCAACTCGGCCAGTTACCAAACTACCCTTAGCTTATGTAAATTTCTTCAATTGGCTGAGGGTATTTTGGTCATTTTGTAATAATGTGACACTTTTAAAAAATATTAAATCAAAAAACAAAAAAAAACAGTTTTTTACTAACTTCCTAAATCACTACCAAAAAAGTCAAAAAGCTTAGTAAAAAATCAAAAGCCAGCTTTTTACCAACTTCCCAAAACACCCCTCTATAAAAAATTATATTAATCGAACATAGATAGATATTTGATCAGATTGTATTTGTTTCAACGACAATTATGATTTTAAATATAAATTATAAACACAAATATAAATTAATCAAATGATTATCGATATCCGATTAATATAATTTTTTTATAAAAATAATATACTCGATCAATTATACATATTCAACGATTTAAATTTTGAATCAATGTGATAGTGGGATTTGCAAATAATCAAAATTAAAGTTCAATATGATATTAATGGATTAGTCTTTTCAAATTTAAATTTTAATTCAAATACAATTGTGGGGAAGTGGTTTGGAAATACTCTTCGAATCCTGGAAGACGCCAATGATCCTTAGCTAGTCACCTGCAAGGATACAAATACTCCGGTCGGGGGTGCCGGAATTAGCACTCCGACGAGCAAGTCAGTTCTTCTATTCAAGAAAGCTTGTTCACTAAGTTTTTAGAAGTGATTCTTACCTACCTTCACAGATCTGAAACTCTTGTATTTATATCCATTTTTTGGGCCTCGGGGCCAGAGTCTACTTTTTATTTAATATTCTTTCTTTTGTCCTGATATGCCTTCTCAAGTCTATTCGGCCTTAAGTACGTAGTCGGCGTCCCAGTTGAGCCGAATGGAGCCGTTCAGTTCCCGGCTCCTCGGGTATACTAGATTTCGTTCCTCTATCTATTTGGCTCCCACAATTGCCCCCCAAGCGTTCTGTCAATGACAGTTGGGTGAAATGCTTGGTTCCAATTTTCAAATACTCTGAACCGAAGTTCGGGGATCAGACTTATCACGCGGACGTTTAATTACTCCCCCTTTAATCATTGCCTCAACTCCCCGACCCTTCGTACACACCTATTTATTATGATTTTAAAATCTGATGTCCTTTCGAATCCGTGTTCTATGACGCTGATTGCTGGGTTGCTCTTCGAATCGTTCTTGCAATTCTTCCGTATGTGATATTCTCTTCATTTTTGTAAGTTTTCTTCTCCCTTGCTCTGAAGCTTTTCCTAGTTTGTTTATTCCGTCGCGTATCTCATAGACAGTAGGTTATGGCGAAACATTTGAAAGACCTCCTTTCGTCAGATCGAATTGTTGGCTTTAGACGCCATTTTTCTGTTCCTGACGATGTCCACCTGTCGTTTGTGGCGGACGGCACTCTTGACATGGAGATGGAGGACGAAACCACGATTGTCTTTCCCCTCTTGTCAATCGCAGAGGGTGGAGTCCGCTTTCCTCTTCACCCGTTTCTGAGGGCTGTTCTTCGCCATTGGGATTTGATCCCTTCCCAACCCAATGTGAATTTCTTTAGAATTATAATGGGGGTCGTAGCGCTGAACCGCTGCCTTGGGATTAACCTTGGCATCCCTGCCATTCGGCATTGTTATGCTTTGGCCAAGTCCTCTGGTCGGCACGGGCGTTACTTCCTCAGAGCCAAGGATACAGACCATCAGTTAATCACTATGCTTTCCAGTTCTGGGAAACGAGTTGATGATGTTATGGTCGTTGTCCGCGGCAACTGGGAGTTCAGCGAAGGGGAGGACCGTGTTGATCCTATTCCTAGACGTAGGGGCGAACCAGGTCGCCGAATGCTTTCTTGCTTGTGTTGTATGCTCATATCTGCCATACCGTTTTCTTGAGTCTTACGGCTTGTCTTTTGCAGGGAGCGATTTAAAAAAGGTCCGAGCTTCAACTGACGACGCCGTTCTTTCGGATATTAGGATTGCTCTTAGTTATTTCGGCCGTTGCAGTCTTCACAAGCAGGGAAGAGCGGCTCACGTTCTGCTTTGCTACGAGCCTACATATACGACCTTTTCGGCTGCGGAAAACATACCGATTCCGGAGGGAGAAAATTTTCTTGTTGCTCGTATTTTTTCCGACTTCAAAAACTTGAGACGAGTAGGTTTTGAAGGGTTCGATTCGGACAATACTGAAGTATCCCATACTGCCGAATCAGATCAGTCCGAGGCCGAATCTGAAGAGGTATTGGATTCTGCCGATCCTCCCTCTACATCGGGGCGGGGGAACCTTTCTGTTGACGACGTTCCTCAACGTACAGACAACTTTCTCCTCTCGGGATCTACTAACATGGCTGGGTTAAGCCTGACAAAGCTCGCTAAGAAGGCGAATGCGGAGAGGTTAGCTGCACGGCGAAAAGCGGAGGGCCTTTCGACCGAAACGCCCACCAGTACATCTCAACATTCCCTCCCAGTTACCAAATCAACGTCCTTAGGAGTTGTTGAGGAGGCGGCAACAGATAAGAATGCCGAATCCGCATTGGTTGGGAAAGCCGTTCAGGATGTTGAGGGAAAGACGGAGAAACGCGTTATGGATCGTGAGGTCGGCTCAGAAGATCACGGCGGCAAACGTCCTCGAATGGGGGGATCGAGCGAGGTTGTGCCCTTTGTGATTCGACCAATGGTAAGAAACATGCCGGTTCCTTCGGATGCCTCTGCGCGTAAAGACCCAGAGGTCGCGTTCGGCGTGGCAACGTCTTTGTTGTTGCCATCTGATATGGAGGCTTTCCAGTTGGAACCAGATTTGAATGCGACAATGTTAGCCGCACAGTCGGCCCTTTTGGTGCGTATTCTGACTTTTCCTTCATCCAAAAATTGTGCGCGTTATGTTTTCTGAATTTTTCTTTTGCAGACCGTTGGTAGGATAGCCGATGTAGGCCGCCGTCATCTCGACGCCGTCAAGCAGATTGGTCATTTACGAAAGCAAGTTGAGGACCAGAGGAAAAGGGCCGAGGACGAAATTTTAAGAGCGAAACAGGAAGCTTCTCGGGCAGAGGACGAGGTAGAGAGAGCTCGTCATGCGGATAAGTTGAGAGCGGAATCCGAGAAGAAGGCCGACGATATGGAAGCTGCACTTGGCTTGTCCCAAAAGGCAGTTGCCAGCCTGGAGGCTGAGTTGGCTGAAATGAAAGCGGCAAAGGAGATTGCCGATTCAAAAGGTTTCGAAGCCGGGAAAGAGGCTGGACTCGCCGAGTATGTGGACCAGGTCTCTCGGTTTGAGAATTGGGGCTTCAAACATGGTTGAGACAAGGCCCTTGCTGCAGCTGGAGTTTCGCTGAATATGCCAATACCGTATGAGCAAGTGGACATCGATCCGTTGGAGACTGATTCCGAGGGTTGATCTTTACGATACACAATTGTTATGATTTCGAGAAAGTAGTTTTTCCATTTGTTTTTGTTATTTTGTATTTGTTTATCGGACATTTTCCATGTTTTTCATGCGCGTTGATATTATAAAAGTTATGATACAGAAATGGACGTCGATACTTTTTTGCAGTTATAAGATGTTATGAATGCTGCTCGATATCTAAAATCTGCCCTTGCCTTGGCCAGGGCGCGAGCGTGAAGAGCCTAATTGGTTCATACTCGTGGGCTGGCCGAGGCATTCTTTGAAAAGGTGGCCGAGTAAAACGAGGCCGACTAGATTAATAAATCTGCCCTTGCCTTGGCCAGGGCGTGAGCGTGAAGAGCCTATTGGTTCATGCTCGTGGGCTGGCCGAGGCATTCTTTGAAAAGGTGGCCGAGTAAAACGTGGCCGACTAGATTAATAAATCTGCCCTTGCCTTGGCCAGGGCGCGAGCGTGAAGAGCCTAATTGGTTCATACTCGTGGGCTGGCCGAGGCATTCTTTGAAAAGGTGGCCGAGTAAAACGAGGCCGACTAGATTAATAAATCTGCCCTTGCCTTGGCCAGGGTGCGAGCGTGAAGAGCCTAATTGGTTCATGCTCGTGGGCTGGCCGAGGCATTCTTTGAAAAGGTGGCCGAGTAAAACGGGGCTGACTAGATTAATAAATCTGCCCTTGCCTTGGCCAGGGCACGAGCGTGAAGAGCCTAATTGGTTCATGTTCGTGGGCTGGCCAAGGCATTCTTTGAAAAGGTGGCCGAGTAAAACGGGGCCGACTAGATTAATAAATCTGCCCTTGCCTTGGCCAGGGCGCGAGCGTGAAGAGCCTAATTGGTTCATACTCGTGGGCTGGCCGAGGCATTCTTTGAAAAGGTGGCCGAGTAAAACGAGGCCGACTAGATTAATAAATCTGCCCTTGCTTTGGCCAGGGCGCGAGCGTGAAGAGCCTAATTGGTTCATACTCGTGGGCTGGCCGAGGCATTCTTTGAAAAGGTGGCCGAGTAAAACGAGGCCGACTAGATTAATAAATCTGCCCTTGCCTTGACCAGGGCGCGAGCGTGACGTAAAAGGCGCTCCGAATCCGGAGACTTATTCGGCCTTAAGGGGTCCTACCCCAGAGGGCGCTCCGAATCCGGAGACTTGTTTGGGCCAATCGTGACATCCACGAAGGGCGCTCCGAATCCGGAGACTTTATTCGGCCCTAAGGTGTCATGCACCAAAAGGGGCTCCGAATCCGGAGACTTGTTTGGGCCAATCGTGACATCCGCGAAGGGCGCTCCGAATCCGGAGGCTTGTTTGGGCCAATCGTGACATCCACGAAGGGCGCTCCGAATCCGGAGACTTATTCGGCCCTTAGGGGTTCTGCCCCAGAGGGCGCTCCGAATCAGGAGACTTATTTTGGGCCAATCGTGACATCCACGAAGGGCGCTCCGAATCCGGAGACTTTATTCGGCCCTAAGGTGTCATGCACCAAAGGGGGCTCCGAATCCGGAGACTTGTTTGGGCCAATCGTGACATCCACGAAGGGCGCTCCGAATCCGGAGACTTGTTTGGCCCTAAGGTGTCGTGCACCAGAGGGCGCTCCGAATCCGGAGACTTTATTCGGCCCTAAGGTGTCATGCACCAAAGGGGGCTCCGAATTCGGAGACTTATTTTGGCCAATCGTGACATCCATGAAGGGCGCTCCGAATCCGGAGACTTGTTTGGGCCAATCGTGACATCCACGAAGGGCGCTCCGAATCCGGAGACTTATTCGGCCCTAAAGGGTCCTGCCCCAGAGGGCGCTCCGAATCCGGAGACTTATTTGGGCCAATCGTGACATCCACGAAGGGCGCTCCGAATCCGGAGGCTTGTTTGGGCCAATCGTGACATCCACGAAGGGCGCTCCGAATCCGGAGACTTATTCGGCCCTTAGGGGTCCTGCCCCAGAGGGCGCTCCGAATCCAGAGACTTTATTCGGCCTTAAGGTGTCATGCACCAAAGGGGGCTCCGAATCCGGAGACTTGTTTGGGCCAATCGTGACATCCACGAAGGGCGCTCCGAATCCGGAGACTTGTTTGGCCCTAAGGTGTCGTGCACCGGAGGGCTCTCCGAATCCGGAGACTTTATTCGGCCCTAAGGTGTCATGCACCAAAGGGGGCTCCGAATCCGGAGACTTATTTTGGCCAATCGTGACATCCACGAAGGGCGCTCCGAATCCGGAGACTTGTTTGGGCCAATCGTGACATCCACGAAGGGCGCTCCGAATCCGGAGACTTATTCGGCCCTAAGGGGTCCTGCCCCAGAGGGCGCTCCGAATCCGGAGACTTATTTTGGCCAATCGTGACATCCACGAAGGGCGCTTCGAATCCGGAGACTTGTTTGGGCCAATCGTGACATCCACGAAGGGCGCTCCGAATCCGGAGACTTATTCGGCCCTAAGGGGTCCTGCCCAGAGGGCGCTCCGAATCCGGAGACTTGTTTGGGCCAATCGTGACATCCACGAAGGGCGCTCCGAATCCGGAGACTTATTCGGCATTGAATGTTGAGCGCAAACATGTAAAAACACGAAACCTTGCATTACAACGACATGTGTACAAGTATCAAGCCCACAGGTCGGGTCATTGATAAAATTTACGTAGATGTGTTGAATTCCACGGCCGTGGCAGGCTTCTTCCTGACATGTCGGAGAGCTGATATGCCCCTACGCCTGCGACGGAATCTATCTGATAGGGGCCGTCCCAGTTCGGACCAAGCTTTCCATCGACTGGCCTCCGGTCGGCTGGCAGTACCTTCTTTAGGACCAGTTCTCCTGGATTGTAGCGGCGCAACTGAACTCGAAGATTGTATGACTTGGCGAGCTGCTGCTGATATCATGCCATGGACGCTAAGGCGCGGTCTCTCCGTTCTTCGATCAGAACCAGGTCCAGAGCGAGCATCATGTCATTTCGGCCTGTGTCGAAGGCCTGCGATCTCAAAGTTGGCAAGCCGATCCTAGGGGTAAGATTGCCTGGGTTCCGAAGCATAAGGCAAACGGCGTTTCTCCGGTAGATCGTCTTGGCGTTGTTCGATGGGCCCACAGTACACTCGGCAACTCTTCAACCCATCTGCCTTTGGCGTTTTCCAGCCTCTTTTTGATGCCGTTCAAGATGGATTTGTTTGAAGCTTCCGCTTGACCGTTACTTTGGGGGTAGGCTGGCGTAGAGAAGTAAGGCTCAATACCATATTTGCTGCACAATTCTCGGTATACGCCACAATCGAACTGAGTACCATTATCCGAGATCAATGCTCATGGTATGCCGAATCGTGTAATGATGTTCCTCCACACGAAGCGCTTAATGTCGGAATCCCGTATATGGGTTAGAGCCTCCGCTTCGACCCACTTTGTGAAGTAATCGGTTGCTACGATTAGAAATCACTTGTTCCCTGGGGCCCTTGGCAATGGTCCCACGATATCGAGTCCCCACTGAGCAAACGGCCAGGGGCTTGTGATAGAATTCAAAGCTTCTGCCGGCTGATGGGTTAGTGGGGAGAACTTTTGGCATTGTTCGCATTTCTTGACATAATTTTCTGCGTCGGCTTTCATCGTCGGCCAATAATATCCCTGTGTTATCGCCCGATGGGCCAGGGAGCGTCCCCCCGAATGGGCACCACAGCTGCCATCATGTATCTCAGTGAGCAGCTCCTCTACTCTGTCCGGGTGAACGCATTCCAAGTATGGTCCAGAGAGGGACTTTTTGTAAAGCCCTCCTTGTGGATCTAAGTAGTACCGCAGGGCCTTGTTTCGCAGTTTGTGTGCTTCTTTTTTGTCCTCTGGGAGTTGCTCAGAAGAAAGGAATGCAGCAATGGGGTCCTTCCAACTTGGAGCGGATTCTATAATGTTGATGTGGGTTTCCTCCGGAGGGCCGATACTTGGTTCCGGGACGAAACCTACTTCGATGGTACGCTTGAGCTCGGAGTTGATGGCGGAGGCTAAGCAGGCCAGGGCATCCGCGTGTGTATTTTGATCGCGTGTTATTTGGTTTAGTTCATGATGGTCGAATTTTGTCAGCAAGGAGTTAGCCGTTTTCATATAGGCCGCCATACGCTCGTCTCTTGCCGCGTACTCCCCCTTTAGCTGGTTGATTACCAATTTTGAGTCGCAAAACACCAACAGCCGCCGCGTGCCGAGCAGATGAGCGTTCCGCAGTCCGGCTAAAAGGGCTTCGTATTCGGCTTCGTTATTTGATGCTTCGAAGCCGAGCTTGACGGCCTACTCAATTACTGCGCCGTCTGGAGACATAATTACTACGCCGGCGCCGCTGCCCCGTTGGTTAGATGATCCATCACAGTATAATTGCCAAATGTCCCCAACATAAATTCTCCAATCTGGCTTTGACCGATCTTCGGCCTTTGGCTGGACGTCATCAGGCTTGAGGTCGGCAAGCCCTCCTGTGAATTCGGCAACAAAGTCGGCAAGCACCTGCCCCTTGATTGCAGTTTTGGGTAAAAACTGAATATCGTATTGGCCGAGTTCGAGAGCCCACTTCGAAACACGCCCTGATGCTTCTGCATTCCGTAGTACTGATCGAAGGGGATAGTCTGTTAGCACCCTAATGCTGTGTGCTTGGAAGTAATGCATCAGTTTTCTTGCTGCCATGACTAAGGCTAGAACGAGTTTTTCCAGCGGTAGGTAGCGTGTTTCGGCGTCCACCATTGCCTTGCTCACATAATACACTGGCTGTTGCTGCCCTTCCTCCTCTTTTAATAATACGGCGCTGACAGCCCTGTCGGAGACTGCCAGATATAGGATGAGGGGGTCGCCGGTGGCGGGCGTTGTTAGAAGAGGTACTGTCCGGAGGTAGGTCTTCAACCCGTTAAAAGCTGCTTTGCATTCGGCGGACCATTCGAAAGCTCTGCCCAGACGTAGTGTTTGAAAGAATTGTCTGCAGCGGTCTGTAGATCGGCTGATGAACCTGTTGAGTGCAGCAGCCATTCCCATCAACTTCTGGACTTCTTTCACAGAACGGGGGGAACTCAGTTCCAAAATTGTTGTGACTTGCCTCGGGTTGGCTTCGATTCCTCGGTGGTTGACGATATACCCAGGAATTTGCCGGAGCCGATTCCGAATGCGCATTTGGAAGCGTTTAGCTTCATTCTGTATTTGCGTAGGGTATTGAATGTCTTTTCCAGATCGGCTATATGGTTTTGCTCTTCTTTGGATTGACCACCATGTCATCGATGTATACTTCCATAGTGTGTCCGAGCTGTTCTTTGAACATCGTGGTGACCAGTCTTTGGTATGTTGCCCCTGCATTCTTCAGTCCAAAAGGCATAACCCTGTAGCAGTAGGTACCTCTTGGAGTGAGAAATGCAGTTTTATCCTGATCATCCGGATTCATGGCGATCTGATGGTAGCCCCTGTAGGCATCGAGGAAACTTATGCGACGGTGGCGTGCCGTCGCATCGACGAGTTAGTCAATTCTTGGTAAGGGGAAGCAGTGTTTGGGGCAAGCTTTGTTCAGATCCGTGAAATCGACACACACTTGCCATGTTCCATTTTTCTTTTTCACCACCACTGTGTTGGAGAGCCACGTGGGGTAGGTGACTTCTCTGATTGCCCCGGCGTCAAGCAGTTTGTCAACTTCTTCTACAACGGCGGCGGTGTATTCTGCAGAGGATCGCCGGCCTTTCTGAATGATCGGCTTGCACCGGGGGTCGACATTTAGATAGTGTTGTGAGACTGACGGGTCTATTCCCGGCATCTCGTATGGAGTCCACGCAAAGACGTCGAGGTTGCCGAGTAAGAAAGTGATTAGCTGCTGTCTGTCGACCTGGCTCAGAGAGGCGCCGATCATAAAAAACTTTTCCGGGCTTCCATCAATGTCAACCCGGTCTAAACCTTCCGTGGCCTTTTTGTTTGGTTGACGCCCGACGTCATCCAGAACCTCTCGACTGGGCACTTCGATGGAATTTACTTGCAGTTCCTTTGGCGTCTTGGCGGCGAGAAAATAACATGTTTTCGCTGACTGTTGAGAGCCACGGATCTGCTCAACGCCGTATTCTGTTGGGAAACGTAGTAGCTGGTGGTAGGTGCTTGGGACGGCCTGCAGGGTATGCAACCATGATCGCCCCATGATGAGATTGTACGGGGACGGTAACCTGACGACCAAGAATTCCACGTCCACCGTTCTGGAGCCAGCTCGAACGGGTAGACTGATCTTTCCCAATGGGTACTCCGAGTTGGCGTTGAAGCCGAATAGTGGATAAGGAGCGGGAGTCAGATCCGAATCGTTGAACCCGAGTTTGACGGAGGTTTTATAGTACATAACCTCCGAAGTGCTTCCCTGGTCGATAAGGACGCGTTCGACGGTGAACCTGTTTACGCGCAGCGCGACAACCAGAGGATCTACGTGGGGGAGTGTTACGCCGCTCAAATCAGAGTCGTCGAAGGTGATGCTTGGCGCTTCTCGGAGCCGGGGTCGCTTTGTTGGTGTGAGATGATGCTGGGGGCCCGGAAGTGACTGGATTGCATGTACAGTCGGGGCTATCGGCAGGCTGTATATCATATGTACGGTGTCAAGCGGGACGTCTTTTGGGCGACGTGAGTCCTCTGTCACCGTGTCAAGGTAATCGATTAAGGCGCGGTGACCTCGAGGTCGTTGAGGACCTGCCCTTGGGGATCGCTCAGGAACTTTGAGCCCTGCCCGCTTGGACTTTGCTTTTTCTAAGGCCAAATCGCGGCGAAGGCGTTCGTTCTCAGCGATGATGTTGTCCAAACTCTGTTGGATCTGTCTGGCTTGTTCTACGGTCGCTTGCATCGTTTCCTTCGTTGAAGTCGTTGGTGAGTTAGAGTTCGAGGCGCGTCGCTGCGCGACAGTTTCCTTTCCGAGCGTATTTGCCGGAGTGAAGTCGTCTCTCTGTGCGGTCTCGTCGGTGGCTATCGGAGGATCTTCGGTCACGCCTTCCATGGATGTATTCGAGTATTCCCACAGACGGCGCCAATTGTGGGGAAGTGGTTTGGAAATACTCTTCGAATCTTGGAAGACGCCAATGATCCTTAGCTAGTCACCTGCAAGGATACAAATACTCCGGTCGGGGGTGCCGGAATTAGCACTCCGACGAGCAAGTCAGTTCTTCTATTCAAGAAAGCTTGTTCACTAAGTTTTTAGAAGTGATTCTTACCTACCTTCACAGATCTGAAGCTCTTGTATTTATATCCATTTTTTGGGCCTCGGGGTCAGAGTCTACTTTTTATTTAATATTCTTTCTTTTGTCCTGATATGCCTTCTCAAGTCTATTCGGCCTTAAGTACGTAGTCGGCGTCCCAGTTGAGCCGAATGGAGCCGTTCAGTTCCCGGCTCCTCGGGTATACCAGATTTCGTTCCTCTATCTATTCGGCTCCCACAACAATTATTTAGACTTAGTGAGATCTAGCACGAGTCTCCATTCATTTTGAAAGAAATTGATTTTTTTTTTATATAACTAAAATGGCATTGGTTATCACCTAATATAACTACAATTAATAATTTATATTCATTTTTTAAGATGCCACATGCCTTTTTTTAAGAGTTAGGTTGCTAATGATAAGTGCAAAAGCAAATTATCGAGCAAGTGGTCACCAGTTTACAAATATTTATTTTAAAATTAGGTTTGTTGTCTTCTTCTTTTGACAATAAGCTTTTCAATTTTGGTGGCTCGAGTGATGGAAATGGCGGCATGTGCGATGGCTCAATAGTATCGTGGTCAAGGCCGGCCCTCACCTAAGGCAGGTAAGGCTTGAGACTAAGATCTTAAGTTTTGGTTTAAAAAAAGGACTTTTAAATTTAATAAATTGTTATAGGTTTAATTTTTTTTTTTGTTTTTTTTTTTTTGGTTTTAAGATCAATTTAAAGGATCCCAAAATATTTTATTGGGCCATATAAAATTTAACCCATATTTATTTATAAATGTGTTTGGTCCATATTGATTAAAATGAAAACATATAAATAAAAAAAAATAAAAATAAATAAAAAAAACATAAACGGAAGAAGTGTTTAGGCCCAACCCAAACCATACATACACCATATACAACATCACATTCACTTCAGTGTACTGGTTTTGCTTTTAATCTCTCTCTCTTTAACGAAGTAATGAAATAAAGACGACAATATGTCCCAAGTTCAAGGCAAGGTAGACGCAGAGCACAACATTGTTGTGAGCAACTCACTCTCTTTCTTTCACACACTCCTCCGGTCCGGCGACTTACTCTCTCTCAAACATACTTTCTCTCATGGTAAATCCTTTCTCACTATCAGATTTTATTAAATAAAGTTGTCCTAATTTTTTTTCTACATTCTTTCTCTATCAGTTAGTGGAATAATAAATTTGCCCTAATTTTTTTTTTTTTACCTTCTTTATCCATTAGATTTTAGTGGAATAAATAATTTAGCCCTAATTTTTTTACCTAGATATTTATCAGTTTTAATTGAATAAATTTTTTGCACTAATTTTGTTTCATTAAATTATTTTTTTTATAATTTATTTGCTACTAGATCAGTGGATTGTGATTTGTGGATTGAAGTGTTTGTGATTTGTGGATTGATTTGCAGTGTTTGTGATTTGTAGATTGAAGTGTTTGTGATTTGTGGATTGATTTGAAGTGTTTGTGATTTGTGAATTGAAGTATTTGTGATTATAGCCATGTTTCCTAGGAAGTATAGTTCTGGAAATGAAAAGAGAAAGAAGAGGATGAAAGTAGAACAATTAATTCAATCTCAATCGGGAGCACTTGATAAATATTTTGGTACCAAGAAACAAATAGAAACCAATAGATATTTAGAGGGGCCCCATTTTCATAGTTCACCTTAGGCCCCACAAATCTCAAGGCCGGCCCTGATCGTGGTGCCTTTCATGCATCTGCTGCTCGTTGTGGCGGAGCCAACGAGGTCACGTGTCTGTTAAAAAATTAGACTATTAACCCTATATATATAAATTGAGATGGTAATTTGTAAACAAATTAGGCCGAGGTAGGAAAAGTGTTCTTTGGAAGTTGGGTCGCGCAATGGGCCGAGATAAAGGCTGGTATAGCTCGGTCTTAGGCCAAGAAGACATCTCATATTTCGGATTTAGGCCGAACTATGGGCCGACGTGTTTGGGCTTCGCAAGTTGGACCTCGTCCTTGTTAGTTCGGTCGGACACTGCTGCAGTTACCTCGGTCTAAACAGACAAAATCGAGATAACATCAATAGCGAGGGCCGAGCTGTGTATAGCTCGGTAGGGTGACATTCGATAGATCGGCTTTCGATCACACGGTCCAAATGGCAGGGGACCGAGATAAGGCAGTTCAGTCAGAAATGTATAACCAAGGTAAAGGGTTCAGCCATCTCACTTGGCTTGTAGTGATGAGACTCCTAGTAGGACTCTGCTAAGGAGAGTTAGAGTCCTACTGGGATTGTGTAAACCATCTTACTTGGTTGGTAGTGAGGAGGAGTGTGACTCCTAGAAGGACTCTGCTAAGGAAAGTAAAGTCCTATTAGGATTGTGCAAACCATCTCACTTGGTTGGTAGTGAGTAGGGTGTGTGATTCCTAGAAGGACTCTTATAAGGAGAGTTGGAAATCCTACTAGGATTGTGCCAAGTAAAGTCTATAAAAGCTCATGACCAGACCTATGAACAGATATCCCAATTCTTACTCTAGAATACACAGAACTTATTGTCTATTGTCTAGTTGCTGACTTAGACATCGGAGGGGTTTCCGGCACACATCCGCCGGTTAGCTCACGTTTGTGTTTTCAGGTGGCAAAGCAACATTGTTTAGAGGAGTGCAAACTTGATCAACAGGATCATACGAGAAGAATTATTTCGTGCTCATACATAAATCATATATTATTTATTTTTAATAAAATTTTAATAGTGTTCCTCCTTAAATCATATTAAATTTTTATATCTTTAAAATTTTAAAAATATTCTATAATGTTATCTTTCTTATTTTTGTTCACTCTTAGCTAACAGATTAAAGTAAGAATTGAATCAATTGATAATTTATTTTTCATTATGGAATTTGTTTAGTGTGTTATTTCTTTTTATTAGTTGAGTTGATAGTGTTAAACTTATTAATTGTAAATTTAGTTATTTGTTTGTTTTTATTATTGGGTTAATAGAATTTAGTTGTTAATTATAGATTTATAAGTAACGTTGATATAAATCTTGTGATAATTATAATATTATATCTTATCAATTGACAAAAAATAAATAAAAATGTATATAAGTTTAATAATATATTGTTATTACTTGTTATAAAAAGAAAAATTTTAATATTGTGATCAATGTGTGTCCCCTCTACGTTGAATTTCTAACTCCAATATTGACTGCTCGTGCGAAGGTCTTAACCGCTCGCGCCAAGAGGATTTGTGAACCTTTTTTTCCCTAATTCCATTCCTATGGCCATTTTAATAAAACAACAATGCTAGGTAACCCGATTTTTTTTGGCTCGAATGGCTTGAAACACTCAAAACGATTAAACAACGTCATTTTGAATGTAAAACGACGTCGTTTTGACACATTCGAGCAATTCGGACCACACAAATTTAGGCCACCAATCATTTTTCTTAACAAAAATTGTCTGTCTACACACAAAATACATAATATTTAACAAATTCAACTTGAGAGAATCTAAATTTTTAAGTTTGCATCAGTGCATGTGACGTTGGCCTTTTTTTATTAATTAATGTTTGGGAACACTAAAAAATGAGCACTAGGAGAGTATTAATGAGGTGACTCAACTTGATCTGATGGTTGCCTTCTTTTTTTCTTTTTTTTTTAACGTTTTTCAACTTATTAAAACTGTTAATGATATATTTTTTTAGTGATCTCAATCAGTTATGTTTTTTATTTATGTTTTGATTGGAAAAGATACATTATTCACACTGAACACTTTTAAAGTGGTATTCCAAGAATATTTAACAATTTTCCTCAATTTTTGTGGTAGTTTTAGGTAAAGAATATCTATTGGGATCAGCCATTATTAGTAAGACATTGAATTAAATTGGAGTTTATGGCAACTTTAATTTTTAGTGGGTTGCACTTGTCGTGTTAGTTCCCAGTTGGTTTCAGAGTTTTTTTTTTTTTTAAATACTTTTACCCAATCATACAACGGCGGAGGGAAGAAAAAAGAAAATAAAAAGATAAGAAATGGAAAATGATTTGGTTGGTTTAAAAAAATAAGGAAAAAAATGAATAGATAAAATTCCATTTTTCCCTTAATTATTCATAAAAATAAACATGTATAAGTAATTTTATACATATTTCTTACTTTCTCCCTTTTTTTTTTGACCTTTTTATTTTCCTTGACAAATTCAAAGTTCACTGAGAATCTTTCTAAACAAAATGATTAGTTCTTGTATTGGGTTTTTTTGCAAACTGATATTAAAATTGTCATTTTATTTTTTATTTGACAAATGATAGGATGTCCATGAATTAATAAAGAAATTAATTTAACGAAATGATCGTTGAATTTTAAATTTTTGTAATGACTTTTTTACTATTTAACAATTACATAAATTATTTGACGAACTGCCCTGTTTATTGGTAGTTATGTGAGAAGCCAAGCTTGACACAATTAACCCATCGATGATGATGGAACTTGAAAGCAATTGCCACCAGAAAAAGAAAAAAAAAAAAAAGAGGTAAAAAAAGGAGAGAAAATAATAACTCATTCCACAGAGAAATATGGTACGTCCAAACAAATTACAAACCCAAGAAGTCACAACCCACCAAATAATTAATTATATTTTTACCAATGCAAGTTGGGATATTCAACCAAAAAAATGCAAGGTGGGATACCATGTCCTTTTCTCTAGTCATATCCATTGGCCCACAAAAAAGCATTGATTAAACAAGAAATGCGACCCATGTCTCATTAAGGGCAAAGATATTTCATGGAAACAGCCAACCCCGCTCTTCCATTAAAAAGTGTATATATATAGGTTAAGTTTCGCATATTTTAAAAAAGATAAAAAATTAAAAAATTATTATCTTATTTAAGTCACATTATCTTATTTAAGTTACATTATTTCTCTTACACATCACTTCAAACTCAATCCAAACCCAATCTATATTTCATAAAAAATAAAAAAATATACTTATTTAAATCCCTCCAAACAATCCCATAATATAAAATTAAAACCTCAACCATACCATTTCAAATAAATAAATTCAATGCTTATGGACCGTAGGAAAAGGGCAGTAGACTTGGGAAAAAGCGAAAAGGAAAGAAAATGAAAGAAAAAATAAAAGTAACGGTCGGTAAAGTTTTTTAAATATTATTTAAAAATAAGAGTTATATTTTAAATTTGTAAGTTTTAAAATTATGATTTGAGTGTGAAAAATTTATTTTGTGAATGAATTTTGAAAAGAGTTTTGAATTGAGTAAAAAAATTTTGATGTGATATATAATATTTGATACACAAACTTACAAATTATAACCAAACACATAGCTTAAAATTCTATTCAAAACTCATAAAAATCTTTAAAAATTTCTAATTTTGTTAATTTAAAATATAAAAAATAACAGGTGCCAATTGTAAAAAATAAATAAATAAAATTTACATTGTTCTAATCAATCGATCGGACATTTAGGAAGACAACCAGTTACTTCAAATTTTTTTAGCTTGAAAAACATTTTTAAAGTAGATGTAGAATTAAATTCTAAAAACTATAACTAAACACCACGTAAAAATTAAGGGGTAAAAATACATTTAAAAAACACTCCCAAACGGAGCCAAAGTGTGTTTGCATTGTTTCTACAGAATAACCCAACAAAGATGAAGCTAGAAATTAATTCCATTTCCATGCGAATTTCCGTACCCTCGCAGTGTTCTTATATTTGTTAACAAAAACAAAAGTACAATAATAACGGTTGGAAAAATGGCTTTAGAAATTCTTATATTTTGTTAATTTTGAACATTAATTAAAGTGGAATTCAAGTATTATTTTAAATATTTTTTTATTGGGTTCATGTTTAATGTCTCGTAGTAAATAAAACCGTATATTTGGTTATTCAAAATTATTTTCGGATGAATGAGAATTCAACACGCATTTTCGGGTTTGTGAAAATGTATTTTTGTGGGTTTACTACACATTTGTGAAATGTGCTTGTTCCACATTTGGAAGGCTTGAGGAATTGTTTGAGTTTATAAACCTTAGCTTTGGATACTTAGGATAGGCCCACTGCTGGAAATGGGGGTTTTAGCGGCGTTTAAAAAACGCCGCTATAGGTCCCAAAAACACCGTCAAATCCTTCTGCGACGTTTAATACCAACGTTGAAGATGCCGCCGTCGCTATAGCTTTATGGCGCTTTAGAAACGTCATTATATGACTATAGGCAAAACGCCGCTAAAAGTTCTACTAACGGTAATATGACGTCACCATATTATTTAGCGACGTTTTTAGAAACGCCGTGATAGCCTCTTTTTTTTTTCTTTTTTTCTTTTTTGTAATTGTGCTAATTTTATGTTATTGAACAAAAAAATACCTGCAATTAAACTGAAAAATAACACTAATACGAAATAATAACTCCCATTCAAAATGTAACATTAATTCACTTTCCCATTCAATTTAATATCCAATCACCATTAATTACAAAATAACATATCCAAAAATCATGTTTTAACAAAGACACTAGCAGAGAAAGAAATGTTGAGCTATAATGATGGATCCAACTATACAAGAGATGGCAAATTACTACCAAAAAAATTATTCCCAACTCAAAAATATATTTTTGCTTATGACATAAATTTCAAGTTGGATGAGTTAAATTCAAATTGATGAGAGAGTTTATTGTTGGTCTTCACTGGTCTACATGCCTGCATCAGAATATAAAGTGTAATCGAATTCACCAAAATAAGCATAAATTGAAAATTTTGTACCCAATACTTACGCACAGTAGACGTCCTGTTTAACCTTTTTTTCCATGACAAACACCTGTTAGATTTGTACCAAAATAAACATATATATATTTTTAAATATAAGATCCTGAACCCTCTAAAATCCAAACTTTTAGGGCTGACTCAATGGTACCAAACTCATGGAATATGAAAGCACAATGGGAGAAATCATGGAGTTTGGCCCCAACGTGGAAAGGGTGCAAAGCTCTTCCATCCCATTTTCATCATTTCTAACTTCAACAAGTAGATTTTTGTCCCTACCCTCATGAACAAAAGACCATCTTTAAAGGCCAAAGAGTCCATCCATGGAGTCATATCAATGGTCAATAAAACTAATAATAAAAATAACATTTGGCTGGTTTCTAAAAAACTAATAAAAGTAATCCATAAAACTATTCAGAAAGTCCAAAATGGAAATCACATCTGCTCTGCTTCATATTTGAACATAAAACATGTTAAACACCCCTCTAAGCAGTTAAACAGCCCCCCATCCCTTCCTCAAAACACCTATTAATACGGCCATGTCTTTTTTATCATGTAAAAAACAAACTTTTTATGCACACATGCACATATGGCCATGAACAAGAATGTACACAGAGACAGGCAAGTAGTTCTGCATATGTATATTAAAATTTAAAATACAGGATTTTGTTAAAGGCACATGTTATGAAGGTTAAGATGATTGTACATTCTATGCTTGTACAATCAAAATCAAACAAATATATGTACACTTAGGACACATATTAACAAGGCCCTAAAACATAATATGAGCTAATACCTTCTTGAGAATTATGTCAAGAAGTTCTGCCCTTGCTTTTGAATCAAATACCTCAGCTTGATGGTTGTTATTCCAAGAAAAAAAGAAATTTAAATTCATCTAAACTAGCAATTTACAGGGAAAAACTAGCAATTTACAACATTAAAAGTCAAGCCATGAATAATAAATGTGAAAAAGAAAACCATATTATATATCAATAGCAAGGAAGGAGAGGGACTGGACTTGTTGAGGTGATTGCAGAGGGCTAGAACTAATCACCTCAGAAAATAGGCAATGTGACACAGAAAGTTCCTGAGTTAAAAAAATAAGAGAGAATAGGGAGGGAAGAGGAATTCAAAACTCAAACTATAATACTGTGGACATAATTTCAGAGAAGAAAATTTACAGTGAGACAGCGGAAAAACCGATTTGACAAATCATCCTCTTTCAGCAATCCACTTTGCTGCAATTGTAAGACATAAGGGGCACAAGCTGCAACATTTGCACTGGAGAGTTCACATATCCTATACCATTCTGAAAATAGCACTGAAACCTACAGAAAACACATGTTCCAGCAGGAAATGATTACTACAAAATATTTAGTTGACCCTTCAGCTTCAAATCCAAAGTCAGTTTCGGTTAGCAGAGCAGTTGGAAGTCAAGGATGACTTTCAAGCAATAAGTAGGCATAGTTAGAAAGTGATGTGCTCAAGCCTTTATGCAGAAATAGGTAGTAAAGAAACTCTTCTTTGCGGTGAGTGGTACGTCTAAGTTCCGGGAGTTGCAGTCGGCAATAATAATAATTAATGAGCCAAGTTTTTCTCTCTTTTTTTTTGTTTTTGAACAGGAGCCAAGCTTCATAGATAGATTATTGTTTCCGTCAAGACAGAGAGCTAGACACTTAGGTCTGTCAATCCAATACATAAACGATCTTTTGTTAACATTAGTGAAAGTAAACTATGACAGGACTTCATTACATTATTCTATGCTAGAGTTCTTTTCCTCTCCTCACCCAAATCATATTTGACTGAATTTTTGTTTTTTCAGACACCACATCAACAATGCATTATTTCATTTTCCGTGGGTCAATTTAAAGGAAATCGGTACGCGGCCATTACTTTTTTTTTTTGTGTGTGTGTATAATTCATCACAAATCTTATTTTAGATCTTTACAGCCAGATGGATTGACAATCTTTATAGTTTGCTTATCTAAGAATTACAATTCAGTACATGGAGCATTAACCAATTATAGCAATCTAGCAAAAAGAAAGTATCTCGGTGTAGATATGACTCACTACTCATATGGTTTAATTTTTTTCTAATCGAATGGACTGGGCCACAACAAGAACTTTTATTTGGTTGTAAGTTTTTTTTGTATTGTTTTGTTCTTTATTTTATGTCACAGATTTTTCCTCCCTATTATTCTCTGACTCAATAGCCAAAGTGTAATGACCCCGACCTCTAATTAATGTTAATTCGCACTTAATTATGCCTTGTAGAAGATTATGATGGATTTGGGATTTATTTCCATGTGTATTGCATCATTTACGTGTTTCTATCTGTTTGCCATAAAATGATCTGTTCATGTCTTTGACTTTAAACTGCAAATTGAAAGCCTTATCGGCATTCGAATCAGAAATTGACTTGTGTTATGTGCTAATTAGGATTCATAGAATTTTATGGTAGGTTTAATTAAAATTTGATTTGGTATGATTAAATTAGATTAAATAACGTTAAATTGCATTAGTTCAATTATTTACGACATTGCCATTAGTGGGCCACTCAGGTACCATTGTTTGGAACTCAATTGCATACACTTCATAACATTTCCTCAGCCATTTTTGAGACCAAAAACGTAGGAAAGAGTGAGAGAAGAGAAAACTTACCTTCCATTGGGAATTGGCTTGGAGACTTGAGGAATTGGTAGGAGATTTGCAAAATTGAGCTTCCTCACCTATAATTCAAGACTTAAGGTAGAAGACTCATCCTCTCATTTATGTATTTGAGTTGTTCTAGCATGGTCCATGGTGATATTAGTGATAAAAGTCTAGTTGTGGCTTAAAATGTTGAATTTAGAGCTAAATCATGCATGCATGTGCATATCTTGAAGTTTAAAGTTGTTTTCATGGAAATTCTTGCATGCATGTTTACATTTTGGTTGAAGTCCATGATTTCATCTTGTTTTTGAAAGAATTGGCTCTTAGGAGCATGAATTGGAAGCCTTGAAGTCGATTAAATTCATGCATGTTACATATCCATCATGTTCTAGAAGTTTCTTTGAAAATTGTGTTTAATTGAACTACCTTTGGGCTTTGATTTTGCAAATTGATCTTAGAAACATGTTATATTATGAGTTTTGAAGTGTTTTTCATAAAATTAGCCCAAAAGGATCGAATTTGATGCATTAAAAGTTGAGTTTTGAGCTTGAGGTTCAATCTGGAAATTCCAGATTTTGGACTCACGCTCGAGCGGGGGAAGTGACGCTTGAGCGTGAAATGCATGTTCCTAGCACTTTCTTATGTTTTACAGTCCGCTCGAGTAGGGGATGCACGCTCGAGCGAGGACTTGTGTCTCACGCTCGAGCGGGGATCGAGCGCCCGTCGAGCGTGAAAATCATGCATCCAGCACTTTTGTCCAAGTTTACAGCCCGCTCGAGTGGGGAATTTCACGCTCGAGCGGAGCTCCTTTATCTGCATGTCCGCTCGAGTGGGGAAACCCACGCTCGAGCGTGGACCTTATTTCAGCAACTTTTATGAAATGTTTTCCAAATGCATTCTTGCATCCTCATTCCATCCTAGGCATTCCTGGACCATATTTAAGACCCCATAAGGAGGATAAGAGATTAGAAACACAATATGAGCCAACGAATTAAGTTTTGTATAAATAGAACGTGTGTTTCAAGTGTGTATCTGTTATGTGTCGTGTAGGTCACGTGTCGCGTCCTGTCTGATCGATCTGCTCTGTCTGTCTGTCTCCAAGCCCACTGTGAGTAATAACTCTGTAAAGTTATGTTCAACTTAAGTATTTTCTGAATGGCATTGTATGATCTGTTTTTTGAAATGCTATTTTACGAATTATGAATGAATGTCCAATTTTCTGAAAAGTAATTGTGGCACCCTTAGTTCACGTGGCCCTCGTTCGGGGATAACAATACCGTGGCCAATCTGTATGTGGCCCTCGCCCGGGGGTAACAATACCGCGGCCAATCTGCACGTGGCCTTTGCCTGGGGGCAACAATACCATGGCTACTTGCGCGCAAGATATGGACCTTTGTGGTCGTTGGTACCAACTATGTATGTGGGTCTCTGGACCAATCTGATCTGATAGCTAATGGGTGTACCACGTATAACCTTATGCAAAATCTGGATATGAAAATGTATATGAATCTGTTTCTGTTTGAAGTCTGATTATGCTCTGATTTAAATGCTGGATTCTAACTTGTGCTGGATATCATTCATATAACCCCTTTACTCTGTTATTATTCACTAGGCTTTTGCTCACAGTTTATATTATATATGTAGGTGAGCCGGTACATGACCAGGGCCAGAGTTGATGGCCTTCTGTACTGTTTTTGTCAGCCAACCGTTGTGCCTCCGAGGAGGTTCCGATCGAAATTCAATGCCATGGTTGTTTTTGTACTTCATGCTAGTCTTAGTGTATGCACTGTATAGTCAGATCTTGGGAAGTGCACTTCTGTGATTATATTGTAAATATTGGTGTCCTGGACTAGCATGTTTAAGTATATATATATAAGTTTTAAAATCTTCTATCCCATATACGTTGTCACAGCTCATTGGACCTTGTCTATTTTGTATTATTGCTTCCGCAGCCCCTTATTACTTGATAATCTGTTCAGAGGCCTTTGGTAATCCACGAATTACTAGCCGGTTACGATGCTAAACCTACAGGGGCGGGTTTGGGTCGTGACACAAAGTAATTCAAATGAAATTAGTCCCAGAGACCTTAGAGAAGGATTTTGAACCCC
Organism: Camellia japonica; assembly: GCA_030407325.1. Lineage (NCBI taxonomy): Eukaryota > Viridiplantae > Streptophyta > Magnoliopsida > Ericales > Theaceae > Camellia > Camellia japonica. The sequence goes on from JAPPVO010000029.1 coordinate 178,162,771, forward strand.
ATATTTGGTAACACTTGATTCTGCCAAACAATCTAAGAATACAATTCACAGCACATGCACACATTACTTAAAACAGTCTATCAAAAGAAAAAGAAAAAGAACACTACAGCACAACCAAGATTCATTGGTCTCACCTATGGGTATGGCTACCAATTTTTTGACCCATGTTGATGCTATGTAGAAGTAAAGAAACAGAAGGGGTTTTAAAAAGTGGCACCAAAACTTCAAACCCCAGAAAAATTCAACAAAAAATAATGCTGGCATAGCAATGGAATGACAGAGACATCAATAGCACATCAAAAAATTCACTCATCAACCTAACTAAAAGATGCTCAAGATGAGGTTTATATTGTTAGCATTAGGTCCAGTAAACAAGTGACACTAGAAGCTTGAGAAGTATCTTAGATTGGAAACTACCTTCAGCAGGACCAATATGAGGACCAAATGAACACAATACCTTCTGGACAGACAAAATACCAGATACCCAGATATAACCTTTTCCATTAGAATCACAATTCCTTCAAAGATATGACTAATCTAGTGGTTGGACTGTGATCAAAGTGAGGCTAATACAACCTAAGTTTTCCCAATTTAAACACTAGTAAACCTAACATAACCAAATTAATTAAAAATAATTTTGAATTATGTACTTTCAATAACATAATTTCATCATTTCTGACTCCTAATTTTTCATAGACCAACCTGACATTCACAAAATTATTCTCACAAGTACAAATAACTATACATTTATACAACTCATGAGATACTAGCATTTCTACCTCGTCATCATTAACCTGCAAAAGAAGCTTGCATCTATGTATTGACGAAAGTGTAAATATTCAAACCTATAGATGCAGGGATAGGAAATAATTTTGCCTGGAGAGTGTCCTTGATTAGTGGATAAGAAATTTGACCAGATTCAGCAGAGGCAAGATCTACCAATGACATCAACCTCATCTTTACTAAACAGTCTTCATGGACAAGACCTACACCATTCAAAGGAACAAATTCAAGAAACAATTAGATATAAGCCAGAATGTTAAGCTCAGCTCAGCTTAGCTACCTACTAGAAATTTAAATGTGACAAGATGAATAATTACCATAGCTTTTCAGCAAAGTGGAATTTGCTTCATAAAAATCTAAGTATGCATCCAGCCGCTGTGTTAGAAAGATCTTCAGAAGCTGATATACCAAAGCATATTTAGCATCTTCAGATCTTGCTTTAATTAGTTTGAAATCCTTCAGATCTCTTCTCTTGTCTTTTCTTCAACAAGCCCCACCACCGCCATCCTCTTCCATCACTGTAGCTGTTGATCTGAGGCGATAATGAGAAGACAGCAGCGGCGGTGAGTATGGATGAGATCGGCAGAGAAGAGAGAGAGAGAAAGAGATGAGTCTGGTGACAGAGAAGAGTGAAAATGAGCGAGAGAGAAAAAAAAATGAAATCGAAATCAAAATCACTGAGCTTGATGCAGATCGACTTGATGCAGATAGGTTTACCTCTCAGTAAATGAAATCAATCCTGAAGCTTGATGTAAATAGGTTTACCTCTCAGTGATTTCTATGTAAATGGAATAGGTAAACAAATTAAATCACCGAGCTGATTCCAATCGATTCCTATTCTGAAATCACTCTGAGATTTAAGAGATCACTGAGCTGAAGCGAGAGAGTGAGCGAGAGATTTGAGGCATCTGCTTTCTGAGACTGAAGAGTAAAGAATGAGAGTCTCAAAAGGGAGGGAGAGGGTGTGAGAGATTATAACACATTTGGAGGCGTTTTCTATCAGCTAAACGGTGCCGTTTTGATTAGCACAAAAGACGACGTTTATAAAACGCCGTTAAATATTAAAAAAGACAACGTTTAATAAAACGCCATTATATAAACGCCGTTAAAACAAACATTTCCTGTAGTGGCCCCAAAGGGTATCCAAGTTTGTGGAAGGGTAAGGTTATGGATAAAGTAAGCTAGACCCATTGGACCCAAAATTAAAACCACATGCGCGCGCTGCCGTCCGTTCGGGCGGGCTGGACTTGGGCATGAGTGCGTGGTGTGAGGTTGGGTTGAGCTTGTCTGGCCCAATACTTATCTTTTTTTGATCAAAAACTTTTGTATTTTATTTATTTATTTTTTAATTTTGATTTCAAAATTCAAAAGAAATTTGGTCCAGATTTTTTTCCACCCGAACAGGTTCATACCTGTTCATTCCAAATTCGAATAGATCTGTATTTGTTCAAACAGTCCAAACAGGCTTTTTGGTTATTGAATCTGTCCGAATAGGTTCATATCTATTGGCACCTGTTCGGAAAAGCCACTTCCATTTCTATAAATAGTTGGCCATCCAGCAATTCTTTCAATCTGGTTTTTTGAGAGTATTTCTTCATTTCTCCTTCAACTCGTCCTATTGTCTTTCTGCATTTTTTCTGCATTTAATTTTAGAAAGGAAAAGAAAGAGTTACAACATAATTTTGGTTCGCAAGGCTTGGTTCTGTAGTGCTGCAAAATTCAAGTGTTAGTCGTTGCATCTTGGGAAGTAGACTCCATTTTAACTCGAAGTACCGGAGTAAGGGCGAAATCTACTTTAAGGAGATTGTGTCCAACACAAGCCTCAACATTATTTTCTATAAGCTTTTAATTCGGGAAATAATTTATATAATTATTTTTCTGAATTATTTATTTTATTATTTATTTAATTTACACACATACATCACTGTGGGTATAACAATCTTAAAGTAGATTTTTTATTTTTATTTATTTCTGCGATAGACAGGCAAATATTTTGTTTCGGGAAATTAAATAGTAGTAATATACTTTTTAATTTCTTAAATAGTAATAATATACTGTTTAATGATTTCTTTGATACTGTTTATCATTGGAATTTTGTTACAAAATATTATTCTGTTTATTTTGTATGTAAATTATTTTGTATATAAATTTGTGATTGGGGTATTTTTTATTTCTTCAGAATTATGACAACAGAAATAAACAGTGTTGAGACTATTATTACTCCGATCCCCATACCTGTTGTGCCAGTGATGACTCCGGCAGTACAGGTAAATCATGGAGAGAAGCCAAAAAAATTCAATGGCAATGATTTTAAAGGATGGCAAACAAAAAATGATGTTTTATCTTACGACATTGAATTTGGCTCGCTTCACTCATGAAAAGGCACCGGCACTAAACGAGGGAGAAACTGATCGGCAAATGGTTGCTGCAGTCGATGCATGAAAACATGGTGATTTTCTATGTCGGAATTATATCCTCAATGGGTTAGATAATACACTGTATAATGTGTATAGTGTTAAAAGCACTGCTAAAGAACTATGGGAATCTCTAGATCATAAGTATAAGACAGAGGATGTCGGTACAAAGAAATTTGTTGTCGGCCATTTTCTAGATTTTAAAATGATGGATTCCAAGACAGTTATTAGCCAGGTTCAAGATCTCCAATTAATTTTCCATGACATACATGCGGAAGGGATGGTTCTCAGTGAATCTTTTCAGGTTGCGGCAATCATTGAAAAATTACCACCGTCCTGGAAAGAATTCAAGAATTATCTAAAGCATAAGTGCAAGGAGATGAGATTGAAGCAACTGATAGTGCGGCTCCGAATTGAGGAAGACAACCGTGGTTCCGACAAGAAGTCAGGAAATCTTGTCATGCAGGCTAAAACAAATGTTGTGGAACATGAACAAGGGTCAAAGTTCAACAACAAGAAGCGGAAGTATGATGGCAATGGTTCCAAATAAGGATTCACTAGTAAGATCAACAAAGGGATCAACAGCGGGTTCAACAAGAGTTTCAAAAGCAAGTGTTTTGTGTGCGGCAAAGATGGACATCGTGTTAAGGATTGTCATGTTCGCAAGGACGGAGGAAGTTCGAGCAAAAAACCAGCACAAGCCAACATAACCAAGGATTTTTATCTTTTCGATGGAGTGGCAGACATCAATCTTGCTACAGTAATCTCTGAAGCAAACTTGGTGGGTGTCACGACCCAAACCCGCCCCTATGGGTTAAGCATCGTAACCAATCAGTAATTCTTGGATTACCGAATGCCTCTGAACAGAATAATATATATAACAGGGGCTGCAGAAGCAAATATACAAACCTACATAGTCCATAGAGCTGTGCAGACATATATGGGACAGGAAATTAAAACTTTTCATATACATATATGCATACATACAGATATGGCGTTGTAAATACAGTAGCCTTACATCACCCAAGCTACTTACATAAGATTTCAAATGTGTTCAGACCAGACATAAACATTTAGAAAGTACAAAAGTCTCGAGGACACAAAACTTGGGTGGATCTCAAAAGGGAACCTCTACGGGAGGCGTGATGGCTGGTTGACACCAAAACTCGCTAGGCAGCATCTCAGGCCTGGTCACGTGCTTGCTCACCTACATACATACAAATAATACAGTGAGCTAGAGCCTAGTAAATAATAACTAGGTAAAGGGTTTTAATGAATGATGTCCAGCACAGAGTTAGAATTTAGAGTTAATATCAAAAACGTATTCTTATCGAAAATAGAGTTTTAAGCATATTTCAATTGCAAATCAGAATTGAATTCAGATACACGCTCATATTCATATTCAGATTTTGCATAAGATCATACGTGGTATACCCATTAGCTATCATATCAACTTGGTCCTGAGACCCACATGCATAATCGGTACCAACGACCATAAAGGTCCATATCTTGCGCAAGTAGACATGGTATTGTTACCCCCAGGCGAGGGTCACGTGAATATAGGCCTTGGTATTGTTACCCCCGGGCAAGGGCCACGTGAATATAAGCCACAGTATTGTTACCCCTGGGCGAGGGCCACGTGCATATTGGCCACGGTATTATTTCCCCCGGGCGAGGGCCACGTGAACTAAGGGTGCCACAAATACATTTCAGAAAAATGACATTCATTCATAATTCATGAAATAGTATTTCAGAAAACAGATCGTATCATATCAGTCAGAAAATACTTGTAATTAAACATAGCTTTACAGAGTTATTACTCACAGTCAACAGATGGCTCCAAGTAAACAAGTAGAGTAGGCAACCCACTTATCTTGAGGCGCGTGACCTACATAACATGACAGTGACATACATTGAAACACACGCTCAAATTGCTCATAACACATGTTATTCTCCTAAGTGTGTTTCTAGCCTTTATCCTTATTATAGAGTCTTAAACATGGCCTAGGAATGCCTAGGATGAAATGAGGATGTAAAAATGCACTTGAAAACATTTTTCAAAACTTGCTAGAAATAGGGTCTACGCTCGAGCGTGGCTTTCCTCGCTCGAGCAGGCATGCAAAAAGTGAGGGTTCACTCGAGCGTGACTCCCTTCGCTCGAACGGACTGTAAACTTTGAAAAAGTACTGGTTACTTGTTTTTCACGCTCGATCTCCGCTCGAGCGTGAGACTCAATCCCTCGCTCGAGCGTGACTTCTGTCGCTCGAGCGTGCTACAAAACATATGAACTTCTGGGTACATGCATTTCACGCTCGAGCGTGCCTCATGTCGCTTGAGCAGAAGTGTACGCACTCAGAGTGCTCGCTCGAGCGTGGATTCAAATTCTGGAATTTCCAGATTTGATCTCCAAGCTTCAAACTCAAACTAAACACTTCAAAACTCAATATTTTGGGCCAAAACTTTAGAAAACTCATAGAAACTCATAAATCAACATGTTTTAAGAATCATTTCAAGAAATCATGGCCCAAAAAGATGCCAATTGGTCACAAATCCAACTTAAACTTCATGAATGTTCCAAAACATGACATGCATGCATTTCCTTGAACTTAAACACCCCCAAAACATGATCAATTTAGACAAATTGGTAGAAAACATTATGAGTTCTCAAAATGTGATTGAAATGAACACATGCATGAAAGAATTATTTGAAACCATGCTCAATTTATGAAGAAATGAACATGCATGCATGGTATGGCTCAATCTTCTCCAATTCTACCTCAAATCCTACATGAATTCATTTAATTTATTTGAAGTCTTGCAAAATCTAGCTCAATCACACAATTGTGAGTTTGATTCCTTACCTAGATAATTGAATTTATAAGTGTTGAAGTTGAAACTCTCAAATTTCCCTCAAATGGAAACAATTCCTAGCAATCCCTTGGTTGAGCTCCAATTTCTTCTCTACTCTCTCTCTCTCTCTCTCTCTCTTTTTCTCCCACGTTTTGTCTATGAGAGCTCAAATGTACTCAAATGAAAGGAAAGAGATAAGTGGGCTCACTAGGTGCCTAATAGGCTTAGTTAAAGTATAGTTAATTGAAGTTAAAATAAATGGGCACTAATTTAATCTAATTTAATCGTTTCAAATCAAATTTTAATTAAACCTAACATAAAATTCTATAAATTCCAAATAGCACATAAATCAAATCAATTTCAGAGTCAGATGCCGATAAGGCCTTCAATTCACAGAATATAGCAGAAACTCAAACAGATATTCCTACAATATACAGATGAAAAAATAAATAATGCACCATATATGCAATTAATTCAAAATCTGGCATTAATATCTTATTAGGCACATTAAATCACGGATTACCGTTAATCTTGGCTCGGGGTTGTTACAGTAGGCAATTCCAAGGAGTGGTGGGTGGATACTGGAGCAATCCGTCATATCTGTGCAGATAAAAAGATGTCCACAACCTACAAAGTGGTGGAAAGTAGGGAACAACTTTTTATAGGAAACTCCTCCACTTCAACTGTAGAAGGACAATGAAAGATTGTGTTGAAAATAACCTCAAGGAAAGAACTCACTCTTAACAATGTACTCCATGTGCCAGAAATTCGCAAGAATTTGATTTCTGGGTCATTGTTGATCAAGAATGTGTTTAAATTAGTCTTTAAATCTGATAAAGTTGTACTCTCCAAGAGTGGAATGTATATGGGGCGAGATTACATGAGTGATGGGCTTTTTAAGCTCAATGTAAATACTGTTGTACCAAATTTGGCTATTAATAATAAGAACACATATTCTGTTTATATTACTGAGTCTTCTTTTTTATGGCATGGTAGATTAGGATATGTTAATTTTAATTCTTTGCGTAGACTTGTTACATTAGAATGTTTACCTAACTTAGAATTTAATCTTAATCATAAATGTGAGATTTGTGTTGAGGCAAAACTCACTAAGGTATCATTTAATAAAGTTGAAAGAAGTACTGAACCTCTAAGTTTAATTCACACAGATATCTGTGATTTAAAGTTTGTTCAAACTAGAGGAGGTAAGAAATACTTTATTACTTTTATTGATGATTGCACTCGATATTGCTATATTTACTTATTGAGAAGTAAATATGAAGCTGTAGAAGCTTTTAGGCAATATAAACTTCAGGTTGAAAATCAACTTGGCAAAACTATTAAGATAGTGAGGAGTAATAGAGGTGGTGAGTATGATGCACCATTTAAAGAATTTTGTTCTGAACATGATATCATTCACCAAACCACTGCACCCTATTCTCCTCAGTCAAATGGAGTTGCTGAGAGAAAGAATCGAACTCTTAAAGAGATGATGAATGCCATGTTGATTAGTTCAGGATTACCTCAGAACTTGTGGGGGGAGGCGATTTTGTTTGCTAACTTTATCCTGAACAGGGTATCCCACAAGAGACTCAATCAAACACCTTATGAATTATGGAAAGGTCGACAACCTACCTACAATTACCTCAAAGTGTGGGGGTGTTTGGCCAAGGTGGCAGTCCCTAGTCCCAAAACGACTAAGATAGAACCAAAAACCGTTGATTATGTGTTCATTGGTTATGCAAATAATAGTAGTGCATATATATTTTTAGTTCATAGATCTGAAAATCCTGATATGCATGTAAACACTATTATTGAGTCAAGGAATGCATCGTTTTTTTAACACATTTTTCCTTGCAAGGAAACTGAAGAGATAAGTTCAAATAAAAGAACTTTTGATACTGCTATAGGTAGCAGTGAAGACCACAATGATAATGAATCAGATAAACCTAGACGTAGCAAGAGGGTTAGGATCTCTAAATCATTTGGTCTAGATTTTCTAACATACCTATTAGAAAATGAGCCTCAAAACTTTAAGGAAGCAATGTCAAGTCCTGAAGCTCCATTGTGGAGAGAGGCTGTGAATAGTGAAATTGAATAAATACTGCAAAATCATACTTGGGAACTGGTAGATCTTCTACCAGGGTGTAAACCTCTTGGATATAAGTGGATATTCAAGAGAAAAATGAAAACAGATGGTCCAATAGATAAATACAAGGCTAGGCTTGTTATTAAGGGATATAAGCAGAATGAAGGCCTTGATTATTTTGACACATATTCACTAGTGACAAGAATAACATCCATTTGCATGTTGATTGCGATTGCAGCTTTGTATAATCTGGAAATATATCAAATGGATGTTAAAACAGCTTTTTTAAATGGCAAGTTAGATGAGAAAATCTATATGGAACAACTAGTAGGGTTTCAAGTTCCCGGCCAAGAGAAAAAGGATTGTAAACTTGTCAAATCCCTTTATGGATTAAAATAAGCTCCAAAACAATGGCATGAAAAATTTGATCACGCTATGCTTTCGGATGGTTTTAAGATAAACGAATGTGACAAATGCTTTTATCTTAAAAGCACATACAAAGGCTATGTCATAGTTTGTCTTTATGTGGATGACATGCTCATTATTGGAAGTAATAATGACATGATTAAATCCACAAAGAAAATATTGAACAAAAAGTTTGACATGAAAGATCTGGAAGTAGCAGATGTAATTCTTGGAATAAAAATTACTAGAACATCTGAAGGATATGCTTTATCTCAATCTCACTATGTTGAGAAGATTCTGGAGAAATTTGGAAAGCATGATGATCGTCCTGCTAAAACACTTGTTGACATTCGTCTTTATTTGTCAAAAAATACAGGTGCCGGCATATCACAATTAGAGTACTCTCGAATAATCGGAAGCTTGATGTACTTAATGAATTGCACTAAGTAGGGATGTTCGCGGATTGGTTTTGTGCGGTTTGCGGGTTGGTTTTGACCCACCCGCACCTCTACGGTTTGGGGAAAAGTCAAACCGCAACCGCCCGTAGTGCGGTTTGCGGTTTGTACGAATAGGGTTTGTGGATGTGTGGGCGGTTGCGAGTGGTTTGCGGTTTGAATTTTTTCCCATTTTGTATTTTTAATTTTTCCCTTTAAAAATTAGTTTTTGATTTTTTTCCCCTCATTTTGTAAATATTTATTTTAGGTCATTTTCTTCCAATTTTCTAAAATGCTTCAACATTAATAATTAAATCATTAAAACTTGCAAATCATTCAAAATCAATTTTCTAAAATGCTTCAAAATCAATTCCTAACACAAACAAATCATTTAAAATCCTAAAATCATTCAAAATCCTAAAATCATTCAAAATTAATCTACCCCCCAACAATACAATGAAAGTAAAATCATTTACAATCCTAAAGTAAATCATCAATCTCATTCTTCATCTACTACTACTACTACCCAATAATACAAAATTAAAATAAAATTATTCAAAATCCTAAGCTTAACTATTACATATACATTCATCCAAAATTAAAATAAAATCATTCAAACTTCATTAACTACTACATTCATCCAAAATGCAAGAAAAAAAATAAAAAATAAAATTGTTGTAAAATAAAATAAAGTTCTAAAAATTTCAATTCCATGCATTTGGTTGATGAACCCTGCACAAAAACAAACTGAAAAATAAAAAAATTAATTTTCAATCTTCATAATTCCTTTGACAAAAAAAGTATAAAAGAATAAAGTAATGAAAAATATACCAATGAGCAAATGGATTAGAGTTCAATTATAGTATTAGCATCAACATTATAGGTTGAACTTGAAGATGAGCATGACTCCAAAGTACCTAATTAAAAGTCAACAAGAGAAGATCAATAAAACTTACATTAGAAAATGAACAATACAAATAAAAATGAAGATAAATAAATTATCATATTACCCGAGTCATATTGCTCAAATTCCTCCACATCATCCATCGCCTTTCAAAGAGAAATTGGAAGGTTACTTCGAAGCTAATTTTGAGTATATACAAGAGCTTCAACCATAGAAGGCGAAATTGAACTACAAAATGGGTCAAGAATACACCCCTCCGTACTAAAAGCCAACTCCGACGCAACAGTAGAAATAGGCATGGCCAACACATCCCTTGCAAGTTGCGGTAGCACTTTATATTTGGTTGCATTCACCTTCCAATAATCCAAAATCTCAAATGTTTGATTCTTTGCAAAATGTTCAACCTCGGACAAATATTGTTCAAATTCCGACTTAGATCCACTAGTGCATCGCCCCTCCAAATAGGAATTAAATTGGGAGTCAACCAAAGAATAAGGATCATCATCATCATTATCTTCCACCATATTCACAACTTCACTCACACTTGGAAGTTTCTCATTTGAAGGATAAAGTGTGACATAATGGCTATATAAACGACTCAAACAACCTTTAACCTTGTCTACCATATCGTCCACCTTCTTAGTATCTCCAAGAAATAAATTTGAAAAGCAGAACTCCAAGTATGTCATTTTTATGATAGGATCAAGAACAACCGTAACATACAATAACAAATTGATTTTACTTCCATCCCCCCAATACTTGCTAAACTTTGGTTTCATAGTTTTTGTCATTGTGCTCAAAGTATCATCCTCTACCAAAATTAATTGGTTAATTTTGCTTTCAATGACAAACATTTCTTTGTAAAAAGCATTGGAAGTAACAAAGAGAGACCCCGAAAACTTCTTAGTTGCAAGATAAAAAAATTTTAGAAACCTCGAAAACAATCTACATTTTTTCCAATCCAACTCACTAGGACTTCTCCTTATGCCACCATCAACATCCTTGAAATAAGGTTCAAAATTGGAATCCACAAACTTCAAGCGGTTAAAAGTCTTCTCATACTTTTCGGCGGCCTCCGACATCAAATAGGTAGAGTTCCACCTAGTTGGTAAAGCTAGGCATACAAGAGCTTTTGAATCAAGTTTGAGTGTGGCTGCACACTTCTTAAAAGTATCATGCCTATGAGGAGAAAACCTCACATATCTCACCGCAAGTCTAATGTTGGCAATAGAACCGTCCATTTCTTTCAACCCATCACTTACAACGAGATTAAGAATATGTGCACAACAACGCATATGAATAAACTCATGTTGCAAAATAGTCCCCTTCCGATCTTTGGTTATTGTTTTCAAATATTGAATGGTAAGATTATTAGAACTAGCATTATCAACTGTTAAGGTGAATATGCTATCAATGTTCCACTCAATCAAACACGACTCAATTTTCTTACCCAATGTTTCTCCTTTGTGATCTTCAACTTGTTGAAAATTTATGATTCTTTTTTGAAGTTTCCAATTATCATCAATGAAATGAGCAGTCAAACACATGTAACACAAATTCTGAATAGATGTCTTGTCACGGCCTCAAACCCGCCCCTAAAAGTTTGGGCATGACCCGTTCGAATACCAATGCTTACCCTGTAGTATAAGGTCTAAGGGGCCTTGACGGAAGCATAAAGTATGAACATAACAGTACATATGAATTCCATTGAGCTATATCTACATGCCAGGATCTCACATACATCACATACAAGCCATAGCATTGATAATATATAGACATGTGTATATACATACAGTTCCAGCCTTGTATTTAGGCATGAACAAAATATGAAAGTCTACATTCTCAACCTTAAGTGGCCAACCAAAAATGAGCCAACATTCTAGTAAGCTTAACAAAAATAAGTGGCGTCATGTAGTGCCTGAACTGTGAGGTTGACAAAAGAGCATGGGTGTTGTGGCTAGGATTGGCTACCTGGTTGGTTACCTACAGAAACAGACATAACACATGGTGAGTCAAGCTCAGTGAATAGTAGTCTTTAAATAAAAATGATGCTTAACTTGAACTTTAGAAGAATCATGCATAAAGGAAATACAGAATTTATAGTGCTAGTCTGAATTTGATTCGATCTTATAACATAATCATGTACGTGTAATGGCGCGAAGCCCTTGAAACTTGATGGCTAAAAGCCCTTAAACATAGTAGCACAAGGCCCTTAAACATGTGGCGTTAAGCCCTTGAACATAATGGCACGAGGCCCTTGGATAAGTTGGCATTAAGCCCTTGTATCATGTGGCATTGAGCCCTTGTATCATGGGTGTATGAACTCAAGAGGTGTCTCACACGGACTCTAGAGGTGGCTCACATTGTAGCACTTAGTTCCGTGTAGCACTTTGTTTCATATTTCCATAACTGAGTAACTTGGTTTCAGAGTTTCCTTGAAGAAATGTTTTTCTTGTTTCTTTATTACATACATACATACTTGGAACATAAACATAACATAATCTTGTGCATAAACATAATCAATATCTCAGAACAGTACTACTACTCACAGTGTTGAGATGACGTGCTTGTTCCGCCCGTAGTGTGCCCTGCACACATTTAAAACTCACACTTTAGTTCATTTTTCATATCAAATTACATTACATTTCGCTTCATTTCGAACGAACTAATACATATCAAAATGTCATCAAATATACATTCCGACAATATTAGAGGGTTCTGCACGCAAAACGGAGCGTCCCGGGTTTTTCAGCATGCGCCGCACGTGCGGCTGTGAGCCCCGCACGTGCGGCAAAATGCTCCCGCACGTGCTTTTTAGGCAGAACCAAAACTCAAAATTTCCTCTTCTCCCGCACGTGCGGCGACAACCCCCGCACGTGCGGCGATTGGCTCCCGCACGTGCGGCCATGACTCCCGCACGTGCGGCGATTCTGCATTTTTTGTCCGAAAATTGCTACAAAATGGGGGTTCTTTTGGGAATGTTAAGAGGCTCTAAATTGAAACTTTTAAATACAAAATCAAGGCTCAAAACATGGAATTAAAGGTGCTTCAAATCATAATCTAACTTAGATTAGACTCATGAACACATTCAATTGATCAATCAAGAATTAAAACTCACTTACATAATATCTTTAACCTCACTTTCATCCATCATAACATAAGATACACAAGCATGCTCATATCACTTACATATAACATGACACAAAGCTTCAAAATCATGATCACTATGATAATTACCAATTTGATAAAGAGAGAGGGAGACACCTAGATGATTGCTAGGGCATTAAAACTTCAACATGCACAAGCAAGAGTTCCTTTCCACTTTAGTTCATGCCACAACATGCCATAATGAAAACTTTTATTTCAAATTGAGGAAAAGAAATTGGATTAGGGAATTCCATCTTACCTTAGCTTTGATTCTTTCTATGCTCTCTTGTTCTTGACCTCTCTCCCTTTTCTCCTAGGAAATGTATGGAATCTCAAAGTCTAAGGCTTAAGGGTCAAGAGTTCATACATATAGATAAATTAAAGCTAATAAGACAAAAACGAATCGTTTAATCATCCCAAATTGAAATTTCACAACGTTGCTTAATATTACCTAAAAATTATGTTGATCGCATATATGAAGTCAAATTCAGGTAATTAAGTCACTAAGGCTTCCAATTCTTGCTTTAAACAGAACAGATACTTGTCTTGTTAAACAGATAGGCTCTCTCTTAAACATGCCTTAAACTTGAAATTTACTTACTTAACTTTTAATTTCTCATGGGATTTCTCAGTAAACATTCAAAATCACAAATCAAGATCTGAAAATTTAGTAGTAAACATGCACGAGGGTCGGGTTATTACATGTCCAAGTGTCCGTAGTAAAGCAAATTTTACGACCCTTCATGGCCTTCTTTAACTTATCTCTTTCATTCTTGAATATGTTAAGCACTTCTCTAGATATGGTATGACGAGAGGGGATTGGTGTGAATTTCGGTTGCATGACATTACAAAATCTTCTAAACCCAACTCCTTCCACAAATCTAAATGACAACTCATCAATGACAACCATCTCCGCAAGAGACCTTTTACAAGCATCAAAATTAAATGTTGTTGCTACAACCTCAACACCCTCTTCATTTTGTTTCAGTTTAAGATTTAATGTTTGTTGACCATCTTTATCCCTATTTGGATATTCTTTACAATTGGGTGTATGACTCCTCAAATTGCTAGTCCCATGAAGTCTAGAGTCAACCAAATACTCTTTCTTGCAATATTTGCATACCGCTCTACGCTTCCCATCGGTCCCAAAAACCTTATCAAAATGATCCCAAACTGTAGATGGTGCTCTCCCCCCTCCACCCTCACTCTTTCTCTTTGGGGGTCTAGGAGAGAGAGACTGATATGAGATGAGAGAAAGAGCTCAACTCTCTCCAGCTGCGCAAATGTGTGAGAATGAATTGTTAGGGTTTTTTTTTTCACTTTTGTTTGTTATACTAAAGAATAAAGATGAAGATCAACGGTTCACATTTTACGTATAAAAAAAAAAAAACTGTGTAAGCGGGTGGGTTGAGCGGGTTCGGTTCAAACCCGCGACCCACTCACAACCCAAAATTCAGCCATAATCCAAACCGCATCCGACCCTAACGTGTTTGCGAAACCGCCCAAAGGTTTGCTGGTCAGGTAAAGTAGGGCAGGTTGGGCGGGTCGGATAACCCTATGTCCATCCCTAGCACTAAGCCATATTTAGCCCATGCTGTAAGCAAATTGAGTAGGTACACAAGTAATCCAGGGTCCAATCATTGGAAAGTAATAATTAGGGTACTTAGGTATCTAAGACATACCCAGAATTATGGCTTACATTATACCAAATAACCAGCAGTACTCGAGGGGTACAACGATGCAAATTGGATATCAGATACTAAAGATTCAAAATCCACTAGTGGATACGTTTTTACCTTGGAAGGTGTTGCATTCTCTTGGAAATCTTCCAAGCAGACATGCATAGCTAGGTCGACAATGGAATCTAAGTTTATCACATTAGATAAAACAGGAGAAGAAGCAGAATGGCTTCGTAATTTCTTAGAAGACATTCCAATGTGGCCTAAACCTGTGCCAGCTATATGCATACACTGTGATAGTGAAGCAGAAATAGGACGGACACAGAATCATATATATAACGGTAAGTCTCGACACATTCGTCGAAGACAAAATACCGTTAGGCATTTGTTCTCACATGGAATAATTTCCATAGAATATGTAAAGTCAAAGGAGAATATTGCAGATCCATTGACTAAAGGGCTAGCTAGAAAGCAAGTGTACTATTTATCGAGGGGAATGAGATTAAAGCCTATTACTTAAAAGTCGCCATAATGGCAACCTAACTTAGTTGACTGAAGATCCCAAGATCTAGGTTCAAAAGGACAACCGAATTATGGATGACTTCACGTATCACTAAGGAGGTTTACTCCTACCCATTTCTAAGATAAAAAGAGTGATATCTGCAGCGTTAGTAGGATAAGCTTTGCTTTTAATAATTCTTATAGCTTGGACATCTAAGTGGGGTATAGCAGGATACTCTTAATAAGAAATCGCCTATATGAATGTGAACTGAGCCGATTCTGTGAGAATTGAGGAGACTAAATTCTCTAGAGCATTTATGAATTGCCAGGCGTTGTTCAGGGCCAAAATGAACACAACTGTAAGAACCAAACTATGTCTGCGGATACACTATGTGTAGTTTATTGTCGTAGCTTACACAAACAGCTGAATAGTTCAAGGCATCGCGTCCACTGGTTAGCTAGTAAGTCCAATAGGCTTTCATTAGAGGAGGTTTAAAGCCAAAAGCTACCTATCTCGATGTGGTGTATCTTCTTAATGTACTCTTTCTTTGTCTGCATTTTGTTGCATGTCCGTTATCGTGAATTCCATTCGAGTGGAGGATTGTTGGAAAAATGGCTTTGGAAATCCTTATTTTTTTCCTAACTTTGAGCATTAATTGAGGTGGGACCCAAGCGTTATTTTTAACGTTTTTTATTGGGTTTATGTTTAATGCCGCTTAGTGAATAAAACTGTGTATTTGGTTGCTTAAAACCATTTCCGGATGAAAGAGAATTCAACGCGCATTTTCGGGTTCGTGGAAATGTATTTGGTAGGTTTACTACACATTTGTGAAATGTGCTTGTCTCGTATTGGGAAGGCTTGAGGAATTGTTTGGGCTTATAAACCTTAGCTTTGGATACTTGGGATGGGCCCCAAAGGGTACCTAAGTTTGTGGAATGGTGAGGTTGTGAGTGAAGTAGGTTAGACCCATTGGACCCAAAATTAAAACCATATGCGTGCGCTGCCGCTGCCGTCACCGTCTGTTCGGGCGGGCTGGGCTTAGGTGCGAGTGCGTGGTGTGAGATTAGGTTGGGCTTGTCTGGCCCAATACTTATCTTTTTTGGACCAAAAACTTTTATATTTTATTTATTTATTTTTTAATTTTGATTTCAAAATTCAAAAGAAATTTAGTCCAGATTTTTTCCACCCAAACAGTTCCTAACCCGAACAGGTTCATACCTGTTCATTCCAAAACCGGGCAGATCTGTATCTGTTCAAAAAGTTCAAACAGGTTTTTTGGTTATTGAATCTGTCCGAACAGGTTCATATCTGTTGGCACCTGTTTGGAAAAAGCCACTTCCACTTCTATAAATAGTTGGTCATCCAGCAATTCTTTCAATCTAGTTTTTTGAGAGCATTTCTTCATTTCTCCTTCAAGTCGTCCTTTTATCTTTCTGCATTTTTTTTGTATTTAATTTTAGAAAGGAAAAGAAAGAGTTATAACATAATTTTGGTTCGCAAGGCTTGATTTTGTAGTGTTGCAAAATTCAAGTGTTAGTCATTACATCTTGGGAAGTAGACGCCATTTTAACTCGAAGCACCAGAGCGAGGGCAAAATCTACTTTAAGGAGATTATGTCTAACACAAACCTCGACATTATTTTCTGTAAGCTTTTAATTCGGAAAATAATTTATATAATTATTTTCTTGAATTATTTATTTTATTGTTTATTTAATTTACACACACCACTGTGTGTATATAACAATAACTCCAACACAAGGTTATCTTTATGGAATTAGGAAAAGATTACAAACGTCATGACTTTCTATTTGTGTAAAAAATACTATTTGTCATAATAATTTAAAAATATATACAGCATTTTAATGGCCATCAAGAATAAAAAAAATACATATTTTATTCTTCTTTCATCTTATATTTTCTTTTTATTTTATACCAAAAAACTTCTTCATTTTATTAAAAATTGCTTCTATGATTTTTTTTTTTCTCTATGTATATACATAATTTATGTATCATATTGTATATATATATATTGTATATGTGGTGAAAAAAAATTATTTTTCTTTTGATCCCTGCGATAATGAAATCTTAATTCCGTCCTTAATCATAAGTCATTAAATTGACACACACTTTTAACATTTTAAGATCTCAAGAAGTTTGAAAACTATAAAAAAAACATGGAAAAACAATTCCAAACAGGTTTGAATTGATTATGAAATGGGCTATATCTTTTGCCATTTTTAGGTTGTATTTAATTTATGAATTCGGTGAGATAAAAGTAAAAGAAAGCTTTGTTACATGGAAGAAAAACTTAGAAAAGAAACTGTAATTAATGTATGTTAGAAATTTTTTGTTCTAAACATTTAAGGATAAATTACACTGATCATCTTTTAAGGTTTAAAAAATATAATAAATTTTGTAAGTTTAATGCAATTACTTCAATCTTCTTTTAAATAAGATTAAAATAATTAAAAATAATATAAATAAAATTTATACATAAAGATAATCAATGGTAAAAATATATCTAGAATAACAAGACCAAATGATACTTCAAGAGTATCTTGCACTATGTGATTTGTGAATATCAATATGGGTTTCTTCTTTTTTTTTTTCTTTTTTCTTTATTGGACAAGAAAATCAATGGGTTCAATAATATGGTGTGTGTGAGACATGTTTTTTAATTGATGAGTCTTCGTTTGAAAAGAGCTAAGTTAATTTGACTTTTAGTTTTTTGGCTAATTTCTGTTTGGGAAGAATTTTTATTTATTTTTGTGATAGTTGTGAAAGAAAAGGTAAAATAATTATGATTTAGATGTAACATTTTATCTTATTAATTAAATTAACCTATTTTATATTTTTATGTTTATTTAGACATTTTAGGCTATGTTTGATTTAGGGCTAGAATCATGATTCCACCCTATGATTTCAATATGCTATTTGGATATAGTTATCAAAATTTGATTTCAACCCTACATTTGAAAACATATTTGGTAACCAGAGAGTTTTTAAATTTTTGAATCTATCCGGTCGTTTGGTTGGAACAATTTTTTATTTTTATTATTTTATTTTTTGCAATTGCCACTTGTTCAATTAAAAAAAAATTATATTTGTTTTTGATATTTTTTAAATATAAAAATTATTTTTTTTTAGACCAGAACTACCTTAGATTATTATTTGGCCATTTATTTAAAATTAACAAAAAAAATTTTTAATGAAAATTAATTTGTCATAGTAATTAAAAAAAACACATTTTTAAACAAAACAATTAAAAAATATTCCAATCAAATATATAATCAAAAATAATTTTAACGAACTAGCTGAATTTTTTTAACAAAAAATAATATATATTTTAATATTTTAAATAAAAAATATTTTCAAAATATTTTGAATTTTTTAAATAAAAATTTTATTTTTTTCAGTAATTATTTTTTTGAATTGAATTTTAAAAAGAGTTTTGATTATGAGTTTCGAATAGAATTTTCAATAAAATTTTGAATTGTATTTTTGATTATGAGTTATAAGTTTTTGAATTAAATTTTAAAAACTATTTTCAAAATTCATAACTAAACAATTTTTTTTATTTCAAAACTCATAACCAAATAAATTTTCTCTTTTTAAATCATAATTCTAAAACTTACAAATTCAAAATATAACTTCACACTCAAATCATAATTTTAAAATTAAATCAAACGATATCTTAATTCTTCCCAGACAAGGTCTGAGCCGTAATACTTGAAACAACACCAAATAATATTTCCAACAATGCTATAGAGCTCTAAAAGAGCTCTAATGAGTTGGCATGTCTAAAAAAAAAAAAATTTCAAGCTAAAACATCACATCAGGCTGGACCCCACACACTTCCATGTCATTAGTGCATGGTTTAGAGCTCTTATCCTAGAGCTCTCAAGCATTTTTCTAATATTTCAGCCCATGGGCCGTGACAAGACATCCTAGCATTGGTTCCCCTCCAGATTTTAGTGATTCCAACTTCCAACTTCCAACTTCCAAGTCCCTGTACCTCATCTCATCAGACAAAGAAAGATCCAACATATTCTTCAAGCCCAGCTAACATCGCATAAAGGCCCAACCCCTGACTACTATTTTTCTTTGTTTATAAAATGTGATTATTATGATGAATTAATTAAGGCTTCAGCGCCTCGAGACCCAGAAAACAGCAATTACATGCTCTGACAGAACAGAGCTGTGTTTTCCTTTCCTGTCTAGAGAGAGAGAGAGAGAGAGAGAGAATCGATTATGGAACAAGAAAGAACACAGCTTTGAATCCTCAAGAAGAGACCAAGAGAGAGAGAGAGAGAGAGAGAGCGAGAGGTGAAGAACGATGCGTCGGGAGATCTCAGCTCTTGCTCAACCTCGATGCCTCCTTCTCTTCCTCGTCGCCTCAATTCTCATCATTCTTGCATTCTGGATCTCCAATCGCGTACGCTTTCTTGCCCATTTCTCTATAATCACACACCACATATATATATATATCATCATATGTATATATACACTGTTACAATGTTGTAATTCAGGCCCTTCGGTTGTGAATTGTTGTTTTTCTACTCAGAATTGTAAATATTTGGAATCGGATCTGATTTCGACTTTAGGGTTTCTTTTGATCGCATCGAATTCCACTGCATTACATACACTATTTTAAACTTTGCTATGTTATGTTAAAAGGGTTTAGGGTCAAAATGGATTGCATGAAAGCTTTGTTACAGAAATGGCAATTCCCTCTGCAAATGATCAAGATCAATATAGCTACTCCTTAAGTTTTTAAGCAAATAGGTCATCTCTGTTTTGATTGTGAAAGAAATCTTAGATGGACCAATTGTGATAAGAGTTACATTTTCATCATTGGGGTTGATGATGATGATGTCAAAGAGCAAATTCTTTGGCAGCTAGAAGACAAATAAGGAAGATTTGTTTTAAAATGTTTAGGACTTTCTTTGGATTTATATTAGCTTGTCCTCAGTTGATTGCAAAGTGTTTGTGGATCAGATAAAAACATTTTATCTTTTGTGGAATTACGACTAATTGTTGGAAAATAATGGTTTTTCGGCAATTTTAATTTGAAATTAAAGTGGGTTCCAACCGCTTGTTGAGGTGGGTCTGAGTGGTTTTGTATTCTCTCAAGTGAGAAGATTA
Source organism: Camellia japonica (assembly GCA_030407325.1). Lineage (NCBI taxonomy): Eukaryota > Viridiplantae > Streptophyta > Magnoliopsida > Ericales > Theaceae > Camellia > Camellia japonica. Next base: position 178,183,123 of record JAPPVO010000029.1, read on the forward strand.
CAATATAAATAATAATGGGCCGAAATCATTGAATTGTGAATGAGAATTGTCTCATAAAGTGGACATCAATAGAAGTTGGGTTTGGGCCTGGGCCTGGGCCTAGGCTTAGGCTTGGACTTGGACTTAGGTTTAGTCTTGGTTTGAACTGGCCTAGGCTTGTATATGTGCATGTGTTGGACTTAGTCTTGGGCATGGGCTAGATTGTGCTATGTTGGACTGGGCTTGTCTTGTGCATATGTTTTAGACTGGGTGTGGATCGGGTTGTGACCCAAATACTCGTATCCATTTTGTGACCCATCTAGTTGGATTATTTAAATAGCATTATATATATTTATTTATTCAACCTTTGTAACTCTCATCTTTTGATGATAGAGTTGATGATCATTATGTACATGGGAGTTTTGCACCTTTGTAACTTTAGCCCTAAAGGCTAGAGTTGATGGCCATTGACGCTAGGTTTTATGGTAGCCTTCATAATTAAGACCTCTTCTCTACAAGTATAAAAAGGGCTTTTCCCCTCCAACTAAGAAAAAGAGTTTTTGAGAGATTTTGATGGAAAATGAAGATGTTGTTTTGAAATAAAAAAGTTGAAGATGGTTTTTTTTTTTACCAAAGAAATTTTTTTCTATCTTTTGCTAGTCCCTTCTTTGGTTCTTGTTAGAGAGAGTACAACCATTATCAAGTTCGCCAAAACTAACAGAAGGTGCTTCTGCGTTAGCCCGGTCTAAACTGTCATATCGTGAGAGACAAAAGTCGACATTCCTCCAACGTCCACGGTGAGGCGGCTAATCTATTTTAAGGACACTGTGGTATCACACAAGTTTCGGTTTGCTTCCTTCTACTAGTTTTATTTTATTATGAATTTTTGCAAATTCTTGTATGTTTTTGTTCTGAAATTTAAAATGGTTGTTCAATATGAATTTATTTATTTTATTTAAGCACACAATTTATATAACAAACTTAAAACAGATTAATGTGTTTATCATGAAATTAGATATTTAGATTCATATGAAATTTGTAACAATTAATTTCCTCTACTGTGCATGCTACTGTTTTATGGTTCTTATCATGATTGATTTGGTTTTCCTCATAGACATAAAGTGCTGCCTGTAGTAATCCATTGCCTTTATATAATACATGATTATAATTAATGTAATATATATAATGCTATGGGATTTTAATTTACTGCTTTTTAATTCACTGTTTTGTGAAAAATGATTATTAGTTACAAAGTTTAAAATGGTTTTATTACTAGATTTCTAGTAGATTAATTTGTTCTAATATAAGTTTATTATATGGGTACCAATCTTTGCATGACATGTAGTGGGTGTTTGGCAAGCTGCTGTTTTAGTAGGCTATTTTAGTTTTTAGCTATTTTAATAGGCTAAAATTTTTGTGTTTGGAAAAATAGTTGGATTTTTTTATAGTTGGATGTGATATTTGTGAGAGAAAAAGTAAAATGATTATGGGTTTGATGTGATATTTTGTCTTATTAATTATTTTAATCTATTTTATTTTTTTGTGAATTTTAGCCTAAAATAGGCTAAAATAGCAACACCCCTGTAGTATAGAAGCTTTGTATAAAAACATGCTCATATTTTTAATTTTATAATACAATTTGCATGTTGAACATTGTCTAGATTTTAATTGGTTTTGTTACGTGCTTATTATGTCTAGCATTATCTACATAAGTTGTTCACATGTTAACTACTAGAAATACTCATATAATTCCATGGTTATTGTGTCTTTAGGGGTTTTGGGTTAAAGTTGCATGCTAATTATTTTCTAGAATTCTAAAAATTATGTGCATGCTCATAAGTGGCTAATTTAAATTTTACATGCTTACTAGTCTACAATTGTTTGAATGAGTCTATTTCTAAATTTTTAGTTTAATAGAATTCCTTGCATGTTAATTGCTAGAATCATTTACATGTGTATTACATGTTCATTGCATTGGGAAATTTTCATATAATTCTTGCCTATTAAATTGTCAATTGTAGTACTTTTGTAACTTGTCTAAATTTATGTACATGAATATTGTGTAATAATTTCATATAACTCTTGTAAATTATTTTTAATTTAATATTTAGAGTTATAAGGTTTGTAATTTATTTGGGTGAATTAAATTTTGAATTTAATTTATTTATTTGGAGTTATATCTTTAAATATTTATTGTGAATTAATTTCATTCGTAACTCATGACTATTTTTTTTAATTTAATTCTTAGAGTTATAGGTTATTTTGTAACTCTTAAGGTTTATTTTGTAACTATTTCCTATTCATGTTTTAATTTATTTGTGGAGTCATAACTTTTATGTTTGTGACTCATTTAGCATTTTAATTCATTAGTTAATTCTGCTATTAATTTAAAAATAATTTATTGTCCTTAGGTTATTTTGTTTGCATTTTCTTGTGGTTCTCTACTAATTTTCTTTACAGGAATACTTATGCAAAAGGGAATGGGAAACATATAAAACCACATGAATTGACTAACCTTTGTGATGAACAGTAATTTCTAAGCGTGGAAAAGGTTTTGAACTATATAAAATCCTTATGCATTGGTTACTTTTTTTATAATTTTTTGCTTGGGTTTAGTTGGTTTTTGCCAATTGTGTAAAAGCAAATTTTATTTGCTTGTATTGTTAGAAGCATTTTATTTGCTTAATCATTGTTGTAGCAATTTTTTTTTACATTATTTGTAATTCGGTTAGCAATTTTTAAATTGCTTGTAAGTTTGGAACTTGGTTTGGTTTTCTGTAATAGAAACCAAAGTGTTTAGCCTTGGCTAAAGAGTAGTTCTTATTTGTTCAGAAATGACAACTAAGACAGCTTTGGTTTCAAACCTTTGAGGTTTGAGGAAGTGTTTGGATTTAGGCCTCGTTTGGGAACAGGCTAATTTAGTAACTTTTTGGCTATTTGGCTAAAAAGGTAGGTAAAAAAAACTTGTATGTTTGGGATGACTTTTTGGCTAATTACGAAAAGATGTGCAAAAAGTAGAGAGAAAAGAGAATCTTTGACTTTTTGGTATGGGTTGTTGGCTTTTTGGCTAATTTAGTAACTTTTTGACTTTTTGGCTAAAAAGGTAAGTTCCCAAACGGGGCCTTAATCATTTTATTCCCAAAGTGTTGGAAAACTAAGTTCGGAGAAAATCTTTGGTGATAATCTGATTATTTCCAAAGTGTTTTGGTGTTGAGAAAAGAAACCAAATTTTAGTATTAGCTAAAATATTTCTTATTTTTATTCAGAAATAATGGGCTCAGTTCCGGGAGTACCGGTTAATTTTTATGAGTGGTGTAATTGTGGTAGCAAATTTTATTTGCTTGGGAATTGGTTTGTTATAACCTGGTTTATCCCTTGGAGGACTTAATTCTAAAAATTGTTTCTCATGGATTAGGAGTCAACATGCTTTTGAAAGTTTTGTTAAAAGGTTAACTGGGTTTTAAGTGGGACCGGTGTGACCCTGAGAACATTCTTGGCCATGTTCGATTCTAGGTTAAGTGGTGAGACTAGTTTTGAATTAAATTTTCAACTGTGGATTTTTTAAGTGTTAAGTTTAATTTCTGGAAAAACAGAATAATGAAATTCTGTTGTGATTTTTCAGAAATGGCTTCAAGAAGTGACAACAGGAAATGTTGTTTTGCACCTGACAACCTTAAACCTTGCAAGGTTCTTAGAGGAAGATCTAGAGAGATCAAACGTGATTAAAGGAAGTCATAAGATTGCATGATGATATCTTTGAATTAATCAGAGGCGATTGATATGTTATCCTTGTATCAATTATAGCATATATGATTGCTATGTGACTTTGCTTGAAAGCAAAGATGTGACAATCCGTTAGGATGTGTGAATATATTTTTGAAAATTTAAATTCCAAGTATATTCTTAAATTGGTGGCTTCTAATGAGTACAAGATCACTGATCACAGACATAAAAAAACTAGTGATTTCTAGGAGGCTACACAGTTATGAGATTGTGGTTCCTAATAGTAAATAGATTACTGATCATACGTTAAGACATGATGCTTCCTAGTAGTAAAAAAGTCTACTGATCATATGTCAAGACATGATGATTCCTAGTAATGAAATGGTCTACTGATCTTATGTCAAGACGTTGTGATTCCTAGTAGTGGAGTGACTACTGATTACATGTCAAAACATTGTGATTCCTAGTAGTGGAGAGTCTACTGACCACATGATAAGAAGGAGTGATTCTTAGTGATAAGACTACTTGCATGTTGTGAAGTTCCAAATAGTAGACTATTGATCACTAGGTTTGTGATTCCAAATAGTAAGGTTATTGGCTTCAGAGCAAGGTTCTGAAAAGCAGTTGCCGTCACCGTAACGGTAGCGGTGGCGCGGGCGTGGTTGCGGTTGCGGTTGCGGGGTGTAAAGGCCATAGCGTAATGGTTGCGGTAACCGGAACCTTGAATTTTTTTATTTTTCGCACAATTTGAAAAAAAACTTACCGATACGCATATTTTTTTTCCATAATCATATTTATTGGGTTTTAAAATAAATATTAATCAATTTTTATAAATTTTGTAGTATGATCCAATATATTTCATATTTTTAAATCACTATCAACTAAGTTTTTTACATTTTATTTTAATAATTAATGACTTTATATGTCATAAATCCATATTACGCTTGCGGCAAAAAAAAAAATTTTTATTGGACTTAGATGTATAAAATTATTTTTTTAATTATTATACTTGTAGAAGCATATGTGAATTTTAACTTGAATAGTTTTAAAAAATAAATTATACATGCTAATATAATCATATAAAAATTAAAAAATAAATTATAAAGAATTTTTTTTTTGGTTGTGGAACACTTGAATATTCATTCTCTTTTTGAGTAACCTGTAAATAAAAATAAAATAAACTAATCAAAAAAAATTGACATGTATAAAATATGTGTTAATATAAAATTATAGATGTTATGTTTTCTAAATATTTTACAAAAAAATCAATCACTAACTATTATATATAAGATAAACAATGACAAAAGTAAGAGAATAAATAAGAGCCTAAATATATATATATATATATATATATATATTTAATTAAGCCAAATAGATAATGACTACACTTATTATTATTATTATTTTCAAACAATATATAGATAGACACACACAAACAAAATGGTTAAGTGATAGCAGCTGCATAAAATAGCATAGGCTTTACAGCTTCAACAAATCAATAACATGTTCTTCATCTTCCCTATTATCTCTCTCTATCTCTTACTCCATCTTCCCTCTTCTTTCTATCTCTTTTCCCCCATTTTTAGCTTTTATTTTTGTTTTTTTTTCTTCAAAAGAAGCAGTTTGGAACCGGTACGTAACAGGTCGTTACGGCCTTTACGGCACCGTTACGACCACTATGATAGTCGCTACGGCCTATATATTTGTGAATCTCAATCACACCGCAAAAGCGGCCTTAACGGATGGCGGTAACTACCAAAACCGTTACGTAACAGCATTACGTAATGGTTGCGGCCGCTTTTTATAACCTTGCTTCAGAGTGACATGATGGACCAAACTTGTTTCGGTTAATGATGGTTTGGGAGTTTTTTGTGATATGATTATGAGAGTCTTATAATCATTATGACACAAGGAATTGTTTAAAGACCCTGTATGAATTTTTGGAAAAGGCCAAAAGTCTTTATATAAATTCTACAAATGTGAGGGTGTCATGCAAAAGGTGGTAATACCTAAACCAAGAGGGTTAGGATAAGCTTAAAAACCCGTTGACTTTGTATTCAACGGTTATGCACAACATAGCAATGCATATTTATTTCTTGTGTATAAATCTGCTATTCTAGATATACACAAGAATACTATCATGGAATTTAGAAATGCATCTTTCTTTGAAAATATATTTCCTTGTCATATCCAAGAAGGGGTTCTGAGTTCCATGAAAGAGGTTGAAGGTGACAATGATCAAGTCGATGATCAAGATGAGGAAGTAGATGAGCCAAGAAGGAATAAAAGGGCTAGGACCGCAAAGTCCTTTGGTTCGAACTTTTTGACTTATATGTTAGAGGGAGAACCTCGAACTTTCCATGAAACTGTGACTTCATTTGAAAGTCTTTATGGAAAGAAGCAATCAAGAGTGAAATTGGCTCCATCTTACAGAACCATACTTGAGAGTTGGTTGATCTAACCCTAGGCAGTAAGGCCTTGGGGAGTAATTGAATCTTTAGAAGAAAGATGAAAGTGGATGGGTCAATTGATATAATGCTAGGCTAATTATCAAAGGATACAGGTAGCGAGAAGGCCTGGATTACGTTGACACGTATTCACCTGTGACAAGGATTACATCCATTCACATGGTAATTGCGATAGCCGCTTTACGTGGTCTGGAGATCTATCAAATGGATGTAAAAACAACTTTCTTAAATGAAGATTTAGATTAAGAAATCTACATAGAGCAACCCGAGGGGCTTTCAGCTCCAGGGAAAAATAAGAAAGTCTGTAAGCTTGTCAAGTCATTATATGGTTTGAAGCAAGCTCCTAAGCAATGGCATGAGAAGTTTGACAAACGTTATGTTGTCAAATGGATTTAGAATCAATGAGTGTGACAAGTGCGTATATATTAAAGACACTGACAGAGGTTATGTCATTTTGTGTTTATACGTAGATGACATACTCATTGTTGGTAGTAATGATGAAATGATTAAAATTACCAAGAGATTGTTAAACTCCAAGTTTGACATGAAAGATATGGGCCTTGCAAATGTCATTCTGGGTATTAAGATTACCAAAACATCTAGGGATATTGTACTTTCTCAATCTCACTATGTTGAGAAGATACTTGAGAAATTTGGTAAATTAGATACAAGTGTGTTTAGAACACCGGTAGACTTGAGTCATACATTTGACTAAGAATAATGGTGAGATTGTTTCTTAGCTAGAATATTCTCGGGTCATTGGAAGTTTGATGTATCTGATGAGTTGTACAAAGCCGGATATAGCCTACTTTGTTAGCAAGCTTAGTAGATACACGAGTAATCCGAATACTACTCATTGGAGGGGCATTATGCGGGTGTTAGGTTATCTACACTATACCCGGGATTATAGGCTGCATTATACCAAATACCCAGCGGTACTAAAAAGGTATAATGACGCTAATTGGATAACTGATATAAAGGATTCCAAATTTACTAGTGGTTGTGTTTACCCTCAAAGGGCAACCGTGTCTTAGAAATCTTCCAAGCAAACGTGTATATCGAGATCAACGATGGAATCTAAGTTTATTGCTTTCGATAAAGTAACTGAAGAAGCCAAATGGCTTTGCCAGTTCGTTGAGGATATTCCATGTTGGCTAAGACCTGTGCCTATTATCTGTATTCATTGTGATAACCAATTGGCATTGGACACGCACGGAGTCACATGTATAATGGAAAGTTTAGATATATTCGTCGTAGACATAATTCCATACGACAACTACTCTCTAATAGAGTTGTCTCTTTAGACTATGTAAAGTCTAAAGACAACATTGCGGATCCGTTAACCAACTAGTTAACTCGAGAGTTAATTGAAACATTATCAAGAGGAATGGGGTTAAGGCCTTTAGTAATATTACCAGAATGGAAAACATAACCTAATTGACTGGAGATCCCAAGATCTAGGTTCAAAGAGACAACTTAATTGCGTGTAACGGATGAGTTACTGTGGAGGTAAATCCTCCTGCCCATTCCTTTATACAGTGATACCCTGTGGGGTGGGAGATTAAGCTAATGCTTTTAATGACCTAAGTGTTGTGAATAGGCAACCGTGGTATAGCAAGATACCTTATGTAGGTCACCTATGTGAGTGCAAAGTGGGGCCGCTTTTTTAAGAATTGACAAGGCTGAATTCTTTAAAAACACTCACTGTACCAGGCTAGTGTTCCAGGGCCAACTCGGACACACCAGTGAGAACAAGAATAATGGTTGGAGTAACTCCTGTGTGAGGTCTATTGTCTTGATTTACACAAACGGCAGAACAGTTCAAGACATTACGTTCACTGGTCAGCCAGTAAATCCGATAGGCTTTCACTACGAAAGGTTCAAGGCCAACAACTACCTTTTCTGATGCAGGGTTATTTTGTGTGTTCTCTCTCCGAGTCTTTGTTGTTAAGCGTTGTCCGTTTTTCTTTGTTCGACCAATTTTATTTATATGGGGGATTGTTGGAAAATAATGGTTTTTTGGCGACTTTAATTCGAAATTAAAGTGAGACCCAACTGCCTGTTGAGGTGGGTCTGAGTGATTTTGTATTCTCTTAAGTGAGAAGATTACAATATAAATAATAATGGGCCAAAACCATTGAGTTGTGAATGAGAATTGTCTCATAAAGTGGACATTAATAGAAGTTGGGCTTAGGCCTAGGCTTGGACTTAGACTTAAGTTTAGTCTTGGTTTGGACTGGTCTAGGTTTATGTATGTGTAAGTCTTGGGCATGGGCTAGATTGTGCTATGCTGGACTGGGCTTGTCTTGTGCATATGTTTTAGACTGGGTGTGGATCGGGTTGTGACCCAATACCCGTATTCATTTTGTGACCCATCTAGTTGGATTATTTAAATAGCATTATATATATATATATATATTCAACCTTTGTAACTCTCATCTTTTGATGATAGAGTTGATGATCATTATATACATGGGAGTTTTGCACCTTTGTAACTTTAGCCCTAAAGGCTAGAGTTGATGGCCATTGATGCTAGGTTTTATGATAGCCTTCATAGCTAAGACCTCTTCCCTATAAGTATAAAAAGGGCCTTTCCCCTTCAACTAAGAAGAAGAGTTTTTGAGAGATTTTGATGGAAAATGAGGATATTGTTTTGAGATAAAAAAGTTAGATGGTTTTTTTTTTTTTCACCAAAATTTTTTTTTCCTATCTTTTGCTAGTCTCTTCTTTGGTTCTTGTTAGAAAGAGTGCAACCATTATCAAGTTCGCCAAAGCTAACAGAAGGTGCTTCTGCGTTAGCCTGGTCTAAACCGTCGTATGGGAGACAGAAGTCGACGTTCCTCCAGCACTCACAGTGAGGCGGCTAATCTGTTTTAAGGGCACTGTGGTATCACACAGGCTTCGGCTTGTTTCCTTCTACTAGTTTTATTTTATTATGAATTTCTGTAAATTCTAGTATGTTCTTGTTCTGAAATTCCAAGTGGTTGTTCAATATGAATCTATTTATTTTATTTAAGCACACAATTTATACAACACTAATCAGGTCTGTGCTGTTTAGCATTCAATCTAAAGCTTGTTTGGGTCTTAAAAAAAATAAAAATGATTATTGGACATGCTTGGAGAAGTGTTTATGCTTCTTAGAAGGTGGTAGAGGGTTGCATTTCAAACTTACTAATTGAATATCTTCTGTTAACAGTTATAATGCATTACAGTTATTTCTAACTGCTCGAGATTTAGGAGTACTACTTTTAGATTATTGTATTCTTTTTATGACAATATTCACCTCACTACTGTTCATTCTCTATATTCCTATGAGTTGCTAGTATATTGAACTACTTCTTTCAAATTCATGCTCAGGAGGTAGATGAGGTGGAGGAGGCCTATGTAATTACCCACAGGGTGTATTTAGATGTCGATATTGATAAACAACGTGTAGGTATGTAGCAATCATTTCTCTTTCTATAAATTGTAGTTGAAGTAGCTAAATTTGTTAGCTCAAATGTTTGGATATGAACTTTGCTTTTGGCTTTGGGTTCTCAAATCCTTTTAATTCTGGTTGATCTGCATCAATTTTTGGTTTTCCTTCTGTCTCAATTACTGGAGCCACAACTCCATATCATGAAAGTGAGAAAATATTCCGTTTAAAGCCCCTTCTAAACAATTTTTTAATTTGGTTCATTTTTTTGGTTGAAATTTTTTGTTCTTTGTTTCATTAATTGACTGTTTTTCTTGATGATATTTTTTGCTAATTCTTCTTCTGCCACCCTTATCCTGGTCCTGGCCTAAAGTGGAGTCAAGTTTTCTTTTTCACTTCAAACTCATTTTGATCTTATTAAATACCCTTTCCCAAATTGTCCCATATGGAGTGGGGCATAGTGGGTTACCCAATTAGTCAGGTCAGTTGCCATCCCTGAGGGTGATCCATTACTTATGGTGTCGGCCCACTTTTTTGAGTTTCTTGAATTGATGCTTTTCAGTTATTATCCAACTTTCATTTACAAAGTTGTCTCCATCTTAGTAAATCTTGACCTACCCCTGAATTTTCTGCAGGGAGAATCGTAATTGGATTATATGGTGAAGCCGTACCGAAAACTGTTGGTATGTCTTCAATATTCAATTGTTTAATCTTTTTTCTGTGCACAATTGTCTAATCTTTTGAGTTTATCCTTTTACAGAAAATTTCAGGGCTTTGTGCACAGGTATTTTGGTGTCCTATCTTTTCAATTCTTATGGTTTTGAACTTCTTCCCGGTTTGGTAATGAATCTGCTGCAAATAACCTGCATTTTTCAATTGCAGGGGAGCTGGGCAAGAGTACCAGCGGAAAACCTCTACATTACAAGGGAACACCATTTCATCGCATAATTCCTGGGTTCATGATTCAAGGTGGAGATATTATTTATGGTGATGGGAAGGGAGGCGAATCTGTATATGGTGGCACCTTTCCTGATGAGAGTTTTAAGATAAAACACTCGCATCCAGGTCTTTATATGCACATTTATGACTGTGCCTTCTCCTTATAATGCAGTCCACATTCAGGAATTTACATGATAATTTTGTTTAGAGGTGTAGATCTTTGGTGTATTGAGGTTTTTCTTGCTATCATTTTCCCCTGAGGCTCTCCTTTTTGCAGGTGTTGTTTCAATGGTGAATTCAGGTCCTGATTCCAATGGCTCACAATTTTTTATCACCACAGTCAAAGCCAGCTGGTAAGCTATTTCATGGAGTGACATTAAGTTGAATTAAGATACTAGGATCTAAACAAAAAAAGTTTAGTGCACTCAACTTTCCAAGTTTTCAATCTTTAGACTCTGCTTTTCGTTATTACTTTAACTGCCTGCTGAAGCCGGGTTGTTCTGATACTGACAGATCAATCTTTACTATGAGTTGAACTATAAAACACAGGGTGTTCAAAATTTCATGTTTTCAATATGATAAATGTTGGTTGCTGAGCAAAATCCATACAATTTTGCAGATGTATGGTATAATCTGTGTGAAACTTTTCAGGTTAGATGGGGAGCATGTTGTGTTTGGCAAGGTTATTGAAGGCATGGACGCTGTCTATGCAATAGAGGGGGGAGCTGGGACCTACAGCGGGAAACCCAGGAAAAAGGTAATTATTGCTGATTCTGGTGAGATATCTAAGAGTGAGTGGGAAGAGGGAAGTAGAAGCTCAACAAGTGCCTCGTGACAATGACAACAAAAGCAAGTTTTGCAGGGTCCATCTGCCAATCTAGTCGTAGGTAATAGATTTGATCTGTTCCATCATAATATATGTTCATTAAAGTTCTTGTTTTCAATACATACTGTGGAAGAAAATGATACTGCTATCGAATATCTGGCACATATATTTTGCTGTGATCCAAGTACACTAGGGAGATGAGTTTGTGTGTTATATATGTGCTGTGATCCAAGTACACTAGGGAGATGAGTTTGTGTGTTGCATTTAACGTAGTTTGTCTAGTACAGAACTAGTAAGAATTGTATTATTTGTGCCTAATTCTATATTTATTTGACTATAGATCTACTTGATTCTGTTGTGGAGCCATAGCCCATAATTATGTGTGTTACAAACCGAATACACAATTTTTTTGTGCAAATTTTGGATCAGTAAATGCTGCGTCACTTCTTACCTTGAGAGATAGATGCTTTGTTTGAAGAAAATTCTCTCTTCTGATTTCGACATTTTCGTACTGTTGTTGGTGAGACCACGGCCAATGAATTGGAATTGGAAATATGTAATATCTCTTTATAATTCACGAGGAAAAGTTCACGGTTCAACTGTCAAATCTCTTGAAAAACAAACACAAGCAATCTGCCTCCATTTTTTGCACCCTTGAAGGCAGTCACTTCATTTGTTTTTACCTTGTCATGGAATGTAGCCGGTTTTGTATGCAGAATAAATGCTTAGATCATGACTTGCTAAAACAATTTTTTTCTTCTTTGTTAGCTGGAAGGATAAGCATGCTCAGTTCTCACTATTCTGAGGAGAAACAAGCTTCAAATTGCAGCTCTAAATATGAAGTATGAAAGCATCACCAACCCCTTCAAAAGCATCATTAAAGATGCAGATTTTTATTCTTAATCACATCAAATGCAGAGACTGACTCAGTGTTGAAAGAAGGCAATTTCTTAGCTAACTAGTATTTGCTGATCATGTTGGGTCATGTACAACAGACCCTTTTATCTCTGCTTATTTGTTATTTGTTTGTGTACAGATATACATATTAAAAACAAAGAAAGTGGTCAGCCATGAAAGAGATAAGTAATCATATTTATGTTAAAAAAGTGTGCCTAGAAAAATGCTACTAGAGTACTGATATTTAAATATCATTTACGTTTTGGAGTGATTTGGAAAGCCAGTTAAAAGTTTCTCTTAGCTTTTAACTTATTTTAAGTCGCATTATTTTTCATATTTTTTATACAAAAAAACAAAAAAAATAAAAAAAAGTTCGAAAGTCAACTTTTAATTAATTTTCCAAATCACCCATATATATAAACAAAAATGCTCCGTAGCTCAAATAAGCTGAGGCTCAAGTGGCCTAAAATTTTTCTCTCTCTATCTGTTTTCTTTCCTCTCCTCTCCTCTCCTCTTGGAAACAACAAAGTATTCAAATGCAAAAAAATACTCATTCACCTCCATTCCCTCATCCATCTCTATCCCTAGATCTGTCTCATGTTAGATCTCGCTCATCTCCGTTAAACCTTTCTCTGTTAAAGTGACCAATTGATGAGCACCGCTGGAAGCTTCCCAAGAAAATCAAAAGCATGAGGAGAAGAACAAACAAGGGTATGACAAAAGGCTTGTCAAGCCTTGAGTTTGAGGAGCTAGAAGGGTTTATGGATTTGGGTTTTGTGTTCTCAGAAGATGTGAACTCAAGTTTGGTTGAGATTATTCTTGGGTTGCAAAGATTGGCCAAGAAAGATGATGGTGAAGAACAAGTGAAAGAGACTAGTAGTAGTAGTGCTTTTGATGAATCTTCATTTCCAAGGCCTTACCTTTCTGAAGCATGGGCAGTTTGGGAGAGAGAGAGAGGAGAGAGAATCCATTGATGAATTGGAGAGTTTTTGGTTTTGATTCTAAGTTTGAGGTGGAAGACGACCCACCTCCTTTCTCTTCTTTCTTCTTCTTTCGAGACAATTGGGTGGGTTGTTTGGTCGGCCGGCATTTTTTTTTGGCCGGCCACAAAAAAACACAGAGAGAGAGAGAGAGAGAGATGGGAATTTTACACCAAACAAAACGCAAGATCAAACATTTAAAAGCTAATTGATTTCACATTCTGTTTGGTAAACATTGTAGATAGATAAATGAAAAAAAATTCAGAACTTTCCCCTCAACAATTTTCTGAGCACCCAATCAGACATTAAAACAAGAGGAAGAAGAGGAAGGAAAAAGAGAAAGAGGAAGAAGAGGAAGGAAAAAGAGAAGGGGAAAGAAGAAGAGGAAGAAGAAAGGGGGAAGGAAAAGGAAAAAGAAAAATGATTTTGATTGAGTTTGGATTCAGAAAGAACAGAGCAAAAAGATGATGGAAAAAGAGAAGGGCAAGGAAGAAGAGGGGGAAGGAAAAAAAAAAAAAAAGAGCCACTCGAGCCGTGATTATTTCGAACTACCTAGCGGGATTGTTATATATATATATAGGAGTGATTTGAAAAGTTGGTTAAAAGTTGATTTTTTTATTTTTTTTTTGATTTTTTTGTCTTTTTGTGAGTAAAAAATATAAGAGGTGATATAATCTAAAATGAGTTAAAAATTAAAAGTTAACTTTTAATTAACTTGCCAAAAGATCCTATATTACGACAACTGATCATATCATTTGATTTGGCGTTAGTCTAACACAGTGCTTTGGATTGATTTTTTTTTTTTATGTAACTTTGTGAAGTTAAAAAAAAAAAAAAAAAAAAATTATTATTATTATCATTTTGATAAAAAAGAAAAGAAAAGAAAAGGTAATGTAACATCTAAATTTTTTATTAAATTTTATAAAATAAAAAATTATTAAATGATCTTGGAACATCTTGTGGTAATACTACCATCAATCATCAAGTGTCTTGTTCTCTTACTGTTCTCTATCATCTAACATTAAATTGTAAATTTCACTTCTTTCACCAATTTCAATATTTTTGAAATTTATCAATTATAATACTTTTAAAACACACTAGAGACCATATTCTAAAACCGCTAAATAATTTCTAAATTTTTACATTTTAATGAATCCCAAACAGACCCTTCAAAAGTGCTAATACATATCATACTAAAGTCACTGCAACTTATCGATGGCAAAATGTTAGGTGAATGAAGTGCAGCTAAAAGAGATCCTCGAAGCTTTTATCAAAATTGTGGACAAACCTGGCTCTTTTCTTTCTCGTTTTAGGATTTGGAGAATTGCAATTCTCAAGATTATCAGCAAGAAAACACAGGCGCTGTAAAACACTTTCATTGTCTTTTTACTGTTTTTCATTTTGTCCAACGTTCGACTCTCCAACATCATCATCCTCATCCTCAAAGTCGATGATTTATTCAATAAATTATAAAACAATGACACCAACTCAAGCCGCTCTTTAACAACTCCACTTCTAAAAGTTCCTTCTAGCTCTCTCTCTCTCTCTCTCTCTCTCTCTCTCTCTCAAAATCAAAATCAAAATCAAAATCAATGGGGAGCACTGAAGACCAGAGTAAACCCTCCGACCTCTACGACCCATCTTCCTCACCTACCCATCCCCTCCTTTCCAAACCTTACCCATCTCCAATTGACGAACCCATCTCCGACCCAACCACCTCCGAACCCGACCCATCTCAGTACCTCCAGATCTCCTACAACTATGGCCCCAGACCCATCAAAGACATCCCCTTTTTGATCCTCTTCTCCTTTCTAGTCCTCTGCACCTTCGCCTTCGGCATCTTCTCTTCCATCAATCGCAACTCCAATTCCTCCAAAGTCTCCTCCTTTGTCTACGACTCCAATTCCACTTCTTGCGTAGAACAATCATCACTTGATAATCCCCTTTCTATCTACTATTACTTTTCAAGCTCCAATCTTTTGCCGAGTTTGATTTGGACCCTTGTTATCACCTTGATTTTAAGTGTACCCTTTGTGCTGTGTGTACTTTTGTTACTGAAGCATTATACCAAACAGATTGTCTACGTCTCGCTTCCTTTCTTTATCATCGTACCCATTTTCTTAGATGTGTATTGGTTTGTTGCCTGTACTGTTGACTCCACTTGCAGCGATGATTTCCCGATTGGGTACCGGGTTTTAGTCCTCGTGTTTGTGTTTTTGGTAATTGCTGTGATTGTGTGGATTATTGTGGTGAATTGGCATCGAGTTGAATTGACTGTTAAGATTATTGCGGTTTCTTCTCATGCTTTGTCTCAGAATTTGGGTTTGTTTGGGGTTCTTCCAGCTCTGACTTTGGGTTTGGTGGTTTATTATGTGCCCATTGTTGTGTTTTTGGTGTTTGCAAATCAGAATGGGAAGATTGTGGTTCAATATGAGAGTGGAGAGTATTATTGTACTTGGAAGCAAGATAGTTGGGTGCCTGCATACTTTGCATTGGCAATTCTCACAATGTTGTGGTCTGCAACAGCTATGGTGGAAGTGCAGATTTATGTGATCAGTGGGACTATTGCACAGTGGTACTTTTCCAAGGATGATTCACGTCCAAGGCGGAGTATACGAAATTCCCTGAGGTAGTTTCCTGCTGATTGTTAGCTCCCCTTGTTGCTTACTATATCATACCAGCTTCTTGAATAAAGAGATGATTTTTTTTTATTGTTTAATAATGGGTTCAAATGTTACATATATGATTCAAAGAAGTTAAAAAGTGGATTCCATATGAGAATTATCATTCTCTCAAATGAATTGTGCTCGTTAAGTTGAAGGCATTGAAATAGTAGTAACAATTAAATATAGGGCAAACTTCACTTTACCTCACTATGGTTTGGGCTATGTACAGTTTATCCCCTAACGTTTGAAAATGACCACATAATGGTTTTGTGATTTGTGGACTGAAGTGCATCGTTAACGTGACCACATAACCCTCTTGTGATTTGTGGACTGAAGTGCACCGTTAAGTCTGTTAACGATTTAATGAAAAAGACTAAAATACTCATGTATTTTCGTCATTTGTTTGGAAGGCAAAGTGCACTATAACCCCCGTGCTTTATTATACGTGCAATTTACCCTCTTGAACTTTGAAAATGAACATATAACCCCCTTATGTCTGCTACGTGTTTCACATTTACTGTTATGTTGGACAGAATGTTTAACAGTTTAGTTCAGTCTATAAACCATGTGGGGGTTATGTGGTCATTTCCAAATATCAGGGAGACAAACCGCACATGGCCCAAACCACGCTAAAGTGAAGTTTGCCCTTAAATATATTACATATATATATATATGGTAATTAGGTGGAACGGAAACTATATGGAATGCATTTTAATTAGTGAAGTCACCTGGTCATAAAAAAAAATTAGTGAAGTCAGAAGTAAAAACAAGGGAATAGTGAAACATGATGGATTGAGTATGCGGTGGGTTGAAAGGGACTTTGCTTACAAATTTGGAGGAGAAACACGAATTTTAATGCGTTGAACTTGGAGCATTGTTTGCCATGCATACCTATCCAGCTAGCAGAAACATCTTTTGGCTATGCCAATCATACATCAAATATGAAATCATATAAAAATTATGTGTCCTTGAGCCTAGCTAAAGGTGGATGTCGACATGGATGGGTGTTAACATAAGATGAGTAGAATGACATTCATGAGGAATTTCAGGTTTCACCAACAGAGAGATCTAAGAAAATTGGCCTGTATGGTTTGTTCCATGTGTGACAAAGACCATGATTGTATTTGCAAAGAGTATTTTGATTCAATTGAAGGTTTTGAAAGGACTCAAGGAAGGGAAAACCTTTGGGTTTGTCTTGCTGCAAAGAAAAAGTGTGTTGTAGCTAGAGATGGAGTGGAATGCTGTAACAAGGAAACGAAAAACATAACAATGTGTGTGTGCATGCACCATCTAGAATAGTTGACAATCTTTGTTTAGTTGAATGATATTTAGTCTTATTTGATAGTTGTGTAATCTTGTACAATTTTATTTCTAAGCTCAGGTGAGCCAATTGATTCAGAAATATCTACTAGGCAGACATATTTATTTATTTATTCATAGTTGTTGCCTTAGGGTTATGCTAGTGATAAGGTTTTTAAGGAAGTGATTTTAAATACCTATGGAACTTGTCAATTTTTTCATTGAGGAAATATGCACTCATTGTTTGTGTCAATGAGATACACATTTCTACATGTATACCATCAAATTAAGTTGTAAGTCAGTACTGGATTGTCTTGGGGATTTACGATTGATGTTGTAGTAATTTAGAAATTGATTTTAAAAATAATAATTTCAGAAATTAAACTTTTGCCTTTTCCTTTACCTTTACTTCCGTGTGGTTTAGGTATTGCATTTTTGGGATCATATAGGGGGTATTCAGCTGAACCTGTTTTTAGGAGTTTGGTGGATTCGTTCACAGTGGTGTTGTTGCCACATTCATTGCCCAACTTCCTTCCTTAATTAAAGGATTCATGGTTTTGAGGAATCCTCATGTGGTGGATGTTATGACATTGTTTATTAACAAATAAAGTTTCAAACATGTCATCCATGAAATCGGAAAGAAATGAACCCCAGCAGTTTTCTTATTTCATACTGAGCTCCTTATTTTATACTGATTGTGAAGAGATATGGAACAAAGCAAAGTTGAGACTTGGCTGTGCCAACTCATGGAATAAGGATCATGCTAAAATAACATAGAATATTCTTGATGGAGCAACTTTCTTGATTGCCAAGAGGAGCTAGAAAACATATTGTTGGAAAATGTAAACAGTTAAAGGACCATCATTTTGGTTGAGCTTTTATCCATTTGATTAGATTTAATTGTTGCAATTAGAAGATGAAGGACCAAAGTGAAATTTGAATGAAAGTTGGAGGGTGAAAAATGTAATTTACCCTTTTCTCAATTTCTATACGGATTATGATTACGTAACTAGGAAGTTAAGAAAACTTTGCTCAACTAGAATTTTTTATTGACAAATAATATCACACAAAATAAACATGATAATATATAAGATTGTCCTTTTAATATATATGATTGTTTTACAAAAGTATACATCTCCCAGATTGGTTTTTGACATACCACTAACACTATTATCTTGTAATTTTTTTGTCTCATTTTGACCACAAAAAAAAAAACCATATTGTTGTTCATATGGTTGTTGAAATGTGTAGGTTCTTCGTCTTTATTTTTTTACTCTTTTTTCCTCTTTGGGTAACTAAGAAAGATACACTCATCTCTCAACAGGGAGTGGAAACACCTTCCTATTGGGAATGGTAGGAGATACCACCCAAGGTTTTTCATGCCCATGAAGCTAAATATCATTAGACCATTTCTTAAAGTAAAACTTAGCAGGGTTGGTTAACTTTGCATGGTCTCTTAACCCTGTAATTCTGGTAGATTTGTTAAGCATATATATCTATTTCAAGATAAGGTTTGTAATGCCGACATTTATGCTGTTTTTGCAGCAGATTTATGGTTTGGAGTTTTTGGTGCCATATCCTTGCACTTTTATGTGGTCTGTGTGCAACATGATTGTCTTTCTCACTTTTTTTTTTTTTTTTGGTTTGGGTACAAACTTGCAGAAATGCCTTTGGACCCTCCTCTGGAACAGTATGTTTATCTGGATTGCTTATTTGTGTTGTTCGTGTGGTGCGTGCTATGGTTGATAGTGCAAGACAAGAAGGTGCTTCAGGGATAGTGTACATTGTACTCCGGTGCTGTGTTAATACCCTACTGGCAGCTTTTGAATTCCTCAACAAATTCACCGTCATCTTTGTGGCTATAACTGGTGAAGCTTACTGCACTGCTGCAAGGATGACATACGAGCTTCTAAAACGCAATCTTCTCTCAGCTGTTTTTGTAGAGACCGTCTCCACTCGTTTACTTGCTGGAATTATTTTTGTATTCTCGGCAATTTATGCAGTTGTGGTAAGTAGTACTCCTCTTCCTTGGATGCTTCCAAAAATTACTATTTTTAGAGTTGCCCACGTAGCATCCTTGTTGGTCAGCAGACCATTGGTGGATCTATTTTTAAATGTACTTGGTTAGGACTCATAACTGTTCACAGATTGGATTGGTTAGGACTGTTAAATATTTGAAACCTACTTGGTTAGGTTTAGGACTACTAAGTGAAACATAATTGAAACTTTTTCATGGTTTGATTAGGTTTATAATTGTCACCAAAGCCTTAAAACTGCAAACTGGACTGATTCAAACAGTTCTATCATTTTGAAATTGGAACCAAAACCGAAGCTAATAAAAACTGGAACAAACTAGTGGTTTGGACTTAATTGGATTGATTTACCAGTTTTACCCCTTTTTTTGAAAAACCCTTAGTTAGGAGGGGCACTCCTGAAATTTCAAAAGAAAAGCTGAAGGAAATAAAAAGTGGGTGATGTCCATGTTTGGTGACCTAATGATATCTGTTTTAGTTTTGTTTTATCCATTATTAGATATTTCCCAGATTCCTTACAGCCTGACCAAAAGCAGCTTCTTTTTTCTCTATGATTTAAACTAGAAGTTGGATCGTCTTAAAATTCTGGTTCTGACTGCAGGTTTGTGCAATATTGAATGCCGTCGTCAGCAATCTCGGAGCGGACACCTATTTTGTGGCTGGCATGGCATGGGCGCTGCTGCTTGTGGTACTTGGATATTTTGTGTATGTGCTGGACAACGTTATCGATACGGTGTACGTGTGCTATGCCATAGACAGGGACAGAGGGGAGGTATGTAAACAGGAGGTTCATGAAGTTTATGTTCATCTCCCCATCAGTAGGAACCATAGATCGTCTCTTGTTCCCGCAACAGTGCTTAGTGTATAACCATCTTTGAATCAAGTTTGTGTTGTATTCTGCTTGTAACTTTTATTCCTTGAGGTGTTAGAATTGCCATCTGGCAAATTGTGCATACTGTTGTTTTGTACAATAGAGGTTTTTCCAATGAAGAGGAGAATTTTTTTTAAGGCAAGTTTACATGCTTACTTTATGTGATTTACATGTTTTGCAATACAGATTTGCTACTATCTTTCTTCTCCTAGTGTCTTATAGGGACCTTAGAATGAAATTTGCCAATGAGGGCTGTAACTGCCAAGTGATAGATAGCTATTTGTTCTGTTCCTGGAAATGATATATATTCAACAATTTCACCCCCAAGATTTGTAACTGCTGTAATCACTTGGCATTGAAGTATCTATTGATTAGTAATGAGATTATCAATAATAAGATGTGGATTTGCTTTCCAACATTGATATACATGTCTCTTTAGCACATGATGAATCTTGCAGCTCTGATCCTACGGTAGAGAGATGGTTGGGATATGGGTACAGAAGATCTGGTCTCGTAATGTCGCTCCAGTTTTCTTGAAGGCAGAGTAATTAAGATGCAAATGCTCCCAAATGCTTAGTAAATGGTTACTTGTCTACTAGGTTGAGCAGACTAGGAATGCCAGTCCACCCATGGCCATAAATTACTAATGAACACCCAGAAAAATGCAATTTTCTTTTCCCCCCATTAGCCAAAACTTGAGGAGGAAGAAGCCTCACCACCGAATGAATGCTTCCACCAGTTTAATGCCCCAGTTTACCACCGAAAGATTAAAAAAAAAAAAATGAATGAATGCTTCCACCAGAAAGAAACTGAGTTCTAACAGAGCACAGTTTGTGGGTGTGGGGTCGAACCCAAAGCAAGCAGGTCCCCCATCTACAACCAGACACTGGTTGTGGGACATAATGTTCGGAGAAATTGCATTTCAATATGAACAACTTAAAATAATTGTAATTTTTGTGAAAGTGTGAGCGAGTCTATGTCTAGTGTAATTGAAAGTTGTGACTTATGACCAGAAACACTTCATGAAATTGTAATTATTTTGAATTATTCATGAAATTTTTCGGTTTCTGTGACGGGAGGAGGGCCACCCCATATGAGTGACATGTCTCCACATTCACATCCATATGGTCTCACTTGCCTTCTGATATTGTTAGATTTTAGTGTTTGTAAACTCTCTACTTGTCCTTCATTCTCTATCTTTCACGTGAAAGTCTAACAACTCATGGTTATCTGATCAAATGTACACTACAAATTGGGATAAACTAATATATCTTCTATATGGGGGGTCTTTTTCTTATCTACCACATTCCTTTCCACACTCAAAAACTCAAGCTTGGGGATTTGAAACATCGGAATTGTATTATGTAAATAAAAGAACCTCAACAGAACAATATCTTCTACATTCAATTGGTTCACTTATGCCAATAAGCTTTACTTTCTTTTTTACTTATGCCAAGGTTTGCTTTTACGCAAAGACTTCAGAGTTTAGATGAATCAATGAGATATGGGTGTGTGGGGGGTGTGGGATCCCGTATGGGACCACTGTATGTAGACATAGTATTTTTAGTCTGTAAACTTTGTTCTACAATGGAAGTGGACATTTATCTGATGTTCATCACCCCTGTTCATGTTTGATTTAAGTTTTATTGATGTGTTATACAATTTCTCCTTTCTTGTTTCTTTCTTTCTTTCTTCTTATAAAAGGAAAAAAAAAAAATTGTTTGTATAGCATTATTCACTATATAGGGGAAAAAATACGAGTAAAACGGGTCTTTGAAGTGCCACGGATCAAACCAGAATGGGGGGTCAATTAGTGAGGCAAGAAAGCCAACTAAATGATTGTAAGCCAGGGAGAAAACAAAAAAATCCATTAAGCATTCCAAATAGATCGGGAAAGGAATAACAAATCTTCAGGGAAGCATTGGGAGCGCATGCCAATAAATAAAAATCAACAAAAGAGCCAGTCCCCATCCCGATAAGATATAATAGACACTACACTAGACAATGGGCAACACTACGTAAAGCTCTACAAGCACCAAAATAACGGCTAACCAATTTCTAAGAAGATATTTCACTGAAAACTACACCCAAATGATGGCACATGACTATACATAAGAGGAGGTAGATGAACAAAGAAAAGTATGTGTAATCAATTTCACAAAATAATACTCTCGATTTATTATTTCCATACAAAAATTGATTTGATCGTTAGAACGTCTTTCAACTGATAATCACTGGCCAAACAACTCTAACACATTATGATTTTGAAAGCGAAAGCAACTTACACCACGTCTTCTTGTTTATGTCTAATATGGGAAAAAATTTGCCACACTCATAAACAAAAGTAAAGAAATTAAGTCATCTCATTTTGATTTTCCTTGCTTTCTTCCTCAACAAATCATACAACCAGATAAGGGGAAATATTTAAGAATTAGGTAGCAAAATTGCAAAAGCTGAACTTTTAATTCCTACTTGCCATTGCCACATTGCTATCTTCTATTTGATGATAGATGATCAGCCAAAGCATTACCATTCTTGGTAGGCCCTAAATAAACCTCACACCTTTTTCTCACATGACTCAAGATCAACCAATTTATTGATGGACCTACACCAGACACATTATTGAGCTTAATCTACACATTACATATACATGAATTTGCATATGTACACACAACATTCATATATTAGGAACAAACATTCAAGTTTCAGTCACAGATTGAGGGCAATCTGGTCATTTACACCAAACATGTCCACCCCACCACAAGCTTACGCACACCCTAGAGTACAAAGCCAGGCTTCCATGGGACTTGAAGGTCTAGTTAAAAGGGCTCGTCACAAATTTATTTTATGATTTAAATTATTTATTTCGTATTACTTGTCAAGTATATTATTATTCTAATAAGGTATGGTTTTTCAAATTATTGTGTCATATTTGTATTAAATAAATGGACAATTGATATCATTTTGAAAATAAATTATTTATTTTTTAAAAAATAATATAATTTAATTAATTTAATTTTTTACGTAAATAATCTATTTAAAAAATACTACACAATGATTCAAATAATAGGTACACAATCTCTTATTAAGTCAAATTTACGAGCCCTTGAGTCCAATGAATTGGAGAGGAGCCTTGCTCTAAATGAAATAAGTACATAACCATTTAATAAGTCAAATTTACAGAAAACCCTTGTAGTGGATTGGAGAGAAACCTCGTGCTAAATGAATCAGAGGGTGTAATAAGTACACCCATAGATAAGCATGGACTGACCTGTAATTAACTTCAACATTATTGGCGTTTTGAAATGATGGCATATATATATAACAAACACCCACACGCATCTTGTACCCTCTCATCTCAAGTCTCTCAAATCTCAAATTCATTGCTCACTCAATCACAACAACTGCAACAAAAATGGCTATGGCTTTCAAAATGGTATGCAACAACAAACTTCCCATCTACTCATATCTTTTTTCACATCATCCACCGCTTCAATCAAATCCACCCATTTGTTCTAATCAATTTTTTTATTTTTTATTATATAAAATATCGATTGATCAATATGTATCGTGATTTAAATGTTTATGAATATATCGATTGATATTGAATTGTATATATATAGGCGACGACGGGGATGTGGGTGACGGATGAGTGCAAGAACTCGTTCATGGAGATGAAATGGAAGAAGGTGCACAGATACATCGTGTTCAAGATCGATGAAGGATCTCGATTGGTGACCGTCGATAAGGTCGGCGGGGCCGGCGAAAACTATGATGATCTCACTGCTTCTCTGCCGAAGGATGATTGTCGATACGCCGTGTTTGATTTAGATTTCGTCACAGTAGATAATTGCCGGAAAAGCAAGATTTTCTTCATTGCATGGTCCGTTACTCCCACCTATACATCATTTTATTTTCCATCCTTGTTAATTGAATATTTTGTCTTTCTAATATTACTCTAAATAAATTACATAGAAAAACTCCATTTTTTACCCAGAATAGTAGTGCGGTTTACATAATATAAAATTTAAATTTACATCATACATCTCACTTTAGATAATTTTCAAAACACAAATTCTACATACATAATATTTTGTGGAGAAAAAAAAAAAAAAAAAAGGGAAAAGAGTGTCATAGCCTAATGTACTAGCATATACTATTGGAATTTCATCTTTTATTAGAAATTATTATACTAATAATTGTGTATAAAGTCGATAAGCAGAAAAAGGAAGATATGCTTGATAATCTCATCTCTAAAGTTCAACAGATAAGGATCATGTTTAGGAGATAGTACCTATTCAAATAATCTTATCCCTATTCCTATAGTCAACCCAACCAAACTTGATGTCTTCTCTTCTTATATCGTTTTTCCTTTTATTATTTTATCTTATTTATTTTTATAATTCTACAAGTGAGTAGGAGAATATGTATTGTAATTCACTAAAAGGGTGATCAATGATCCAGTTAAGATTGGTATGTTAATAAAGAGTGCAACGATGATATTATATAATCACTGATATATATATATTATATATATATATCTATTGAGATTTCACTATACGCTCAATTCTTAAACTCTATAGATCTTAAAAATTATGAATCACAAAAAAAAAAAAAAAAAAAAAATATTGATAGAACACATTTATATATGCGTGCCTATGTCCTCGGAAGCCACACTATAGTAATTATAGAATTACACTCTTTCTCGTTGTTTTACTCTTTAAAAATTGCAGCAGCCTCTCCTTTTTTCTCTTTTACCCTAAAATGTGAACAAAGTTACATTATATAGGGTAAAGCCTAATCAAGGGGCTCTAGCCTAGTTGGCTAACCCTTTGGCAACCAAGTCTCTCCTAAGAGGAAGGTCTTAGATTCCACTCTTAGGGGTGGAAAGGGAAGGTAAAATTTTCTTGTAAGGTATATAAGTGTGAATTTCAACTAATTATTAACTTTCTCCGATCAAAAAAATATAGGGTAAAATTTATAAGGTCGAAACTAACAATACGGGCTTAACCCCAGCCTCAGGACTTAACTCTCTATTGAAAGTTATCTGCATATCTAACAGTATCATCCTCAAATAACAAATTATCATATAGACATAATTAACTTCACTATACAAATATGAAAGTTTTTAAATTATTAATTACATTTGACTAATTGATTTTTTACAAATTTTGAAAGGTCTCCAACAGCATCAAGAATTAGAGCAAAAATTCTATACGCAACATCAAAAGATGGGTTGAGGAGGGTGCTTGATGGCATCCACTATGAAGTCCAAGCCACCGACCCTACTGAGATGGGCATTGATGTCATTATGGACAGAGCCCTATAGACATATGGCTACATTCATTTGGATTTAGCTCTCTTTCTTACTTTTATATAATACTCCAAATTATTGTGTCTTTTCTTTTTCTTAACTTTTTCTTGCATTTTTCAAAATTTTGGTGCTAATGTAAGTCATCTTCTAATTTGTAATAATTATCTTTTCCTGTGTGTAACTTAAATGACAAAGCAACTTTAATGTTTCTCACTTTTTTTTTTTTTAATCCTCCATTATATGTTTGAAAACTGAGACATTAATGTTATAGTCAATAAAAAATTAAAAATAAAATTAAATAGACAATATTTATTTTTCATTAATTCAACCATGTAATTTTCATTACCATAATATGAAAATTCAGCCTTGCAGAACATCATTCACCCATATACACTATTTCTTATAGAACCCTAACAAAATTATCACAACATTATGAGTTTTAATACTTCTCTTAGTTGTTTTAAAATTTAAAATATTAATTTATTGATGTAACTCTTTTATAATTATTGATCATCTAATAAAAATCTTCGTTTCTCACTTGTTTGTCAAAGGATCTAAACTCTCATTTTTGGGCACCCATATTAATGGCATCTCATTTTATTAGAAAGTAATGTCACCAGATTAGAAAATTTATTATATAATTACCCTTTTGGACTAAATAATTAAGCCTCATCATTCGGCTTGAAGAAGGCTTGCAACCCGGCCCAAGCTTGACCCAACAAGCTATTACCAAGCCCTAGGAAAAAAATTGTGCCGTTCTCAGTTACTCTTAAGGTAATATTTAATTAACTGGAATAAAGGTGGAATAGAATAATCATTTCAGCCCAAAAAAAAAAAAAAAAAAAGTTCATTGCAATGGAATAATCATTTCTGAAACAAAACTAGCACCATATTTTTTGGGTCTAGAAGGATTGTTAGTAACCATCATGGGCTCAATAGTCATTTGAGTTATTGGTGGGCTCTTATGAAGGTCGGCCAGACAAGATGAAACTGGCACTCTCCTTGGTCATTTAGCGGAACTCTATTTACACCTAAAAAATCATTAAATATTCTTAATTTTTAAGTACATTTTATTTAATTATTTAAAATTTTATTTTACTCTCATTATATTCTATTATTTTTTCCAAATTACCTTCAAGATAAACCTAAATAATAAATAATAAACAAATTAAAAAAAATTAAATTATTTCAAATCTTTTCAATACAGAAAATAATTATCAAATACAGAGAAAAAAAAAAAACCCCCCCCAAACTCAAACTTGTAAGCACATAAGCATTATAAATACAGGAAAAAATAAACTTTTACATAAGTATTATAAAATTTTTCAATACAGGAAAAAAACTTTTACATTATAAATTATCCATAAGAACAACAATGATAGGTGGCCAAAAAATTCATGGCTCGAATGGCTCGAAACATCCAAAACGACGTCGTTTTGAATGTAAAACGACGTCGTTTTGACACATTCGAGCTATACAAATTCGGGCCACCAAGCATTTTTCCCATAAGAATGTTCGTGGAAAAGTTAAAACCAAACTTATAAGCACATAAACATCAAGCACTAACAAGATAGAGTAGTTCTCAAATAATGTATTATTTAAATGACAAAATAAGAACAACTCCAATAATATGTTATTGTTAACTTAATTACCGAGCCTTTTAATTTTTATCAAAAAAACTATATAAAAAATAATTGATGGTGTTCTACAAAAATTGTGAAACCTCTTTATATGAATGTTTACCTCCTTTTTGATGGATTGCTTGAAAAAGCTATTACTCTCATATATTATTTGATTTTGTTCAAACTTTATTTTAGGGTTTAGAGTTTTAAAATAATAAAAAACAATGATGTTGATGATGATAGTGAGTTTTGGTAGGATGAATTGAAATTTTGGAGGGAGGAAGAAGAAGAAGAAGAAGAAATAACTTTGATATCTTGGGAGAAGAAGATATAAAGATTTGAATAGAAATAACTAATTAGAATATATGATGAGGAAAAAATATATATATTTTTGGGTTTAATATGTGTTGCCCTTATTAATAAATTTATATTAAGATATATTAGAAATTAAAATTTATGAATTAAAATTGGACTTACTAAGACATATTTTGGGTTCAAATAGAATCTCCTCAATTAGCACTTGTCCTGTCCACAGTCCAGCCTGGCGGAATATCTATTTTTTGGGCTGAGGCCTGGTAGTTTGGGTCCAGCCAGGCTGTCCGGCTCAGGATGTCCTGGACCAGGTCCTTAGAGACCAGTCTGAAATTAACACGTTCATCCTTTGGATTTGATGGCCCAGTGTGTGGCCCAGACTTTGATGGGACTTCTTCATTCACAAATGAAAATGTCCAAGTTGACAAGTGTTGCTTCCACTTCACATTAAATATTTTTCTTTTTTAAAAAAAAAGAAGAAAAGTGTTGCTTCCCCCATCACATTTTAATATTTTCTTTATAAAAAAGAAGAAAGTTAAAGCACATTGAAATAAAAAAATTATTCCAATGCTCCACCTATATACAACCATGCCAAGTAGTTCAAAAAAGTTACCTAAAGGAGGCTAAAAACTAAATTGTATGGCTCACCTTATATTAAATTTAAATTTATACATATTTTAATTCTTGCTCAATTTTGATGCAAATTTTCTAGATTTCTTAGCATTTTTCTATATATACATCTATTTAATATGTTAAGCCAAGGATCAAGTATTATTTCAATGGCTAAAAATTTTCTATTCACACCCCCAAATATTTAAAATTATTAAATTATATGAGAATATTAGGTTGCGTTTGGTAGAGTTTTGTAAATATGATTTGAAAGTATGAGTTGTATTTTGAGTTTGTGAGTTGTGAAATTATGATTTGAGTGTAGAAAATTTATTTGGTTATAGTTTTTGAATAGAGTGTTGAATTGATTTTTGAATTGAAGTGTGGAATTGAGTTTTGAAAGTTTGATTTGACATGCGAAGTAAGAAAATTTGTTTGGTTCTGAGTTTTGAAAAGAATTTTCAATACTTAATTCAAATTGTTATAACTCATAACAAAATACACTATTTTCACACTAATGAATTCATAACAAAACACACTAACTCATAACTCATAACAAAATTCTGATCAACACTTATAACCAAACTCTTTTTAAAATTCAATTAAAAAAATTTATTATTAACAGAAAATAGCATTAATGAATTTTTTAATTGAAAATACTACAAAGGAAATAATTTTTTTTTCAAAATAAATATTCAAAAAATTTAAATCATAAATATTTAAATAATTTAAATAATCTAAAAAATTTAAGGACAAATTACATATACCTCCCTTGAGGTTTGGCTAAATTACAAATACCCCCCCTGAGGTTTCGGAAATTACATTCCGCCCCCTAAGGTTTGTATTTTCATAACAATTCGCCCCCTGAAGTTTAAATTTCATAACAAATTACCCCATAATTTGTCATGCAAATATAGCTTTCAAGGGGAAATTTGTAATTTCTCAAACCTCAAGGGGGTATTTGTAATTTATCCAAACCTCGAGGGGGTATATGTAATTTGCCCAAAATTTAATAAGTAAAAAATTAAAATAAATATTCAAAAAATTTAAATCGTAAAGGTTTAAATAATTTAAATATTCAAAAAATTTAAATAATTTAAAATGTTTAAAATGTTAATATTTTAAATTTAAAAATAACTCTACACTCAAATTGTAACCAAACACATAAAACAAAATTCAATTAAGAAATTATTTTTAAAACTCATAACCAAACACATAACTCGAAATTTCATTCTACTTTCACAACTCTACACTCAAATCGTAACCAAATACATAACAAAAAAATTTAAAATATTTAAAAATATTTTTATAAAATAGAGTTTGAATTTATTTTTATAAAATATTTTTAAATTTAAAAAATTAAAATCGTAATAATTTGAAATTAAAATATTAAAAAATATTCAAAAAAATTAAAAAAATTGTAACATGTTTAAATATTAAAATATTTGAAATCTTCACAAAATTAAAATATTTTTAAAATATTTAAATATTTAAAATATTAAAAAAATTAAAATATTAATTTGAATTGAGTTTTGAAAAAAGTTTTGAATTATGTGTTTGGTTATGAGTTTTGAAAAGTAATGATTATGTTTTGAATTGAGTTTTGAGAAATGGGTGTAGAATTATGATTTGAAAACTCAAAACAAACCACACACTCAAATTAATGGGTGAAACTATAATTTGAGAGGCTTACCAAACGAAGCCTTAATGTGTAAGAATCTCAATCATAATCAAATGCGTAAAAGTTTTGTAACAGGAAAACAAAGAAACTTGAAAAAGAAATCTGGTGTGTATTTCATAATTATAATAAATTAATTGGTCACATATACATTAAAAGAAACTATAATAATACTAGAGACACCAAATATTTCACATATTTCACTACATATAATCAATACTTCTCCTACCAAGATAGTGAGCTTAACCATTTCCATGAGAATTGTGATGGTCTATGTGGTGTTTTATTTGATGTCGTAAACTTATTCTAAAATAAGAACAACTAAAGAAGAATTCTTCCGTCAAAAAAACAAAAAAGAAAAAGAAGAAAACATAATTAGTGTCGTTACATTTAATGTTAAAAAGTAAAGCAAGGAAAAAAGGAGTAAGAGAAAAAGAAAGTGAAATGAAAACCATGTTGAGGTTGAAAGTGTGATTGGCTTGGGTTGGGTGCCTACTGCACAGTAGAAAGTTTAAACATGGACACTAACCTATGAACCCTCCACTCCTCCAACTTGAAAGATATGTGCAACCCACCTCTCTCTCTCTCTCTCTCTCTCTCTCTCTCCATTCAGAAATAAAAATAATGGAAAATTTATCCATAAGTCTTAATTTTTGAAAAGTTGAACCATTTAGTCCTAAAAGTTTTCTTATGCTCCATTTAGTCCCATTTGCACATCAATCTAATGTTCGAAACATTAATCTGATGTTCGAAATCTAATGTTCGAAACATTAATCTGATGTTTGAAACATTGTAATGGGACCTTTCAGTCTATAAGAAAATTTTTAGGACTAAACAGTGTATAAGTTATTAATTTGGGATTTATTGGTGCATCCCCCTATTTTAATACTACAAATTAATCAAACTATCAAGTTATTAATGAATAATTCGGTTTTAATTTATTTAAAATTTGTTTAATTTCACATATTGAGACTCAAAAATCCATTAATTGAATGAAAAAATTTGAATCTTTACTTGTAATTAAGCCTCTGTTTGGGAAGTTGAGGTTGGGATTTTTTTAGCTAAAATTATCACAAAAAAATAAAATAAGTTTTTTAATCTAATAAGATAAAATATCACATTTAACTTATAATCATTATATTATTTTTTTCACAAAAAATTAAAAAAGTCAAAAAAAAATTCTAAACAAAATATTTTAACCTCAAATTAAAATAATTAAAAAGCCAAACGATGCCTAAATGGAGTCAATATAGTCAAATAATGGCACTTTTAAAAGCTTGTAAAGGAAATTAAAGTAAAGATCAAACTTACCCTTTAAAAAAGTGAAAAAGATGGAGATAATTGAGCTGAAACGTTAACCAACCAATGCCACGTAGCCTCGCAAGCACAAATTCCGATACAATCATAGGCAGAAAGAAGGGGAAATAACAAATAAGTGGGTTTTTAGAAGAAGAAAAAAAATCAGATTAATTGTAAATTTTATAAATTTTAATAATTAAAGTTATAATTTTTTTATTTTATAATTCTGTAATTATTTTGAAAAAGTAGAGCTGATTTATAATTTCTCCCAAAAAGAATAAGGTTACGTGATTATCACTCTTCCAAAATTTCAACAAATTTAAATGTTGGTGATAATTACAAATAAAATACCAGAAAATATAAATAATAAAAATTACAATAACTATTGTAAGGGCTGAGACGCGGGAAATTCGCTCTCTTTAAGGAGATTCAAGCCCTCTGCGATTAAGCAAAACCTTACACCGGTGCAGCAGAAAAAACTTTAACTTGTCCTCCTCAGGATACGACAGCCCGACTAAGTCGTATGGTTAACCAATACTGCACAATTGGTTGAACCCAAACCTTTACACATATACCCTTTTTTATTTGCCTGATAATCTTACAAATAAGAAACTTGAGCTACCAATAAGAGAGGTAAAAGGCTCAATTTACAAAAGAGGAAACTTGGTGGGCAAGTGTCTTGGAGAAGAGGAAACTTAGGACATGTTTGATTGGATGAATTAGAACAAGAGATTGAGATTATTAATCCGTGAGCCCAATTATCTTATATTTGTTTTAAGATTTTAGTTTAAGATTATTAATCCAATGGATAATTTATCCAACAAATTTGTAGGATTATTAGTAATAGGGTAGGGGTAAGATTATTAATCTAATAGATAATTTATCCTATTAATCTAATTGGATAGTGAATACCACACTAATTTAATAGAATTATTAATACTTCACTATTAGTCTTGTGAATCAAATATGGCCTTAGTGGACAAGATTCTTGGAGGAGAAGAAGACTTGATTTGGTGGGCAAGACTTGGAAGACTTGGAGATGAAGACTTGACTTGGAGGATTCTTGGAAGAAAAGTATAGGAAGTTGCTTGGAGGATTCTTGGTCACCAAGAAAAGGATTAACTTGGAGGAAAAGAAAACAAATCAAACTAATAACACATTATAATATTAAAATATCTGCTAATATTAAATTTAGCCAATGTTAACAAATGTTTTATAAATTGTCCAATGAAAGATATTTTAAAATTAGTGAAAAGTATATTGTGCTCTTTATTATTTGTATTTTTTAATATTTTAATAATATTTGTTAACAAGATGCTTTATTTTATTTATTTATTTATTTTAACAGCAAAGAAATATTATTTGTAACAGAAATATTACTCGATGAGTAAATATTAATTATAACAATAATATCATATGACGGTATTATTAATCAATAAGAGCTTGCATATTATTAAGAAAAGAATTGTTCACTTAATTTCGTACATAATTTTTTTTATTGATCAATAATGTTACCTGACAAATGTCACTAATTAATGAGATTTTTTATATTATAATAATAAAATTTTAAAAATATCTTATTATATTAGTAAAAGACACGTATTGCCAATTTAATTTTAATTACATTTTTTTTATTGATGTATAAAACTATGTAAAATATCATTGTTAGTTTAATTTTTGAATAAATTATTTAGTAATTTTGAAATAATATTACATCCTATTGATTTTATTTTAGGGAAAATTATCAGAAAGTCCTATGTACCAAACTGTTACTCTTTATGGTCCTAAATTTAATCTTTTGGATTGGCAAGTCCTATTTTACACGTTTGATAGACAACCAAGTCCCATTTCAAATTATGTGAGGTGTGGGGAGACTGTTTTGCCCTTTTTTGTTATGGCATGTACGTGTATCATGGGATTCATTGAATATTTTGTGGGATATGTTGCTCTGTCACGTTGGCAAGTTGGATCCTATGTTTTGGGGTGTGATAATTTCGTGGGTCGGGCTAAAGGCTTATTGTGAGTTAGCAAAGTAGGGTTTCATTGTCTTCTTGCTGCTGGGGAGAGCTGTGTGCAGTCGTCACCATTGGTTATCATTCCAGGTACATAATACGTTTATATCTTTTTCATAGTCAACACGCCATTGCCCTGCAGATGACGTGTGCCCATGACCACGTTTTTACGTCCTCCGCACTGTCCACATTTGTTATACTTATGTTTCATTGTGATGTATCTGCCTCTGATTTTTATCCCCCCCACACCGTTCCTGCGGGGTGAGAGGATGCAGATTTTTTTTAGTTCATTACTGTATTGATTTTGTTGATACTTTTTTTGGTTGTGTTATATGTATAACCTGTGTTTTCACCCATGTCAGTGTGTGCTCGACGGTATAGAAGGGAGTTTGATGTTGTTGTGTTCTTATCGTAACATTAACACAGCCTACAATCTCCGGGATCATGGCATGTTTGCCGAATTAGTTGATTTTCTGTGTTCCAAGTTCAGCGGGATAGGTCCCCATAATGTGGGATTGTCGTACAACATTCCAGGTTTGAACAGTTTTACTTTACAAGATGATGTTGATTTGGAAAACCTTGGTAGTCTTGCCCGATCGTTCGGGTTGCAACATGTTTGTGTGTTGGTTGATCAGCATGGAAGGTTGGATAGTGTAAGTGCGGCCACCGAACAACATAATATGCAACCCAACCCGGTGTCCGGAATAATCGTTAATGACCAAGGACAAAGTGATGACGAGGTTGATTTGTTGCCTGATTTCTGCCCCCACAAAAACAAAGTACTACTGACTGAATCATGGGCGCGGGGGTTAACCCATGTCGGTCAATGCTTTGAGGGGGGTGCACACAAATTTCGTACGGTTTTGTGCAAGTACGCCGTGGAGTTCGAGTTCAATTTCAGATATGTTAAGAACGATTCCATACGAGTCACAGCAGTCTGCTCCATGTTGGAGGATAAGGGATGCACGTGGTCTGTACATGCTCGGGTGTTGAAAGCGAATCAATTTTTCTACATTCGGAAATTGAACAGTGTGCATAGTTGCGGTGTATCCGTACGGACATCAAATCATCCAAGGGTTGGGTCTGATATGGTTGCTGACATTATCGCAGCTCGTGTTCGGGACAAACCATTCACACGTCCAACTGATGTCGTCTTAGATTTAAAAGATGATTATGGGTTGGACGTCAACTACCGAGTTGCGTGGTTAGGGGTTGAGAAGGCAAGGAGGGAATTGTTCGGCGCCCATTCCGTATCATTCGACCAATTGCGTTGGTATCGTGAAGCCGTCATGCAATACAATCCTGGGAATTATGTTGACATTGATTACGATGAACACAACTACCGGTTCCGCCGTTTTTTTATTTCGTTCAAAGCATGCATTGATGGGTTTCGTCATTGTCGTCCATTACTTTTCCTCGACGGAACCTTCTTGAAAGGCAGGTTCAAAGGGTTTTTGCTAGCTGCCACAGCGAAAAACGGTAATCAAGGTTTGACCCATTTATATTTCAAAACAATTTGCTTTTATGGTTTGATATATTGTACACGCTACTCATATTCTCATCATTTATAATAGGTTTGTTCCCGCTTGCTTATGCCATTGTGGACTCTGAAAACAACGCGAATTGGGGTTGGTTCTTACAACATCTTGCCAACGTGGTACCCAGTGACAGGACACTCACGTTCGTGTCTGACCGAAACGTCAGACTTATGGAAGCAATGCCTACATTTTTTCCTACATCTCACCACGCATTCTGCCTCCAACATTTACAGAGAAATCTACGGGACAAACTACATTATGTGAACAGCATGCATCGGATTGGGCTTGTTAGCAAATTCCGTAAGTGTGCATACGCACCCACCATAACAACATTTAATCAAAAGGCCGACGACTTTCAAAAATCTAGAAAAGCCATTGCCACGAAATTCCTTGCGGATGCACATCCACAGCACTGGGCGAACGCATTTTTCAGGTACGGATATTTCCATTACGCGATGCAAATGTGAACATAGCCAACAACAAACGAGCATGTTTCATTCTTTACATTTTTTCCCCTTCGGCTTTGCAGAGGCAGACGATACGGCGAAATGAGCTCCAACGCTGCCGAGTCTTTCAACTCTTGGATTCGCGAAGCACGGAATTTACTAATCACCAGAATGGTTGACAGCATTAGAGGTCAGATTATGCGACAAATGGCGAAGCGGCGGGTGTCGGCCCACACATGGACTGGCGCAATTTGTCCCATAATGGAATCCCGGTTGGAAGAAGCTTACAACAAAAGTCGGTCATGGAAAGTGAGCCAGGCGAATAACGAGGTGTACGAGGTCCATTCATTCCCATCTGTTATGGTGGACATTGCCAGCCGTACATGTTCGTGTTTCCAGTGGCAAATAAATGAGTTCCCATGTGCGCATGCTATTGTCGCAGTGCGAAAAAACGGGAAAAACCTTGACGACATAGTCGTACCTTGGTACCATGTGTCCGAATACCGTCTGACGTATGCGCCCACCATCTACCCAATACCAACAGTTGAAAAACCACCATTCAATCCCACCGACTACGTCATTTACCCACCAAACGTCAAACGTCCGCCTGGGAGGCCGAAGAAGAAGAGAATACCGTCTAAAGGTGAGAATGTGCAACAAATACGGTGTGGAAGGTGTGGTCATATGGGAAACCACAACAGGAAGACCTGCAAAGAACCTATTTAGACGTAATCCCAATACGTCAGACATCCCAATTTATATTTAGTATGTTTTAAGTGGTTGTGTACTTCGTGCATACCATTAAATAAGAATGTGATAGTCACATACAGTTTAGTATTTTAATAACTTATTACATGAATGTTTGTGTGCGCCTATAAGTACAACTGGCTTTACAGTTTTTGTTATGTTTTATTTTTTTGTCAAACCTATTCTACGTAACTTTGCTTAAGCCATATTTTAATTTAATCAAAGTTTTTGTGTTTCAACACATGAATGCAGACCCTGCCTATATGTACTGTGCGTGTAAGTTTACTTACATATAACCGTACACACAACGAAAAAAAAATGAAAACGTGGCCTCCCTAACTTCACTAAGCAGTTAACGAAACTCCCGTTCACACCAGCCACCCCCACATCAACATCACCACCGTCGACGATATCTACTTATAATTTACCAAACGCATACTCATCATCGTACCACATATACATTAAGTGCAATAACAGCATCCCACATCACACTAAACGCGTCATGCAGATAGTCAGTCCCTTAAACTCATCGACACCTAACTGACGTTCACTCAACACAATGGACTGGAAGTTGTGGCTTATTTAACTACCAATGTCAATCTGCTTTGGTAGACACATTATCCATCAACCAGTAACATTCTAGTTTCATACACTTGTATACCTTCGAGTCACACACAACTTTCTGTATCGTACATGACCTGCCATAATGCAAAAAACACACAAATATGTAACTTACGTACAACATACATCCCACATAAAAACCGATGCCTCCCTAACTCCAATTAACAGTTACTAGAACACCCATTTACACCACACTCCCCCAAATTAACATCACCACAGTTGCCAATAACGAATTACAATACACCACCCGTTGACTCAAAGTCGTACGACATATACACTATCTCAAACAACAGTATCCCACATCACTCTAAAACCCTGTCATGCATATTTTCAACCCCTTCCGCTCATTCACACCTGACTGATGTTCATGCATATCTCAGAGAAATAAAATAAGCAACATAGTTTGCAGACAAGCACATCATTCATCACAATACGCATATATTACACAGAATTGCAAGCAAAACATATCATAATATTTCCCCAAAAAATATTCCCTCTAACTTCAGACAGAATGCTGTGCACGCCCGTCACCCGTTAATTCACGACAAACTATCCACCACACTAAACTACCAATATGAACAAACCATAATCTGTGCTAAATAATATAATGTATATAACCCAAAAGATAAACATCTGCGCATCATAGCGTACACAATCTGTAAAACCCACATTCTAGCTTCCTAATATTATACCCAAAAATAATTGTATGTGTGCCCCTACACACTGTGAACACGTCATATGTGCGTAACCTTCACTCAGTCCACATCGTTCTTCAATCCACGTAGCGGGTCATTCACAAAAGACTTCAACATGATCGCCCGCAACACACTGCAGTTGCCCCCATGTAGCGATCTTCTAACTTCCACATGGCACACATACTGGCGCATCACAGCACACACAATGATAGCACAGTCAAGCCTGTCCAATAATTTCACATCACATGTTATTAATGTCATAAGTACAAATGAAGACAATTCATGTACTGTACCAGGGTTTGTCGTTGACAAAATTAAAATGTGCTTACGATTCGGAACGTTGTTGTGGACAGTCCGCAACTGACTCTAACGGCCGGTCATAGTCCTGAGTATCAATCGACTCATTTCCAATGGTCTGCCTCTGCACCTCTGACACAATGTTTTTCTACACAACCGCATACATAAGTCAGCCAACACAGCTGTCATGTGGACACACACACCCATACAATTTAACATGTTCAAATCTTACCAGGGAAAGTGCCTCCATGTAGTGTACGTCCACAATTCCGGTCCTCGGCCTCATCGAGTTAAAATGCTTCCAACTCCCATCCTCAGTGTCATACACGACTAGCGTCCAGTGTGAGTCTTTGCAAAGCGGGAAATGTACGTAACGAAAGAGCTTAGCTGCACGTAGGTTGTCCGACACATACCTATTCCTCGACCGTACGTTGTTGTTCTTCATCATGTCCTGCATCACCATTCAAACATGTTACACATTATTACATCGCATAACCAAACATAACATTCACAGTCACAAACTTACTAGACATATACTACTGAAGAAATAAGATTTGTCCGCAGCATCAACGCCCTCATTTATCCTCTCCTGCTCAGCATTTAGCAAAACAGCATATGCATTGATCACCTGTGACATTAACACATTTTGGATTATTGCATGGTTGGAAAAAAAAACAATAAACGTCAAACAGATTGAATAAATCCCCTTGTACGCAACTTACATTCCCCCGTATCTCAGCTTGACGCACAAGTGATTTCACATCGGTGAAATACACAGCAACACCATGACCCTGCCCATCCCACATCACAGCACTGCATACAACACACAACACACGTCATCGCACAGAAAAAAATATTACATTAGCAACGACAAACCTAAACACTTACTCCGTATATACCTATCACTATCCCTATTGTACGTGTCGGTTATCTTCTTCTTCTCCGCAGCTGTCATCATTTTCCACACCGCGTGTCTATTGTTAATGTCAAATCCTGACTTCTTCTTCGGTTGTACGTCAACGTCGTCCACATCAATTACATCTGTGCACCCAGTATTTCTGAAATTGCAGACAACATTACTCATGGATGAAGGAAGATGCACCACGGTCGATTTGCTCGTCTCCCCACTTACACCCACGCACTCAACCCTCGTCACTGTAAACCCCTTCCTTTCTTCGCGTTTGACATCCCATATAAAAGAACTTTTCCCAACATTCAACCTACCACCTTCTGCCATGTTTGGACTGATAACCACCACCTCTGTTCCAGGCATTACACCATGCTGCATTTCACTAACACTGTTTGTTTGTTCCCTTACCGGCGTGACATCCCAAACTGGAACTGCATCCCCAGTCACTGCAAACACTCTGTTGGGGGTGGCATTGTTTGCTAGGTCTGTAACATGTTCGTGTCCACTTAAACCATCATTCACACCTTCTACATTCACATCTACATGACGGAAGGCTTGTGTCACGTTATGGACTTCGCGCTCCACAAGCTGATCCTCCAAAACATTGATTGCCCTTTGCAATTTAGCATTTTGAGTGTTCAGTTTCTTCACCTCATCATCCTTCGCTTGCATCAAGCTTCCAAAACCTCCAACAAGATGCAACGTTTGCACCTCATTCGCTTGCCTCAGTCTGTCCACTTCTGCACGCAACTCTGAAATCAGAATGTCTTTCTCGTTGATTTGCATTTCCAGCTCCATAATTTTCTTCGTAGCGTAGCAAATGTGTATCCCAACATCCATTACGTGCTTGCCAGCGTTTCGTGGAACATCCCTGGTTGGTGTCTGAAAACAGACCGAAGACGAACCCCTTTCTACATTTCTACCATAAATTCCTCGGTCGACACCCTCCACATTACCATCCACTCCCATATCAACAAAATCGTCCTCATGCACACCACCACCGAATTCCTCAATTGCATTTCCAACACTCCTACCGCAGTTTACCCCATCCACCTCAAACAACTTAACCTCATAGTCTTTTTTCATCAATCGTCCAGCATTCACCTGTAAACACAACATAACAAATATATGAACAATTATGAAACGATGCCCGTTATAACACAATCATAACTACAATTTACTATTACCTGAAAATCCACATGCCCTGACAGATTGACCCCACGTGCCGCTGTTACTAATGTGGCAACATCCCACTTCAGGAACCTGGGAAATGCAACTGTCGATTTCGGCGATATGATCGTTGAATGTTCACAGAGCCAGTACTGTACCCCACATCACACGCAACAAACATTAAGATCCATATTAGCTACATGACTACACCACGTACAACATATACTACATCACTTGCAATTAATGGCACACCCACAGGAAAAAAAAAAGAAAAAAAAGAAGCAAACTTACAATCAATGCAACGACACATCCGGTGACTTTTTCAGGTGTTCGATAAAAGTCCCTTACCGAACTCATCAACGAGCTACGTATTGCCCCCGTCCAATCGTAGGTTTTCATGGCATCCAAATTATCCACATACCGAATTAGAGCCCAGCTTATTGTTTCCCCAGAATTTGAGAAGAATAATTTGCCACAAGCATATAAACATAGCAACTTCACAGTGTCTTCCAAATCACGAGCAGTTCTGCTCTCCGTAGCTTCGAGTAGTAGGGTCTGTATCAGTTTCAAGGTTATTCGACTAGTGTTAATACACCTACGTTGTACGAAATCTGACGGTGCCTTAGGTCGGGGGGTCAAATCAAGGCAACCAAACCCACATTGAATCCCAAATATTAATTTGATATCCTCATCGCTTACACACACGCTTCGTCCTCCAATGCGAAACATCCTGTCCCGCGTATTGTACGTCCGGATGATATTTACCACCAAGTCATCCCCTTTGAGGAAGTCCGCGTGGTCAAGTTTATTTACCAAAATTGCTTCAAACATCAACCAGAACGGTGTTTTCTTAAGGTGCACAAGGTGTTCGTCTCACAGATTCAGCACGTACACTAACTTCACAATGCCTGCAATGTTCGACCGGAAGTTGAGCCTTGTACAATTAAGCTTCGGTGTCACACTTGGACGATTAACAATTTTTGTCTGTTTGAACAAGATCCGTCCTTGTCTACGTACCGCAAGTTCGTTTGCCATTGTTTTGCTGGCTGCATCTTGACGTTTACGCTCACATGAACGCGTCCATGGACTGTTTGTCCTCCTACCACCTGCATTTAAAAAATCAATTCAAATATCAGTTTCAAAAGCATAACTTTCAAAACAAAAAAGTCTCGTAACTACCTTACAATATTATAACACGTCAACACCACACACACAGGGTTTACAACAAAAAGACTCTTCACAGTACTAGGTACTTATTAAAAAAAAAAAAAAATGGAGTAACCCCGTCTAACCAGTAACAATAACAACATTACGATATTTTCACATAACATTTTATATTAAAGTTTGATTGCATAATGCACAGAAATTACATATCACACAGTTACGACGGAATGGACATACCAACACCAACCTAACGTAACACATCGTATTTTCAAAATGCCCACATGCAAATAACGACGTAACCCCATAACATTTTTCCTTTCACATGAGTACAAATTTAATGTGTGACGACAATCCCTTACCGTTCCAACCAACGCAACATTGACATCCACAAAACTACATAGACTGATGCCCAACACACATCTCAAAGACAGTAAAACATTTTAACTACAACCACATCAAAAAAATTGGAAGGCCCACATACACACACACTACAATATTAAGACACCCCACCACTCTCAGCGTTTTAATAGGACATACAGTTGGCCTTTATGATTGCGACACCACACATCTACCCACGTAAACAACTACACACTACAACCTTCTGATTTTGCCCAACATAATCAGCAATTAAACATGTCATACGTAGCATACATCAACAACCACAACGGTAGAATCCACTCATCGTCGATGACTGTGAAAAAGTTTTGTAAACACGAATCGGAACATAAATTCTGTAAACAAATTCATGTAATTAAGTTTACCAGTCATCGTTGACGAGTGTGTGTAAGATACTCCCCCGCCTTAATATTCTCGTAAACGTCGCACGGTCGTCACGTTGCACCACTCTTTAGGGTTTATCCCAAACCAAAGACTGCAGAAACACCAAAGCGATTCCAGACGCAACGTTTCCAATCTCCAAATCTTTGTAAAGCCACACCAAATCTATAACGTGGGTTACGATTGACTAAATTCGAATTTCGAACCACCGATTTTCACCCCTCAATTTTAGGGCAATATTCATTTACATACCAAATTGAGTGGTGTTTCCAATTTGGGGGATTTGAAACGTTAACGGGTCGAGGCACGTGGGTCTGATTCCCATATTGCAAAATCTGTCAACGTGTCACCCAACCACATTCATCCGTTACGTTAGTGACACCCCCACACGGGTTTCAACTTAATGGCATTATAGTCATTCAATATACATGAGGACCAAATGGTGCATAAGGAAACATTTGGGACCATCCACACCATAAGTTCAAAAAAGGGGATTTACCAGTCAATTCCCCTTTATTTTATGACACTTGTTCTATAAAAATAACAAAGTTTATTATTTAAAAATAATTAAAATTAAATTAGGAAAGTCTACCTCTAGTTATCTAAACAACACCTCAATATTTGTTATTCCCTCCGTCCCAAAATAATAGTCCATTTTTTAAAAGAAAAATATTTTTTTCCCTGAAAAATCATTCCCCCGAATCCCTCGTTTTTTTTTTTCTCTCGTTTACATCTGAAGAGGGGGAAGGCGCAAGAGAGAGGGAAGAGGAGAGAGGGAAACAGAGAGAGAGAGAGAGGCCCCTCTATTCTGCCGATCACCCAGCCGATCGTCGGAGAGAGAGAGGGAGAAAGAGAGAGGAGAGGAGAGAGGGAAATAGAGAGAGAAGCCCCTCCATTTTGCCGATCACCCAGCCGATCGTCGTAGATCGCCCGGCCGATCGTCGCAGCTCGTCCGCCTCTGCCTCCGCCCGGCCACCGTCGCCTCCGCCGTCTGCCTCTTTCTTCTTCTTCCCTTCTTATTTCTTCTTCTGCTTCTTTTCTGATTGAACCCAAAAAAAAAAAAAAATTCAAAACGACGTCGTTTTTTAATTCGGGGGGGATTCGGGGGCCTCCATTCGAGCTACCAATCACTTCTCTTTTGAAAAATCTAACTTTTTTTAATAGTACAATTATGACACTTTAAAAAAATGAATTTTCAAAATTACCCTTTGATAGTATATTTTTTTAGGGAATTTCAATTGTCATAATTGTACTTTCTAGGTTATTAATGAATTTTAAAAAAAGGCAAAATATAAAATTCATATTATTTTTGTCGTCATTTTTTTGAAAATGAACTAATATTTTGAAACAATGAAAAATAGAATAAATAACTAATATTTTAGTATGGAAGGAGTACAATCCGACACCCAACGTTAACATTTTTATTTTTTTAGGGTTCTTTTAGGAATAATTAAAAAAATAATAATCAACTTCTAACTTATTTTAAATTACATCATCTCTGATTTTTTTACAAATATTTTTTAAAAAAAAATAATTTTTAATCATCTCCTGAAAATAAGCCTTAGTTTTTGCACCTAGAAAGCAAAAGAAAGATGGTGACGATGACGTCAGCAACAGAGGATGATGTGGGACCGGTTGGACAAGATTGAAATGATCACATGTCCGTTACGAGAGAATGCCGATGCACGCCTAGCAGATCGCCACCGTTAAAACAACTAATCATGGATCAGCTAATCATGACACCACGTTCCTGGCGTGTTTATTAACCGTGCGATCAATTTAC
The DNA here is from genome assembly GCA_030407325.1 of Camellia japonica. Taxonomy (NCBI): domain Eukaryota; kingdom Viridiplantae; phylum Streptophyta; class Magnoliopsida; order Ericales; family Theaceae; genus Camellia; species Camellia japonica. The sequence goes on from JAPPVO010000029.1 coordinate 178,226,213, forward strand.
ATGGGTTACATACAACAATTAATATACTCCCTCTGTCCCATAATATTAGTCCCTTATTTCATTTTTCATTGTCCCAAAACATTAGTCCCTCTTCAAAAATCAAGTACAAAAATAATATAAATTTTTTATTTTGCCCTTCTTTTAAATTCATAAATAATATAAAAAGTACAATTATGACATTGATATTCCCAAAAAAATGTACTATCAAAGAGTAATTTTGGAAAATCAACTTTTTAAAAGTACAATAATTGTACTATCAAAAAAAGTTGGATTCCCCAAAAGGGACCATTATTTTGGGACGGAGGGAGTATTAATTAATATATCAATTGATAATGTGATATAATTTAAAATATTTTAATATTTATAAGAGTAGTATTATATATACTAATTAGTACATTAGTTAATGTACCAATTGATAATGTGACATAATTTAAGATATTTTTGATATTTATAATTTATATAATTAGTAAGGTCAATAATAATGTCATCACTAGTTAATATACTAATTGCTGCATGTAGCACCACTCTATTTATAATTTATACTATGAGTGGAGTCAATAATAATGTCATAATTAGTATTAGTATATTAATTAGTATATGTAACACTACTGTTAGCTGTATCATATTACATGTGAAAACTAATACTTCAGTTAAACAAGAAGCCATTTGATAGTATTACGCCTTGTTTGGGAATAAATTATTTTAATAATTTGTTGAGTTTTTATAAAAAGATATACGAAAAAATAGAAAGAGTGATGTGATAATTTATAATGATTTTTTAATTTTTTTACTAAAATATATTGTGGGTGTTTGGGAAGTGACTATTTTAGAGGCTTTTGGCTTTTTGACTATTTTAGTAGGTTATTTTACTTTTTGTGTTTGGAAAGATAAGATGGATTTTTATTTGAGTTGGTGTATTGAAAAATGTGTTGAAATGATGTTTGAAGTTAAAATGACAAATTTGTCTCTAACTTCACATTTTTCAAAATTAATTTGAAGGGGTAAAATTGTAATTTAGCTACCTGTCACTGTGACAGTGGTAGGACTGTCACAGTGACAATCACTACCGGTTTTTTTTTTTAAAGGTTAAAATTGTTTTTGAGGCTATTTTAGCCCCAAATCTAGGTTCCCAAACACCCCCATAATTGACAAACGAGATCTTAGAATAGAGTTACGTGATAGTTTAAGTAGTCTTACACTGTGTTTGGTTTGAGGATTTGAGAAGGGATTTGGAAAATAAAAATAAAAAAGTATGTAAAATTAGATGAAATATAAGTATATTTTATTTACATTTTACATTTTATTTTTTTTTTCTTTTTAATTTTTTTTGTAAGTCTCTCAATTAAATACAATGTTAAAATATAATTACATGTTACCTCAAGTTTTATGTTAAATTATTAAAAGATAACAAGAAAAATAATAATTCGTGATTGTCCGATGATATAATCACCTGTCCCTTGACCCATCACGCGTTGGTTTGGAATATGGGTTGGTTTTTTATTTTGACTTTTTAATTATTATAATTTGAGATTAAAAAGTTTTGTTTGAGATAAATTTTTTAGATTTTTTAACTTTTGTAAAAAAAAAAAATATAATAATTATAATTTAAATGTGATATTTTTTTATTAATTTTTAACTTATTTTATCTTTTTATAATTATTTTAATCCAAAACCAACATACCAAACATAGTCTGCCTCCGTTTGGGAAGGGGATTCGCTTTTTGGTTTTTTGGCTATTTTATCCTGAGTTAAAAAGCTTGGTTTGGGAATAATTTTTTAATTTTTTTAACTTTTTTATGAGAAAAAAGTGTAATAATTATGAATTAAATGTAATATTTTATTTATTATGATTAAAATAATTTGTTTTATTTTTTGTTACTATTTTAGTCTCAAAACCAAAACACCACCTCTATATAATTTTTGTAGTTAACTAGTGTCTCTTAAATTAAAAATTAATTAATTAATTAAAGTGCGTCTCTGACCGTCCTGTCTGTCATGTTCCTTACTTTGGGTAAAGCAAATGCCTAACCATGCCACGCGCCTTCACGGCACGTGTCAATTATCAAATGCCATTTTTACACGCTCTTGTTTTTTTATTTATAAATTTCATTAATTATTCAAATAGTTTAACACGAATTCTGAAAATAAAAATTTATAAACAGCTAAAACTCAAAAATATCTTTAAATTTAAAAAATACAAAAAAAACCCAATCAATTTTAATTACATTATGATTTCTTAAATTTTTTTTAAAGAAATGAAACTCACTCAATTTTAATTACATTATGATTTCTTAAAATTACAATTCATATAACACTTTGGTTTCATTTGAGATGTAGGTTGATTTTTTGACTTTTTAACTATTTTAGTCTAGGGCTAAAAAACTTCATTTGGGATAAATTTTTTAGTTTTTTTGATTTTTTTGAGAGAAAAAATAAAATGATTATGGATTAGATATGAAATTTTATCTTATTAGGCTAAATAGTCTATTTTGTTTTTTTATAACTAAAATAACCAAAAAATTAAAAAACTTTACATGCCAAACGAAGACTTTATACTAATCTTATTTTTAAAGATGATTTAAAAAATACAAATCGAAAATAAAAAAGTTTGTCGTATATTTTATATTAAAATGTATATTTTGTCATTAATTAATTACATATCTAAACACTATGTATATTAAATGGAGTCAAAGTATTATACATTTAGGGTTCGTTTGGGAAGAAAAAGCCCTGGGTTTTTTGGCTATTTTAATCCCAAAAAAATAAAATAGGTTTTTTAACCCAATAAAACAAATCATCATATCCAACCAATAATCATTAGTACATTTTTTCTCTCACAAAAGTTAAAAAAATTAAAAAGTCCATTCCAAACGAGACTTTTTAGCTCCAGGCTAAAATAATTAAAAAATCAAAAAATCAACCCACATTTCAAACAAACCAGTAGAATTTTTCTTGTTGGAAAAACTAAATAGGCCTTTTAGCCCCAGGCCTCCGTTTGGAAAGTTGGAGGGTTGGACTTTTTTGGTTAAAATAATCACAAAAAAATAAAATAGCTTTTTGTCACGATCCGCTCCCCGTACTCAAGAGTTAAGTATCGTGATGGCCAATAACTGAAGTTACCTCCGGCCAATTCTTGAACAAACAAATAAACACGAGCGGAAATAATATTTAAATGAGGGTACCAAAATAATCATCGGAGTTTCTATTTTTATTACAAAATTTATTGACAAAAAAGGACGATATTTACATATAAAAATATCATAAAAGTACTGTGTGTGTCTATTCCGCAGCCCTGCATCTAAGATTTTCCAAAAACTATTTCTGAATTGCATTGTTTCTTAAAAATTGGTAAACAGCTATAAGGACATGATAGAGTGAGAAATATTATACCAAAAGTATAAGGAACACAAAATAACCATGGATAGTTATATAATTAAAATATTTAAGATAACTTAGTCTGAACAAATAATCACTTGAGTAGCAAAACTGAGATTGTGTAAATAAATAACCATAACCACGGTACCGAACAGAATAGAACAGATATCACAGGAGTAACGATCAGAACAGAGGTACGGATTCAAGAAGTGGCTTGTACAGATTATAGAGGTGGTTCCCACAATAGTATAGCACTTATCTCCGCACAGCACTTTGCACCACACCAAAAATCAGAGGTCAATGGATTCATGACAGACAGAAGGCCACAAGGTGACCAAACAGGGACCAATGGTTATTTAAGTCCCCAAGGCATGAGACTTCCGTGGTGGTACTTACAAAACATAATTGTTTATAAAATCATTGTCAAATATTCTTTAAAATATAAACAAACATATCTATAGGTTTCATTTTAGCAAATAAGGGTCAGAAATTAATCCACGCAACTGAAATATTAATATAATTTATAATAATTTATAAAACATAACTTGTATAAAATAAATATGGTAAGCCAAAACATACATAAAATATATTATAGTAACTCAATGTATAATATAACTCATCTTAACTTTAATACCTTACTCTTTCTTTCCACTACCAAAGACCTTCTTAGCTTCCATTATTTTCTTTCCCTTTCTTCATTTCAGTTTTCCTTCTTTTCCTTTCTTTCTCTCTTCTTTTCCTTTTCTTTCCACCTAGGTGAATCACCTCCTCTCTATTTATAGGGAGGTAAGCACATCCGCTGGCCACGCGTATCTTGCCAAGATTCGATTAGATTTATATTTATCTTTAATAAATATTTAAGATAATTATATTTTGGTTCAGTTTTTTAATATAATTATATAAATAAATTAATTTCTAATTAAATTACACTCTATCGTATATCAACAACAAAATTAATTATTTATTTTACTACCACACCAATTATTATTATTATTATTATTATTATTATTATTTATTTAATAATATATTATCACATATAACTATAATACTAGTATAAAATTTAAGGGACAATTTAAATTTTCGAGTTGTTAAATTTTTTAGTCCAATAAGATAAAACATCACATCTAACCCATAATCATTACATTATTTCTCTCATAAAAAGTCAAAAAAGTTAAAAAATCCTTTCTAAACGAGGCTTTTTAACCCTAAACTAAAATAGCCAAAAAATCAAAAGCTAAAAAGCAAACTCACTTCCCAAACGGACTATGCTTTTAACCATGCATATTTTTTTTAGATGAATCAGCAAATATGAACATCTATTATAATTTTAAGGGGTTGTTTGGAGTGTCCTAAATAAGTGCACTTTTTGTCTTTTTGGACTAAAAAATGGAGGTTGAAAATATGGATGTTTGGGTTAACTTTTTGAATTTTTATGGAAAAATGTGTAATAAAAAATTGTAAAAATTAATTTGTAGGGAAAAATTCGACTTGGGAGTTGTGCAGCCGTAATTGTTGACTTTTGGTGAATAGTGTTAACTTTTTAAGGGGTTGTTTGGGGTGTCCTAAATAAGTGTACTTTTTGTCTTTTTGGACTAAAAAATTGAGGAAGAAAATATAAATGTTTGGGTTAACTTTTTGACTTTTTATAGAAAAATGTGTAATAAAAAATTTTAAAAATTGGTTTGTAGGAGAAAATTAGGATTCGGAGTTGTGCAACCGTAATTGTTGACTTTTGGTGAATAATGTTAATTTTTTAACTTTTTGAGTAATTTTTTAGCTTTTTAGATTTTTCTAGACATGCCAAACTTGGCCTAAGTACAACTACAATATAACCTAGAACTCATTTTATACAAATGTAAGATAAAATACATTTCAATATATACATATACTTTCATGAATTTGTTTATTAGAAATTATTAAGAGCTCTAGAGTTGCGGTCCTAAATGCAGTTTTAATGATGTGAAAATTTAAAAAAAAAAAAAAAAAAAATTAAGATTAAAACGTCATACCATATGAAATTCACCACAAATTAAAACTTTTGAAACTTACCAATTAGACGTCTCAATCTTTTTTGATTTGCTTATAGGAATGTTAGGTGTGTCTTTCAATCAATGTGTCATAGTCATTGGTACACATGGCAAAGAAATGCTTAACAGTTAACTCACGAGGATTTCATTTTGGCCAGTTTTTGATACATACAATATGAGAGTTTTTTTTTAAAATTTTTTTTAATTTTTTTTTTTTTAAGAAAATAGAATAAATAGAGTGTTGATTGTACTTTGTTCATGCAAAATAACAAATTGGAAAGAAAAAAAAAAAATCGGAATTATATCATGAATTGGATTTAGTAATCATTAAAATTGTTAGAAAAGAAGAATTTTGTTTATTAAATTTCGTATATTATCTTGGCATTATATTAGTGTTTGTTGGAAGGCTCGACTAAGATGTTATACCATTACTCAATATTGTGCCACAAAATATAAAAAGTTAAGCATAAAATATCACAAATCTTATTTTTATATTAATCAATTTATCACAAAAAAACATAAAATAGCTCAAGAATTGAGAAATTTTGTACAATACTATAAGAAATCAAAATGTAGATAATCGGTAAAAAGTTGAATCTTATTACAATTAATGAGATCATGATATTCTCAAATCCTAGAGACAAAATCGTCTATGGTAGAAAGAGTCAATTGTGAGAATAATTTTGGATCATTGCTCCATTGTGATTGCAATTGCGATCGGGGAGGATTGAGATCGCTGCCATTCAAGATCAAAATCACTATTGTTGCATTGAGAAAGAATTATGAAATTGTAAAGAGAGAGAGAATTGATTGTGAGATCAATGTCTATCTCAATATGTATAATTCTTGCTGCTCCATTATTTGACGATTACAATTTGATATAGTCGTTAGCAATTGTGAAAAAATGATATTAGCATCAATACAATAATATTGTCAAAATTTGATATATTGATTCTATAAACAAGTTAAATTATAAGTTTGACATTACTATTATTTTAGCAATAATCAGTAAAGAATTGAAATGAGAAAAAAATTAAGATAGAGTTTTGCTTCAAAGAATTTGATTTCTACATTAGCAATTTACCAATTTACCTTGGATGATGAAGCACAACATCAGCTGATCTGGTAATTGGACGGTAAGGATTCAATTCTACGTGTATACGTCAATTCTGTTAACACAGGTTTAATTTAAGAACTTGACTAAAAGTTAATTTTTGACTTTTAATTTATTTTGAATCATAGCACTTATTTATTTTTTTATATATTTAAAAAAAGAACTAAAAATAAATTAAAATTTTAATTTTTAAACAATTTCTCAAAACAATTCATAATATTTCTATGTAACAAAAATAAATAAATAAATAAATAAATAATTCCTCTCATTTTGGTCCCACAATCTATCTTCCAAAAAGTAAAAGAAAGCGACACTCACTATTCCTTCCCAGGAAACCGGGCTGACTCATCATCAGTCCTTCATAAAGACAAAAAACAATATCAACACTGATTAAGCAACTTTATTATCAATTAAACCTTATTAAATAAAATAATAATAATGAGAAATATTTTTTAAATAATGCTATATGCATCAATTAATATAATAATTAGTGTACTAGCAGATAATGTAATATAATTTTAAAAATTTTGAGTATTTGTAATTTGTATAATAGATAGAGTCAGTAATAATGTCATAACATATGTTGATACACTAATTGATACATGTAGCTTCACCGATATTTTTTACTTACTTTCTTAATGCTATGTTTGATTAATGGATTTGTTTAGAAATTTAGAAATGAAAAGAAAAAAAAAGTGAAATAAGAATGAAATATAATTATATACACATTTTACATAGTTTTTTTTTTCTCTTTTTCTTTCCAAATTTTTATCAAAATTTATGAATCAAACACAGTTTAAATTTAATAAAAATATATTTAGTTCCATGCATTTGATATAAATTATACTAATTTCCTTTTTAATAAGATTAAAGCCATCAAATAATGAGTAAACATGTAAATAAACAAAAGTAAATACATATAGTATAAATAGCACGATAATATTATTTTTTTTATTCATATAACTTATATAATTCACGAATTATTGATGAATTTTTTTTTAAGTATTATATGAATTAAATTATTGAGAAAAATTAATATAATTTCAAGAAAAATAAGTTTGTTTTACCCAAAATAAATAAATAAATAAATAAATAAACTAATTTATCAAAATTTTAAAAATAAAAAAGAGAATAATCCCCCTTTATATCAGTAGTCCATCTCTGTCGGTTGACACTCAACACCACCTTCACTTCACTTCACTTCACTGTCATGGCTTCACTTCCCTGCAAATCTCTCTTCTTGTCACTCTTCTTCTTCTTCATTACAATCCAAACCTTCGCTGTTTCAGCTGATGAGACGGTCAAAACATACATATTCCGAATCGACAGATTCGCTAAACCGTCCATCTTCCCAACTCACTACCACTGGTACACCACCGAGTTCACCGACCCAACCACCATCCTCCACGTATATGACACCGTTTTCCATGGCTTCTCTGCTTCTCTCACTCCAGCTCAAGCCGCTTCAGTCCTCCAACACCCTTCCGTCCTCGCTTCCTTCGAGGATCGCCGGAGACACCTCCACACAACTCGCTCGCCGCAGTTTCTCGGCCTGAGAAACCAGCACGGTCTCTGGTCCGACTCCGACTACGGCTCCGACGTCATCATTGGATTGTTCGATACCGGAATTTGGCCGGAGCGCCGGAGTTTCTCGGACTTGAATCTCGGCCCGGTTCCGAGTCGGTGGAAAGGGGTTTGTCAAACCGGAACGAAATTCACTTCGAAGAATTGTAACAAGAAGATCGTCGGAGCTCGATTCTTCTCCAAAGGCCATGGGGCGTTCGTCGGCGGAATCAACGAGACGGTTGAGTTCATGTCGCCGAGAGACGCCGACGGGCATGGGACCCACACGGCGTCGACGGCCGCCGGGAGACACTCGTTTCAGGCGAGTATGTCTGGGTATGCTGCCGGAATAGCCAAAGGAGTTGCTCCGAAAGCTCGATTGGCTGTGTATAAAGTTTGCTGGAAAGACTCTGGTTGCTTCGATTCCGATATCCTCGCCGCCTTCGACGCCGCCGTGAACGACGGCGTCGATGTGATTTCGATATCAATCGGGGGCGGCGATGGGATTTCTTCCCCCTACTATCTCGACCCAATTGCCATCGGAGCTTATGGAGCTGTTTCGAGAGGAGTTTTCGTGTCAGCATCAGCGGGAAACGATGGGCCTAATGGAATGTCGGTGACGAACCTCGCTCCGTGGTTGACAACAGTCGGCGCGGGAACAATTGATCGGAATTTCCCCGCCGATGTGGTGCTCGGAGACGGAAGGAAACTCGCCGGTGTATCGTTATACGCCGGAGCTCCGTTGAATGGGACAATGTATCCTCTGGTTTATCCGGGTAAATCAGGGGTACTCTCATCTTCACTCTGTATGGAAAATTCACTCGACCCGAATCAAGTGAAGGATAAAATCGTGATCTGTGATCGAGGAAGCAATCCTCGAGTCGCGAAAGGATTGGTGGTGAAGAAGGCCGGTGGTGTGGGAATGATTCTCGCTAATGGGGTTTCGAACGGTGAAGGGTTAGTCGGCGATGCTCATCTGATTCCGGCTTGCGCAGTCGGTTCCGATGAAGGCGAAGCGATTAAATCCTACCTCTCATCATCTTCAGTTGCAACGGCGACTGTGAATTTCAGGGGGACCATAATCGGAATCAAACCGGCTCCGGTGGTGGCTTCGTTCTCCGGGAGAGGACCAAACGGGCTGAACCCGGAAATCTTGAAACCCGACATGATTGCTCCTGGTGTCAACATTTTAGCAGCATGGACCGATGCGGTTGGCCCAACGGGTTTGGATTTGGATCCCCGAAAAACCGAATTCAACATTCTATCGGGTACTTCGATGTCTTGTCCTCATGTAAGCGGTGCCGCGGCCTTGCTCAAATCGGCCCACCTGGATTGGAGTCCGGCGATGATAAAATCAGCAATGATGACAACTGCGAGTATAACCGATAATCGGTTCCAACCCATGACCGATGAATCGACGGTTAAACCATCGACGCCATACGATTATGGTGCAGGTCATGTTAATCTGGATCGGGCCATGGATCCGGGTCTCGTTTATGATATCACAAACAATGATTATGTAAACTTTTTATGCGCAATTGGGTATGGTCCAAAAACAATTCAGGTGATCACCCGATCACCTGTGAATTGTCCGGCGAAAAAACCTTCACCAGACAATTTGAATTATCCTTCTATGACCGTGTTGTTTTCGAGCTCGAGTGGAGATGTTTCGAGAAAGAGTTTTATTCGGACTGTGACAAATGTTGGGCCGGTAAACTCGGTTTACAGAGTGAAGGTTGAACCGCCGAAGGGGGTGGCGGTGACGGTGAAGCCGGCAAAGCTGGTGTTCTCGGAGAGAGTGAGGAAGGTGAGCTTTGCGGTGACTGTAACGGTAGACAGCAAGAATCTGGTGTTGGATGACTCGGGTGCTGTGTATGGATCACTTTCTTGGTTCGATGGAAAGCATGTGGTTCGGAGCTCCATTGTGGTCACCCAAATTGATCCCTTGTAATCTATTTTGATCATGTGGGCTTGATGAAGGATCGGACGGTGGTGTACGTTTGATGGGGGAGAGTTTAAAGTGCAAAGTTAGGCTGCATGCAGTGTATTGTAGCATAACTTGCTACCACTACTAGAACTCATATGCTTTTCTTAGGTGTTTTGAGGAGGGTGTCTGTTGTGTTTAATTAATACCTTTAATTATTTTCGTTTTGCTTTTCTTTGTTTTGTTTTGTTTTTATTTATTTAAGCTCATAATGTGTATGATCGTATTTGTCATATAATATTGGTTTAACAAGAAAAAATGTCTGAATCAATGTTGTTAAATCTCATACTGTTAAGTATCATTGTAGGAAAATAATTTCGTATTTTCAAATTCTTTTTAGTTAATGTTATCATAGGAGACAAATGTATTGCTAAGCTATTTTGGTTAAAAAACTATCTAGGCGATTGATATGAATTTAAATTGTTGAGGGTTAAGAATATTGTGCGCCTAATGTAGTTAACCATTTAATTATGCATAGAAAGTAAAAACTATTATATATGAACATTCAACAAATTGATTATCAACTTTGTGGTTTGTACATTAATTTTTCATGTAAAAATGGTGAATGGGGAGAACGGCAGCTGGGTTTGTGTGGCGGTGAGCTTAATTTTTTTGGGTCCTTAGTGAACGTATGTCAACTCTTAATTTGAACACGTGACTTATGATAATAATAGGTCCGGAGGAGTATGAACAGATAATTCTCCACTCTACTTCTACTTCTACTTCTAACACACTAACTCATAGATAAATAATAATAATAATAACTCACCTACTTTCCTTTAATCAGGAATGTTTGTCGGTTATATTTAATATTAAGTAGGATCTTTACATCTCATGCTAGGAAGGTGGAGTTTCACACTCAGCAGTATCTAACCTACTGCTTAAAGCAAATCTGATATCCATCTTTATGTTAATTAAGGAGACCAATTTGTTGAAGACCTCTTATAAAATGTCTTTCAAACTTTGATTCAAATTTTAATACATTTATCAATGGGATTGTGGAGAGCCTATTAGTATCTTAACTACCAACCTGAATATAACATATATATATATATATATATATATATTGTGCACATCAGCAGTGAAATCCAACTTGTAATCCCTCCTACTAATAAAATATTATTTCTCATTGAGAAATGTTATCTATTTTATTATTATTTTGTATCATCGCCTACGTGGATACTATACTCATTATTAGTTCCTCGTTATGAAATAATTAACAAATAATGAAAACAAATAATATCATGCCATAGTTTGTCTAGGTCATGTATCTTTTTTCATAATTAGAAGCAAATCAAACCAAATTAAATTTTATGTCGCAATTAGATTGGGCTATATGTATCCTTTTCATAATTTCACTATCTAAAGAATTATACAGTTAATTAAATTAAATAATTTATAGAAAAAAATAGTATATATATCAATAATACAAATCTGGTGCAACTAACAGGGAGTCTAGTGAGTGGTCCTTTAATTTGAAGGGACACTGCAAGTGTTCATTGCTTGCATGATAATTTGGCTTTTTCTTTGAGAATGGCCTATTTCACTACCTTGCAAGTCATAATCATTGGCTTTATCAAAGTTAAAGAAGATAGGGAAAAAATAAGAGCAATGTAAATCCCAAATCTTCCCATAGCTAATGGAACAGCCAAATTAACTTGTTCATTGGAGTCACACTCAACCCAACAAGTTTTGGATTTGGCCACTCAGTAGGAAAATTCAAGTATATTGAAAAGAAATGGATTAAAAAAAGAAAAAGAAAAGAGAATAATATTTTAGAAAAGCAACAGAGTATGGAAAAAAGAAAAGAAAATGACAGCAAAACGAAGAAATGCATTGATGTGAAGCTGTGTTACAAGTCTGTAATGACTTGAGATTTATAATACTCATACTTAAAATAGGCCAAGATACAAGCAACAATGAAATCTGAGGCTAAATTTAAATGGCTAGAAACTTGTTAATATCGAAGGGTTTGAGATAGAGAATTATATCACTCTGTTAATCTGCAACATACTAAATGAAAATTGTGTACAATGGAAAATTATGCATAATATAGTTTAGAAATTTAAAATTGTTGATTCAAAACATATGCCAACCAACTGAAGATTTTTACTATCACATCGAAGATCATAAACAAAACCAACATCATATTGTGGGGAATGTAAGAACTATACCAACCCTATAATGCATTCATTGGATGAATTATGGCAATTGTGGAAAACCATGCCTGCATATGCCTCCTTTGCAGCTCTTGATGCAAACTGGGTCTGAAGAAAAGTGAAGGATTGTCATTGCGTCAACAAGGTGGGTGAGAAATATAAGGATGAAAGTAGAGGCTGCAGAGAAAACAAAAAAAAATAAGAGTAGAAACTCTGCCTTCTAAAGGAGAGAACAAGCCAACCAGTTGTAGAGATTTCAGAAACATGATATCAATAGCCCAGACATAGTTCCAATTGGATGCAAGAATGTCTGCAATCCTCATGTTTAGAGTCTTTGCCACAAAGCAGCACACTAGATGGGCCTGCAAACAACACTGTACATGTAGAGAACATTAGTATAGATATCAAGTCTAAAAACACAAAAACTGATCACAGAATCGGACACAAAATGTATATGCAAGGATAAGATTGTTTATATGTGGATCCCACTTTGAATGCTCCAGCTGTGGGCCTTTCTATAACACGATCAACTTCAATTGATCAACATTAGTTTTTGCCTATGGTTACTTTGACATTGATCCCTATGTGTTTGGATCTTGGCTTTGTGAAGGAAAAAATTTGAATTTTTACTGCATTCATTGTTACATGAATCAGAAATGCTGCAAGAAGATCTACACAGGGCAGATACTAAAAACTCCAAAGGGATGAGAATGGTAAGGTCCAGTATCAGTGTACCTGTATAATTTTGTTACACTTTGCCTGTGGTTATAGTAGGCATTTAAGGCAGGCCCATCTCTGCAAGAAACACTGAACTTAGTCATTGTATTGATTAGATTAAGTAGTTAAGAAAGGTTTATTGAAATATCTCAACCACAGTTCCATAAAAATGCAACTTCTGGAAATTTCTTGAGCTCAATGTTCACTGGGAAAAAGCATGTGATAACAATGCCATAGCCATCCAAGAGGTGCCCCACCAATTAATGTAGTTTGACTTTGGCAAATCGAAAACTGATTCAACACATTTGACAGCCATCCGTTCCTCCCACCAGAAGTTTTTCTACTCTGATAAAAATAAAAACCAATAAACAAAATTAATGTGGGTAATCTAGTTCTTATTAATTCAAAAACAAAGATGCGATGAGGCACATAAATATGAACCTTCAGCTCTTAAAGGTCAAGCTTTCTAAATCCTTTTGCTGATCATCATCATCAAGTTTGCATCACCACTGAACATTAATATTCACAATTTATTCATGCAAATTTAACAACAAAAGAATATGCACAGTTGATTTTTGAAGTAATCTGTGTCATTTAATATAATCAACCAATAAAAATCCTAATTTTAACTTACTGTACTTAAGGGTTAAGACCTCTACCATAACATATAGCAAAAGAGGATTATAAACAACCAAATTCATACATGATATTTCACGCCCATTTTTGGTGCAATGTTGATGAAGTTGACACCTTCAATAGGACATCAGGAAATAATACTTGATTGCGTTTGGTTCAGTTCTCAAAATGAACAGGAGTTTCCCCACTACCATCGATCCCATAACCATTTGTAAGTGCATTCCAGGAGACTACATCATCTCCTCGATCAATGTGAGCAAGTTCCACATTCACACATTTAAAAAGGTGCACCAGTAAACCAATCATTGTTGTCCAACTGATAACATCTTTGTTTTCCATCTCATTGAATATTTTGGTGGCAGCATCCAAATTAATCAAGCTTGAATGCATGTCAAGAACAGAATTACTAACAAACGTATTGAAAACTAGCCCATGATGGATTCACACAGTCTCTAAAACTCTCATACAGGGAAAAGATTCCAGGGATCATCCGTCAAACCCATGAATCATGATCGACAATGCAATGACGTTCTTCTCGGGAATTTCTTCGAACAGCTTCTCTGCGTCTTGAATCGTTCCAGGTTTATAGTAAAACCTCAAGAATTTTGAGGCTTGTACGAGGATTTAGGAAGAGCAGAAGTTCTTGATTCCTAGTACGAGCTGTTTCTGATCATAGAACACTTTGCTACAGTATTTTCTTCAACTTGGGCCTTTTGTAAGTAAGAGTGGCGCTAAGTAGCCACACCATTCTTTTTGGGCCCCCACTTTGCATCCCATCTCAAATTGAAATATTTTATATATAAAAAAAAGAGGGATTTTTGGCCATTACTCTTTCATAGAGGCCGTTTTTTTGAAAATGACAAGTTATAATTTTTTGGCTCATAAACTCCTCCAAAATAAAGAAATCTTGTAAGCAAGACAAAATTTTTTAGATTTATATTTTATGTGACAAATTTACCCCTTCACACACACACTCTCTATTTTTCTCTTCTTTCTCTCCATCAGTTTGTTATCTCTCTCTGCTCATTCTTTCTCTATCTCTTTCTAAGAGCTCTCTCCACCATCGTCTACACCACCACCACCATCACAATCTCCACTACCACGACTACCATAATTCCCATTACCTCTACTGTCTCCACTAACACCGTCTCAATTATTGGCGGTGTTCATCACCGCCACTATTGTTTTATGACTATCATCTCAACCACCAGTGCCATTTGATGTCACTTAACCACGAGCAACCACCATCGTCATCCTTAACGTCCAAGACCTTAGATCTGAGATTGACGACCTCAGATTTGAGATCTATCATCTCAGATCTATATTCTCTCCTCTTTTTTTTTTTTTTTTTTTTTTTTTTTTTTTTTTTTTCTTTTTGTCTCCTAATCATGCTTTATTTTTCAGACAGTAAAATTTTACTCTGATTTGAACCAGATCTAAGGCAATATATGTGCTCTCTCTATTTCTCTATTTTTTTTCTCTGGTATGTCATCTGTTTTTATTTGACAGAATGAGAGTAAAATTTTATTCTGATATGTGCTTGGATTTTGTTTGACAAAATGAGAGTAAAATTTTACTTTGAAATGTGCTTTGTTTTTGTTTGATAAAATGAGAGTAAAATTTTACTCTGGTGTTATGTGTTTTTTTTTTTTGTTTTTTTTTTTTTTATACAATGACAGTAAAATTTTACTCTATTATTGTGTACTTCTGTTATTTGTTTTCAGAGCAATGAGTTCAAGTGATGAAACAGAGTGAGGGAGACAAACGGTTCCATCGTTTGATATTTGCCCATTTATATGGAAGGATATTTCAGTCTTTTCACCATATTTTTTTTATTTGAGGGACTTTTGGAACCAGTATTTTATTATGTGGTCTTCACACAAAAAAGGCCCAATGAGAGGGGCTTTTCACCAAAAATCTCCAAAAAAATTTAAAAAAATGTTATAAACCACAAAAATATATTTAAATTTTATCCCATATATATATATATATAGTATGGATTTAAAGTTAATGAGGTGTATACCACACTTATAATGATTATAGACTATTGATTTTGTTTTATAAGTAATTTTTTAAATTTGTAATATTATTGAATTTCTTTAGACACCTAAATGTCAAAATTATCTCCAATCTTCTCAAACCCCAGTCCTAACTTTACATCATCCACCACCTACCACCACCAGCCTTAGTCCTTGCCAACCGCATAATGTGAAGCCCCTGAAAAATGTATTCTCTTTAAAAATCTTAATGTTTGAATTATTTTCTTAAAGCCCCTCAGTTCCTTGAATTATTTTGAATCTTGTCGGTTAGCATTTTTTTATTTTATTTTTATCAAAACAGGAATATCCTAGCCGAATTAGGTTCCGTAGCCTAATTTAATTTAATTCTACATAAGTAAGGTTCCAATACATGAGTTTAATTCCAAGCCCTCACTCTTTATTTTAATTCAAGAATTACCCCCAAAACTAGTACATGTACTTTATACTATAGGTACCATCAATCAAATTGAGATCTATATATATATATATATACATTGGGAGATATGTCCCTAGTACCTAAATTGAATTAAAAAAAAAAAAACCCCATCACCTTTCCCAATGGCCGGCCACCCTAGGAAGATGTGAGGAGCCTATTTTCAAGAATTGTAATCATGGTATTCTAGAAACCCTAACACCTAGTACCCCTAGACCTAGGGTTTTGCTTCCAATACTAGTTTTATTTCAACTAGGGACCAACTAGATATTGTCTAATCCTATGATTAAGCTCCCTAATCACTCTTATTCCATTAGACTCGAAGTAAATCCTAACTTTTCCATCCAATTCTAACTAGTGGGCCTTTATATCTTTTTACACCAAAATTTGCCTATAAATACCACCACTCCCTAGCTTGGCAAACACTACCAACACACTCATACACACATTCGGCCTAGAGGAGAGAAAGGAGAGCAAGAGAGAAGTTTTGAGAGGAAGAGGAAGGAAGATGAGAGCCATCTTGTTCAAAGCTTAGCAAGTAAGCCACAACACAACCTTCTCTTTCATTTTCCTTTTTCAAATACATGTTCTTAAGGGTTCTAAACATTGTTTTCAGATGTGTTATTGATGAGTTACTTGTGTTAAAAATGATAAGAGTTGAGCCATGATTCTACCTCTCTTGTAGTTTCCCTCATTTCGGTACAAAACTATCATTTTCATACCAATCTCTCAAACTTTCCAAAGGCACACATTCAAGCAAATTTTCTTAGTTTAATATATGTTAGTTAGCATGTTTTCATCACAAAAGAAACAAAACTTTTCCCTTAGTAGATCCCTTTTCTCACAAATCTTCTTGTTTTGGGTATTGTGCCTTAGAATCTGTTTTTGCATCCAACATTCAAAAATTTTAGAAAAATGTAGAAAATTATTCTGGACCTCTATTTTATGTCAAAATCTTCCTTAAGGAGTTAGCTTTCAACTAAAATTGGTTTCATTGAAAAACAGTGAGCGGTTTGCAAGAAAATCAAATTTTCGTAACGGTCGACGAATCTGAACAGCGCTGGAGTGTTTTCTAAGTAACTTAAAACCTAGAAAAGCTATCCCATTTTCGAAATATGTTCTGGAAACTAGATTAAATTATCTACGAACCATAGGAAGGCCAAGTCAGGTGAAAAATCTAAAATAGTCCTTTTCATTCTAATCCTTATGTGATATCGAATTTGGAAATTCTGTTGTGCATGGATGTTTTATGCCCTTGTGTTCCTGAAAATGCTTATTAGCTTACGATCATATCTTGGCATGATATTATATGTGTTATTGTTATGTTCTTTATCTTCTTCATCTTAATGATGTATGCTTATGTGGATATTATTATCTTGTTAAGTTGGTCTAACCTTGATTTAAAACATTTAACTCAACGGAAAACTTAATTGGGATGGTATTGGGTTTTCGTTCACTTGAGTAATGAAAAGATGATAATGTGTGATGTATGGATTGTTGGGATGTGTTCCCTATTTGGAAGTTAAAGTCTTGCACAAGTGGTTTTCGGAACCCTTGAACGGAGTGGTTGTATTCGGACCCTAGGTGGTTTGGTGTGAGGAGGGATTTGGGCAAGGCCCATTATTACCGTCTCTTTTGAGGCCCTGCGGTTGGCGCTACGCAGTATATAACCGTTGGTAGCCATCTGAGGTTAGTTCTGCAACAAAGCAACAAAAGAGGGGGCATACCAAATAATCCGCGTCCGATTCTTGTAGTTGGGAGGACGAAATATCTTTGGGGGATTTCTAGTTTACTAACATCTAACTTATAACCCTTTATTTATTTAGTTGAGTATCATGCTTTACTACTTGATGTTATATTTGTGATTATGTATTGGATTGGGAAAAATGGGTGAGGTGTGTGTGTATTTATTGGGCATTCAAAACTCACGGTGTATCATGCCAGGTGCCGAAGAGGAACTTATAGTTGGAGACGACGAGCCTGAAACCTTCGAAGACTTTTGGCTATCTTAGGAAAGTTAGAAATTTCCTTTTGATATTCTGTAAGACTCATATGAAGATTTAAATTCTCTTTTGGGATGTAATGTAATGAAACAAGCTTTTGAAATAAAGGATATTCGTGGTTGTTATGTACTTATATTCTATATATATATGTATACACCTTATCGTTGCTTATGAGACCTTGTGTCAATACCTTTTAAGATCTGTCAAAAGGGTAGTGCGCTGCTTAAGAAAGCCTGACTTAGAAGGGAGGCTAATTTGACGCCTCCAGCGATCTGGGATCTTACTTGGTTATTGACCATAGGATTTATTAGTGACTCTCCCTTGACTGTAACCAATAGTGTAGATTCGGGGCGTCACACATAACGTCCATGTTGTTACCATTTTCCAACCTTGTCCAACCCTTTCTTGCAATCCCTCAACCCTCTATTGCAATCCCTCAACAACCCTCCTTCAACCCTTGCCACTTTTCAACACCTTTCTGCCTTCTTCAATCCTTTCTTACATTTCCCACCACTACTACCTCTGAAACCTCCTCCACTACTATGGCTCTCTTTCTCTTTTTTCTTCTTTTCTCGCTTGACTCTCTCTTTCTTTTTTTCTTTCTTCTTTATTTTTGTCATGTTAGGATAAGAGGTGAAAGGATAAGAGGGGGGTTGGAAAATGATAAGAGAGGAGCTAACAAAGGGTCTAGGAAGAACAGAAGATGGAGATGAGTTAGAGGTGGCAAAGTAAATAAGAGATAGGATAAGAGGTGAAAGGAAAGATTGTGAGAGATAACGTGGCTACATAAGGGATGGCAAGAGGCTTGGAGGTTTGAGGGGTTATTAGGGTGGTAATCGGATGGATGTATTGAGGGTGGCGGAGGGTAGAGGGTCACAATAGAAAATGTGGTAACGAGTGATTGGAAAGTGGTGGTGACAAGTAGTAATAGGTGGTGAAGATGAGGTAACAAGAAAATTAAGACCTATTTTGGGAAGTGGAAAAAAAAAAGTTCATTTTTTATATTTTTTTATATATTTTTTAAAATCATATAAAAAAAATGGGGCATTGATCAGTAAATCCCATTCTTTCATCTTGTAGATTATGTGGTCCCAATTGTATTCTTTTAAATTGGTTGGTCCTCATAATTGTTTGTTTACTATTTTGCCATGAGGGTATTTATTACTATTTGGCCAGCACGCGTGTGCTAATGGGAGAGGTGTGTTTGAGTTTCACGTCGCATGTAAAAAGGTATTACTAGCCTTTTTTTTGTTTGTGTGAATTACAGGTTGGTGGACATGGACGTGTAGTAGATGACGTGGGGGTGGTGATTGTCACGTGGGGGAATGTGGTGAGACATGAGTGTACCCACCCACCCGTTGAATCTAACCCGGTTAAGTTGTAACTGTAACTTGACTCGTCTAATTTTCTACCAAAAATTAGTAATCAGTGTCATTTTGGAAAGTCGAATCGGTGTAGGTTGGCGACATGAACCCTAGCATTTGGAATGATTATCCACTTGGTTGATTTGAAATTCAAATTCCACAATTCCGAAACCCACGCTTCTGTTTAAGGTGATATTGTACGCATTGGTTGTGTTGATTCGATTTATGTTCGTGTATTAAGCCGTCATTTTCTTGTTCGTGGGAAACCCTAACGTATTACGTGAACAGAGGGTGTTGCAGAGTGACAAGCTTCTGATCGTAGTTGAGTTGCAGTGCGAGCCGCTGGGGAATTCGTAATCAATGTCTGAAAGAAGTAAGTTCTTAATTTATTGGGTTGTTATTATGTACCGATTCGAGCTTTATAATGTGGTATGTGTTCATATGTGCACCTGAATTTGGATGTATGTTCTGGGCAATAGTTTGCTAACTTATGTCGTGTTTCCCAATATATGTGTAGTGTGTTGTCGTGTTATGCGTTACTGTTGTTGTTTTTTTAATGTCCTTTTTTTTTAAACGTGGGACAACATTTGTCATCTAGGACCACATAATTGGATTGACGTTTGTATGTTGTGGGGTGGAGTGTTTTGTGTGGACATATGGTTGTTGCTTTTTTATGTGCTTGGTTATTTTGACGTGGGGCTGGGCAATTATCATGTAAGACCATGTTACTGGGGTGATATTTGTAACTGCTGGGGTGAGGTGTGTGTGTTGTCAGTCTGATTTTTGTTTTGAGGATGTATGGCATGAACATTTTAAAAATGTAATGGTGGGAGGAGTGTAATGCGTGCAAATGTTTCAGTATAAAAATGTAATGTTTGGGGGAGGTGTTTATGTGGTAATTTCGGTGCACACGTGAACAATGTTTATGTAATGGTTCATTGTATGACATGAAAATTTGTACCCAAAATTTTTCTTGTTTGTGGTTTGGGGGTTTATGACAAATAATGATGGTGATTGGGTGTTCTCTGTAATTGGGGTACAGGGGTGTGTTATATGTTGTCACTCAAATTACATGTCCACATTGATAATTTCCGTTGCTGGTGAAAGTAGTAATTTTTGTTATTGTGGTGTCGGCGAGTTGCTGTTGAAAAAATGTTTGTTATTGTACTATAGTTACTGTTGTTGAAACTATTATTGGGTTGGATATTGGTGATTCCTGTAAGAATAAACACTGACACATTGCTCATGTTGTATGCTGTATTAATGTTTTGTTTGCAAGTGTAGGGGTTAACATTGAGGGTAGTCGGTGGACACGTTCTTGTGAACGTAAGCTGCAAGAAGCGTTGGGGTTGTCGTCAATCAGTAAACTTGGGGTGAAAATGCCAGGGTGAGTTCTGTTCAAGCAGCCGAACATTGCAAAGCATACAGGTAGTGATAGTAAGCGTCTGAAACCATGGCTGAATTTCCAGTCTAACATTGCTGGGATCATAAAAATGGTTTACGCTACAAATTTGAGGGAAATGCACCTTGCATATTTGAGGAAGACACCATTCTGGCTGTTGTTTGAGTCTATATTAATTAATCAACTTGACCACACTGAGTTCAGAAAGGGGGACGATTTGATTGTTCGCATCATTAGGTCGTATAGCGTTAGGGATGGTAAGTTTATTATCGGGGGACATGGTGTGGACTTCACTGATCAGGATGTGAAGTTACTTTTTGGTTTGCAAAATGGGAATGCATTTCTCGATTTGACGCCACGTCCAAGACTAGCGTCTGATTTTGTCCAACGTCGGTGTCCTGGGACTAGCCACATCACTGCGAAACTGGTGATGGATTTAATGGTAGAGGCAGTAGCGGGTGATACACCACGTGACCACGAAGACACTACCAAATTTCTCTGTTTGTACGTGTGTGGGAAATTATTTTTTATAACATTCGGCGAGACAATTAGTTGGACGTTCATTCGGTATGTGGATAATATCGATGCGATGAAATTGTATGATTGGAGTGGTGCTGTACGGAGCATGCTGATGTGTTCAATTAAAGACTTCCATTGGGCACCGAAAAAAGTGACTGGATGTGTAGTTGCGTTAACGGTAAGTGGAATGTTAAAATGGTGTTTTGTTGTTTTTTTTATTGTTTAAATATTGTTATGTTATGGGATATAAATTGGTTGGTGTTTACAATGATTTTTGTTTGGTGGTTACATGTACTGTAGTTTTGGTTGTGTGAACACACAAGCATTGTGAGAGCCAAACATGGGCATAGGTTTCCGAGATTCTTGAAATGGGATGTTGGTGAAGTGATAGCAAGTTTGCGTGGTCTGAAACTAAATGGTCCAAACAAGTTTGAGGTACGTTTTGTGTAGGTTGTTGTATTAATTTTAAATTCGTTATATGGGCTGGTTGGAACTGTTTTGGTTATGTGTGATGATGTTGTGTAAGTGTTCACAGTGTTGTTTTTTGTAGGTGTTTCAAGAAAGGTTGGCTGCGAAGGAGCACGAGGTTTTACTCTTGGAAGGCAGTGGTGTGGGAGGGGATGGAGATGTGGTGTTAGTTGTTGACGATGGTGACAATGTTACTAGTGGAGGTGTAGTTGTGTTTCGGGATGCTAAGTTAGTTGGGAATAATTACGGTGCTGACATTGCTGGAAGCGTAAAACCCGAACCAAAGGCATCAGGTTTGAATATCGTAAGCCACCAACATGATCGTCGATTTAGTGACGAGTTTTATAGACCGGGTGGTCAATCTGAAGGGTGCGAGGACGTTGGTCCCTCTGCTGCTATGTTTAGGACGGGGGACGAAGTTGAAAAGAAAATTGTAATGGAGCTAAAGAAAGAAGTTGAATATTTGAAAAAGAAGAATGAAATGCAAGCAGTTAGTTTGGTGGAAGGTTTTGAGAACATATTTAGGGTGAAGGATGATGAATGTAAAAAACTAGAAGCTGAGAATGTGGAGTTACGGAGCACTGTTGCTGCCCTTGAGGAGCAAATTGCTAAGCAAGCAGTGCACAATGTTACACAGCGTTTCAGTGGCGTCGAAGTAACCAAAAAAAGTGAGGATGGCTATGTTGATGGGAGTTTGTTGTATGGAGAAATTGGACGTGATCCGAGCCCGACAGTTTATGGAAGAGTTGTGATGGATGCCTCTCTTGTTGCTTACCTAGCTAGGGTAGACAACGACATAACTAATACTGCAAGGGTAATTGGTGTGAATGATGTTATTGTTGTTAGTCCTTTGTTGGGTGAAGGTAACAGTAATGTGGATGGTATGAAGTCGTTTGTTCGTAAGATTAAAGGTAAAGTCAGAAAAAATTTGAAGTTGCCTGAGTTCGAGTACCAAGAAGTAAGGGGTAGGGCATGTGGAGGGGACAACAAAACTAGAAATGCTGTGTCTGGTAGGGTTGGGTGTAGTGTGGAAGGTGTGGAATGTGATGACGTAATTGATGTTGAAACAATTGTGGATGGGAAGAAGGTGTTCATAGGGTTTGGGATAACGAATCGTAACACGGTGTGGAAGATGATGACCGAGGATGAGAAAGATGTGATCAGCACTACCTATGATCGATACGGTGATAGGTGAGTTTTTTTTTTTTTGTTTTCCCTTACAAGGTCTTACATACGCATTGCATTAGTAATACATGCTGATTTTAGTATTAAAATCATAAACTTGTGTGTAGGGTTGTTATGTGGGTTGGACGAATTGATGGAAATGCTGTGTATTTTTCGGATGTTAGAACACTAGTGAGGCAATCAGGTGTGAGGGGTAATGTAAGTGATGCTTAAGGTTTTCAGATTACCATTATTGTACAAAGTTTACGTGTTGTATTTGTGGGAAGGTGTAAGTGTTTGTATTGTTTGGTTTGTGTCCATGTTTGTTGGCAGGTTATTGACGCTTTTACGGAGGTGCTGTCGGACGAGCAGGATAGGTTAAATGCGGGAAAAGATTTCCTGGAGAACTTTTATTTTTTCAGCAGCATATGCTGGGTATGTTATTGTATTGGTGGAAAGTGTTCGACTGTTTTCCGTTTGGCTTATAGATAATATAATTTGGTTTTTGTTTATTGGTGGTCGATGTTTGCAGGACGTGCTGAAAAGAGATAACATGGAAGCGAGGTTCAATTACTTGATGGCAAATCTAAATGCTGGTAGGGGTTGCACATTACCTGCATTTTCCATTATGTCATGTTGGTCATTGGATGTTAGTGGTGTACGACACTGAGGATGGAAGCTGGAAGCGCTTTAATTCGATGCAGAATAGGTCCTGTACTGGGGGTTCACATTTTGCTGTGGCGGTGAAACTGGTAAGATGATTTGAGTTGTGGCTAAGTTGTATAGATTGTCAGGTACATTGAATTGCATGTGATGTAAACCAGTTGGATTGGTCGTTGTTGTGTAGAAAAATGTTGTGACGAACGTGCAGCGACAATCGATGGCGGCGCATGGGTTGGAACAGTTGGTTGGTTCGCAAGATTTTGACATGCCAATGGAATCAGTGACTGAGTGTCCCCAGCAACGGCCGGAAACGTAAGTGGAATATGATTGTTATTGAAATAATTGTGAAGTTGTGTGGCATTTGAGATGTGTGTTGGTAACAAAGTTCTTTTATTTTTTTTTTGTTGCAGCATGGACTGTGCGATAATCGTGTGTGCGATAATAAAACAATATGTGAACCACGTGGAGGTTGGACGCTCATTGCAAAGCGGTAACTGCAGTGTTTTACGAGCGAACATGGTGAAGATGTTTGTAAATGATCCTGTGCGTGGGGTAGCGAGCAACGTAGGGAGACTGGTGGGGTGATGGTAGTTTAATATTTTTTCAATTTCTATGGACAATGAAAAGTTTAAATGGTAAAGTTAGTTTAGTAGGTTTGAAAGAAGTGACAATGTTTAGTCGATTAAGTACTATAATTTCATATTTTTGAAGTATTTATAAGTTTTTGTTAGTTGCAATTGATGTTTGGTGTTGGATGCTGGTATGGATTTTTTTTTGTACGTAATGAAAAGGTGATGTTTATGTTGAAGTGTATGTGTAGGGAACGTAATGTTTTGCTCATTTGGTTTGTGTGACGGCCATGTATTGTTGAGGGTTAAGTTGGATTTGGTTTGAATATGCTGATTATGATGTGAATGTGATAGTGAGATTAATGATATGTGTCAATGCTTGTTGCAGGGGGATTGTGTGTGAGTTGATGTTAGTGTGCAAGTGGTTGTTACAGGGGGGTTGTATGTGTGTGTATATTAACGTACTGTGTTGTAGTGAAGAACACAGTTTGTTGTAGGGGCGTACAGCGGTAAATTGGACCAAGAAATATTCATAAGCTTGTGCCGTCATTGTTGTCGCTGATGGGTTAAGGTGTGGAAGAATAATTGTTCGTATCAACGGAAATGACAACTGTGCCACGTTGTTGGTTACGGTTGGGTGTTTGTTTGTTTGTTTTTTTTTTTTTGGTATGTTTGCATGTATATGAACCAATGTGGTGAAGGGATTCCGTCATTAATGGTTGGATGAAATATGAATGGAAAACATGTAGTGGGACGCATTAGTTGTGCAACTTGTTGTGTGACGATGGGGTGTTGTTATAGTGAGTTAATGCAATGTCATTTGTATTGTAGGAATCGATTAATATTTATGCCTTGTAGCCAAGAATGAATGGCAACTGTATAATGGTGCTACCAACTACTTTGTGGTGAACACAGTTGCTGTATTAGTTGATGGAAAGGTAGTTCTTTATAACGGAGTTTGCTGTATTATTTGAATGAAAGCCTGTATTAATAACAGAGCGTAACAATGATAGAAATTGTTGAAAAACATGGACGTGTGTCTGCGCACACGATTATTAGAAAAGGAAGTATGTAAAAATGTAATTCTGCCAAGCAACAAACGGGTATAGTAAAAAGTTTATTTAGCGCTTCTATAACGCTTTTTACGAGCTATGAAATTGGTATAGATGTGTATGATTGTGGTGGTGTGGCTAAATGGGCTCCTTGCATGTTTTCCTGTTGTGATTCCCCATGCGTCCACATCTCCCGCATCTTATTTGCTGCACGTGCTCTCCCCTTGACAAGAATCTTTTTTTCTATGGCCTACCGGGTGGACGTTTCACGGTGGGGGGGTTGATGGTGAAGTCATTTGGGTCGAACGGGGGTTGCTCGACGGTGGAAATTGGATAGATACTGGAGGCGTATGTTGAACAGTATGTGGATACGTGGAAGTATGGTTCGATCAATGTGTTCAAATCGTGACCACTTTTCCGAACGACGACTGTGGCATGAGCGCATGGGAACCCATTGAGCTGCCATTTGAAACATAAACATGTATGGTGTTCGATGTCAACCACGACGGACAGGAAAGAGTGAACCTCGTAAATGTCAGCATTTGATTGGCTCACTCTCCATGACCTCCCCTCGTTGAATGCTTTTTCGAGACGGGACTCCATTTTGGGACATATTGTACCAGTCCATGTTTGGGATGCAACTCTACGTTTTGCCATTTGCCGCATTAATTTGGCTATGATGCTATCAACCATATTAGTGATTGGGAGGTTCCGCGCTTCACGAATCCACGAGTTGAATGATTTCGTAGCATTTGAACACATTTCACCATAACGCCTTCCCCTAAAAATAAGTTGCACATGTTAGTGAATAAAAAATGACCAATACATCAATATGTGGTGTACATTACAATTTCTGTGAGCATGTAACGCCCTCAAAATAATACATAAAACCCATCATTTTAGACATGCATTGATATGAGAGAAATCAACAATTTCTATTCATCAGAGTAGTTCTTACAACAATATTACATGTTAACAACAAAAGCAAATGCCCTACGGGCTTACAGCTTTCCAAGTTAACACTTGGTTGCACAAAAGAAGAGTACTAACTCTATACAAAAGAAGCCCTTGGCTTGATATACATGTAATACAAACAAAATAAACAAAAGAGTCTTCAACTCTCATCTTCATCCAAGCTATGACCTTGGAGGTGGCATGCTACCTGTACCTGAAAATAATGTCCCATATAGGGTGAGCCAACGCCCAGTAGAGATATGCTAAACACAGTATGGGCAATAACAATTCATAATCCATTTCCATTACATGACCACTATGTCCATGTTTCCTTTCATTTTCCAATTCTTTTTCAACTTTGAGTTTGAAAACAAGGCTCAACACCTAGCCAAATAACTTAATGAGATTTAGACTCATCTTAAACACTTTCGAAATTCATGGTGGATACACATTTTAATGCTGTATCGATTAACACATAGACTACTTCCATACTTTACGAAAGATACACATTTCGGTGCTGTATCAACATAACATAGAATCACATCTATACTTCATAATTGATAGCGATATACATTTTAGTGCTATATCAAATCAATTCGAACACTTCCATAATCAACACTTGATACACATTGTAGTGCTGTATCAATGTCACACAAAATCCGGTTTAGAGGTCTATCCCCTATCTTCCCCTAAATCGTGGAGTACATCCCCTATCTCCTCCCACTCAACACATGTATATAAATATAGATCATATATAATCAATCAATACATGAAGTTAATGTATTATTCCAGTCGCTATATTCGATAGCATACTCAATCGATTAGTTTTAGTTTGCCTAATCATCATGCATTTTCTACAACAATCAAAACTACCCTCCACGAGTAGCCCAAGCAATTATTTCTGAACGGATAATAAAAGCTCCAACAGATAAATTATCAATGTTTTCAAAAGTGAGCGATTAACAAATTCAACTCCACCATTCCACAATATAATGAATCAATTTCATTATTTCCAACTCAATTCCATAAATCCACAACTTTTTCCAAATTAATTACACCAATTAATTTATTCAACAAATTAGGGTTTTCTACCCCTTTTCCCAATATTAACCCAATGGTCTAAATATCAATAACCAACAACAATACCACTATTTTGAAACCCAACATACACATTTTAGAATCAAAATAACAAAACCCTCTTTTAACATTTTGAAACCCTAAGTCCCAAAATTTCCCAACTTCAACACTTTATCAAACAACCAAAAATCTATGTCAAAAACCATAAGAGTGAGTAGGAATCCCTACCTCAAAAGTTGACACCCAACGAAGAAGATGAAGAAAATGAAAATGCTCAAAATCCCGAGATTCTTGGATCAAAATATAGCCCTCGACGATCAACAACCTTTTTGTAAAGGCCAAAGGAAAAGGAAGCACTCTAACTAGATCAAACCCTAGAGAGAAGGGAGTTTCTAGAGAGAGGAGCTCTCAAAAATGGCTTTTTAGAAAGTAAGAGAGAGAGTGTGAATGTAAAAAGTGATTTTAAAATGCCTAACTGACTTTTGATATACGATATGCCCGCTCGAGCGGAAAACACAACGCTCGAGCGTCAGGAACAAAAAACTTGGTACGCTCGAGCGTAAGAAGGCCCGCTCGAGCACCAAGACACAAAGGCAAAACACATCCGCTCGAGCGTGAAAAACCAGTCCGCTCGAGCGCGATTTTCCCCCTCCCAGAACTTTACACCAAAGAAGCACTGTCCGCTCGAGCGCCAACAAGCCCACTAGAGCGTGACCCGCTCGAGCGTAGAAATCACACCTGCAGAAGTTTTGCAGGGCACAAAAATACTGGGAGTGTGCAATCTCCGCTCGAGCGCTCCAAGACCCGCTCGAGTGGAAAGACCAAAAACCCGACAACAAGATTTTAGACCAAGGCTCAACCCACCTGCTCGAAACATACCCAACACATCTTAAAATTCAAAGAAGTGGAATCAAAGGACGACAATAAGATAGATACAACTACCAACTCCACGGAACCAAAGTCCGGAATACAACAAATACAGCAAGGGAATACCGGGATTGTTATAACCTTTCCCCCTTAAAGAATTTCGTCCCCGAAATTTAAATACAAGTTTTCAAAAGCAAGTTTTCTCCATTCCCAATAATCTTACAACATACTATTTAAACAATCCGACCCATTACCGGCCAATCCATCTCTATTCAAGAAACAATTTACCACATATCTCAATATGTATTAACAACATGCTTTCCCTGAAATTCAACAATTTCCACACACATGTTTCACAATTCTATATCATATTCAACATTCATGATATATTTCCTTTCTTACAACACATTCAACATATACAATGTTATAACAAACTTCCATTTCAAGGTAAGTTATACAATACTTCCATAAATCAAAACATTTACAATGTTTTACAACTTAAGACATATATAATGCTCTTAAAGTTCAGTGATTTTACAAAATTACCAATGCATGATTACACATCAATAAGCAAGTCCGGATATTTCTCGCGGACCTCCAACTCACGTTCCCAAGTGGCTTCCTCCACTCCGTGATGTTTCCACAAAACCTTCACCAAGGGAATGGTCTTGCCACGCAGGACTTGATCCCGCCTATCCAAGACCCGAACTGGTCTCTCCTCATACGAGGCATCCTCATCTACCTCTAAGTCGGTCCAATCTAGTGCATGGGACGGATCCGGCTCATACTTCCGGAGCATACTCACATGAAACACGTCATGCACCCTGGACAACTGCGGTGGCAAAGCTAAACGATAAGCAACTTCCCCAATCCTCTCAAGGATCTCAAAGGGACCAATAAACCGAGGGGATAACTTCCCACTCTTCCCGAACCTCATTAAACCTCGCCTCGGTGATATTTTCAAGAAAACATGATCACCCGTTTCAAATGCTAAAGGTCGCCTCGTATGGTTGGCATAACTCTTTTGGCGACTCTGGGCTGTAACAAGTCTCCTACGGATAAGCTCAACTTTCTCCGTCGTTTCCTTCACCAACTCCGGACCCAACAAAGGTGCATCACCCACCTCGGCCCAACAAACTGGAGACCTACACGGTCGGCCATACAAGGCCTCAAACGGTGCCATACCGATACTAGACTGGAAACTGTTGTTGTAGGCAAACTCTACCAAGGGCAAGTGCCTCTCCCACGTCCCACTAAAGTCAAGGACACAACCCCGAAGCATATCCTCAAGGATCTGAATAGTATGCTCGGACTGCCCATCAGTCTGAGGATGATAAGCCGTACTAAAAGTCAACTTAGTACCCAAGGCACTCTGCAAACTCTGCCACAACCTGGCAGTAAAACGAGGATCTCTATCTGAGACAATTGTCACTGGGACCCTGTGTAACCTCACTATGTCCCGAATATACAAGTCAGCAAGGTGATCTACCGAATCTCTCACGCGCATAGGGATGAAGTGCGCCGACTTAGTCAACCGGTCTACAACCACCCAAATAGCATCACTACCCCGCTGAGTCCTGGAAAGACCTACAACGAAGTCCATAGTGACATGCTCCCACTTCCACTCGGCAATAGGAAAGGGTTGCAACAAACCCGCTGGCCTCTGATGCTCGGCCTTCACTTGCTGACAAGTAAGGCACTTAGAAACGAAAACCGCCACATCTCTCTTCATTCCTCGCCACTAGAACTGGCGACCCAAATCCCGATACATCTTAGTGCCTCCCTGTAGACACCCCATTTTTGACCGACCTTAAGACTCAGACGTCACCAATTGAGCGCTTGGTGATGTTGCATATCGTGCTCGTTCAGAGGTTTCAGAGTCTCGGCTGCGAGCCTTGCCTCCGGACTTCCAGACTCTTTCATGCCTTGCCTCGGTTTGCGAACCAGGCTCTGTTTTCTCTTCCCGAAGGGAGGGAGAGGTCTTGTAGATCATCTCTCAGTGGCCGTAGGCTACGTTTCGTGGTCGTAGGCCATTTTGCCCGTTTGGAGCCCGGTTTCTGGTTTTTCGGAGCCGTTGGCCGTGTGCCTCGGTTCGGGACCGCTTAACCACCTCCGTTTGCTCCGATTTTTGGCATGCATCTTATTTACTCCCTTTTGAGGGACACTGTGGTCCGAGAGACCAACTTCGTGGTCGAACACCACTTTCGGTGCCTAACAGTCAGTTTTCGGGGCCTCGGGCTGCGCGTTTCGGCCCCCGAACCTTCATTTTGCATCGGTTTGAGTTCATTTTTGGCAGGGACCTCTGTTTCACTGTTAGGAAGGTCGTAGAAGGGTGGGAGGCCAGTAATTGTTTTGAAAACCAGTTTTATTCCTCCATCGCCCTCCGTCGCCCGTTTTTCTCACTTGAAAGCCAATGTTGACCACCCTTGGGCCACTTTTTCTAGCCCTAAACCACATATTTGTGTTGTAGACACCTGGGAGGCCACCAATATCATATGGCCGGCCAGTAATTGTGTGTGACCCTTTTGAACCCCTCCAAAAAATGGCCTTTTCTCTCTCCTGGTTCACTGTTTCCAGTTTTTGACCACATGGCTGTGTTGAGCACACATGGGAGGCCACCAATTTGTGGTGGCCGGCCACTAATACCACTTGACCCTTTTGACCCTTGGCCGGCCGGCCATGGGGAGAGCCGGCCGGCCACCTGCAACCTAGATACTTGGCCGGCCAGAATCCTCAGGGTTGGCACATTACAAATCTACCCTCCTTTTCCCCCCAGATTTTGTATCCGGGAGGGTGCCTTTTTGGGGGGAAACTTGAATTGTTTCCCCCCCATTTTTCCCCCTTTTCTCCCCCCTCTTTTGCCTATATAACCAGAGCTCCAGCTGCATTTGAAAGGGTTAGACATATTGGTTTGAGCCTCTTGCATTACATCTCTCTCCTTCCCTACTCCAAGCACCAAAACTCTCCAAATCCCACACCATTCCTACACCACCACATAGCACTACACCACCATCATCCTTTCCAACACTTGGAGCTGGTTTTCCAGAGGCAAGGAGCATCTTTTCTCAAGCCAAGAGGTTGCTAGAGTTTGGTCTTCAAGGGTGTGCCACTTTTTCCCTCTTTTTGAGCTTATTTTGTATGCTTTCTAAGTCATTCTTGCTTGCATTTTTGGGCTCCGACCCTAACTTTAAAACATCATATTTTAAGCTCCTTTTCATGTTTGTTTAAGGGTCCTTCCCTGTTTAAGGTCCCTATCTACCACTTGCCTCTTTAGCCTCTTGTATGCCTCTTTCTTGCATAGTATTTTAGGCCTATTTATAAAATGTTTTGAGCTCTATCATAAACTGTAAAGTGGCTTATTTTGAGCCCTTCTTCAACATTGTTGAAGGGATCATCACTTTTTGAGGCTTTCTTTTGCCACTTGCCTTTGTATCCCTCTTTTGGCCTTTTTTTGCATGATTTGTTAGCCCCTTGTGCTTGTATTTTTGGGCTTTGGTCCGAACTGTAAATGGCCTTATTTTGGCCCCCTCTTCATGTTTTATCAAGGGACTTTTGCTGTTTGGAGCTCCCTTTTTGCTCTTTGTGTTTAAACCTCTTTTTTGGCCTTATCTTGCATAGTATTTTAGGCTTGCTTGTGCACTGTTTTGGGTTTGGTTATCAACTGTAAAATGCCATTTTTTGGGCCCCTATTCAACATTGTTGAAGGGCCCTCCTCTGTTTGAGGCCAGAAGCCATCACTTTCTTCTTTATCTCTCTTTTGAGGCCATTTTTGCATGTTGGTTTAGCCTTATTTGTATTCACTGTTTGGCCTTGCTTAAAACTGTAAATATGCTTGTTTTGGGGCTTTCTTGATTCTGTCTTCATACTTCATGTTCAAATAATGCATGCATTGCATAGCCATAGGTCATTCCATGTACCTAATTTCATGTTTCGGGATTCATTTCATGCATCGGGTGTCATTTTGCCATGTTTCGGGGCTGTTTTGCATCATATTTTTCTACTGAAATTTGCATGCTAGTATGCCATATTCCATGCCTTGCCATGCTTTGTTAGAGTGGCATTTGGTGCCTTAGGGTCGGTCCTCGGTTTACGTGCACGTGTGCACGTATTTCGAGTGTCTCATTTTCATCTAATGGCCTCCTATGTGAGTGTGAATGAGGTCCACTTGTGTTAGTGTAAGTCCATTATGCATTGTGTATGCCATTTCATTCCATAGCATTGTGCATGCTAGGTTGTATGTTAGCGCATTGTGTATACCATGTCACATCGAGCATCGAGTATGCCATTTTAGTCCGTAGCATTGCGTATGCTAGGTTTGCATATTAGGATTGCATTCATGCACGTCATGCATATTGCATTGTGCTTGTGATAGGAGTTAGCCCAAGCACGGGAAACGAGGGACGTTTCGTACTTCGAGTGACGGAACGTGTCTCAATTCCCTGTCGCCGACACTCCGGATTATCCATGATGGAGTCTCGGTCTTGTTATGTTTTCCTGTGCATTCATTCCATATTGAGTTGTGCAGTTCGACTCCTCGGCCATCATGCATCGAGATGCGTGATTGGTGGCACGAGGATCGAAACATGCATACATATGTGAAAATACATTGCCATGCCCCTTTCTTGCTCTCTGTTGCAGCAAATCAAGAATCAGTAGCCTTCCGGGGCTTGGCGCGCTTTCCAAGAACAATTGCAAACAGAGGCTAATTGGGGCATCACAGTGGATTTCCGCGCAAAGCAGCTCAAACATGCATCATCCATCATTCGGAAAAGAGTCGAGGCAGTCCCTAGCTTGCATGCTAGTTTACAACTTTCCTAGATTAATTTGTAAATTAATTAGGATTTTGTATTTATTCGGACTGTATTATTCATTTGGGACTGTATATTATTTATTCGGACCCTCTGCGCGAGGGCAATGTTGTAATAAGTGTGCGTGAGTGTGATGTATGTCTTCCAACCCCACGTCTTTCTTCCCTTTTATTTACCCGCTTATGATGGTTAGATTAGGGCATGTTTCAATTAGCATACAGTATGATAGCATGTTGCATTCATTCATCTGTTTTGCATGCACCGGGCTCGGCGCATCATACTAACTGCATTTGTATTTCAATTCCGAGTTGAATACATGTTAGCTGTAGCATTCCATATGCCATGTTTAGAATAGCTGAGCTTGCTATAGTTGCATTATTGCATGTGTTGCATTAGGCATTTCTGTATAATTAGAATCATGCATGATTTCTAATTAGTTTCTGTTTTGGCTTGGAGTACTCGGTAAGTCTTTATGCTTTAGCATCCTTGCATGTGTGTGAGTGACTGCCATGATAGCATGCTTACCATGAGGCTATTTGCTTATGTGATATAACTGCCTGAATGCCTGTGGGTGAAGGTTGGGTTATTTAGATTGGAACAATTCATCGACTGTGAGTTTTAAGCCCACTAGATAGTGGCAAAACCATGTTTTCTAAGCCCACCTGAGGGTGGCAAAATCTGCACTTCAAGCCTACTTGCGGGTAGCAAACCATCTTTCAAAAACAAGCATGAAATGTTTTGTTCCAATTCAGGCGATCCAGTCTATACTTGTATGCTGTGCGCATCACATAGTAAATCTAGGCTAATAACCGGAATAAGAGCATACAATGTTTTCAAAACTAGATATCATGGTTAGTAGAGGCCGATCTTTGATCGGGCGAGCGGGGGTGCTCACGAAGTGACCTTCCCCAATCGTACCCAAGTTCCCGAGCCGAGGCAACTTTGGTGATGACGGACACGTGGCCTTAGGCAACGAGTCAGGGTTTCCTAAATTTCCCAAAATAAAATATTTAGGTGGCGACTCTGTATCTGGCAAAGCAGTCCATGTTTGGCACTTCTTTCAAAAATCTATTTTCTCAAAACGATTTGCCGGATTTGGACTCTTTGGTTCAGATTACGAACCGTGACACAAATCGAGTCCGAACTGTAGCGAGGTCCCCCACGGGCTTGTTACAGTTTCTGGCGACTCTGCTGGGGAATTAGAGAGCTTGACTCGAACTCATGATATCTTGTTTTGATTACACTTATGTGTTTCTTTGCATTGCATGTGCATTGGTGCGCCTAGGACACCGTGTTTGCCATCTGCTATTCCTGAACGGTTTGCCGGAGGCTTGTCTTGTCAAGACATGTCCATAAGGCTGACCGGTTGTGGGCTCTGCCAGTATGGGAACACAAACCCCGGTTTTACCGGGGCACCCTTTTTGACCATTCGACCTAGTGCATATTCGGATCCATAGTAACCATTCCAAACTAGGACATGTTGCTTACCCGATAGGTTGTTTGAAACCGCTGCGTGCGTAGTGAAACCCTAGTTCCTGACAAAATAGGACAGGGAAACCCTACCCCAACATAGGGGTGTTTTGGTTCTCACTTGTCTGCTATGTGCTTTTAGAGTGCGTCTCTATAGGAATGCATATATCAGTCTACAAGTTTGGGCATCAGGCCTGCGGGCACCAGTTCAGTAGTTTGGGCATCAGGCCTGCGGGCACCAGTTCAATATTTTGGGGTTCAGTTTTACCCGAGGGTATCAGATTTGAGGCAGAATTTTGGGGGCAGAATTCAGTAGAGGGCACAGTCATCCTGTTATGCTCGTATCTGTTTTGGTGAAGTTGAGCTGAGGTGCTATCTGTTTTCTCTTTTGCTAGGTAGTCCTGGAACCATAGCTTCAGAAGGCTCCGATATCCCCCGAGGTTCATCGAACTTGTGCTGATAGACTTTGTCAGGTTAGAGATTCAGTTCAAGGGCCATCAGTGTTCCTTTGCCAGAGGCAGGGTAAAAGGGCCAGTCAAGCACATATCACCAGTTACCAGATCAGTAGCCCTTATCCACCCCGCCAGTGAACAGTCAGGCTGAGGTCTCAGTTTCTACTGCAGGGATAGATACCAGTCAGTTAGATGGATCAGCAGAACACGTCAGGGATGGAGCCAATGATGCGTCAGATGCAAGAAAGTATGAAACTCATGCAGCAAGACGCTGTCCGCCAAGCGAAATTTTCCAAGCAGCAGGCTGCAATCATGGCTCAGCAGGATGAGCTCATCACTAGGCTGCAGCAGCAAAGTGGCGCGTCTGCTTCCCAACAAGTTCCTCCTCCAGCAGGAGCTCCCGCACCCGGGGAAACGACGAATGTTCAGAATACCCAGGAGGGTACAGACATTCCTACAGGGGCAGCTCCGCCCCCGATCTTACCCCAGCTGTCCAAAACACCTACCAATCTACTGGACTCACCCTTCGAGACTGAGGTCGACCCTACAGCGTTGAAATTGAGCAAGCTTGAGAAGTTGTTCAAGAAATCCCAGGGGGTAAAATCCATCTCGGACATTGAGGACGGGTACACCGACGCAGTTGTGACACTGCTGGACAGGTTCAAGATGCCTCACATCGACCGTTTTGACGGGTCAAGAGATCCCATGGTCCACTTGAGTTTGTTTTCAGATGTTCTGCGCCCGATGGGCTTGACAAGATTACAGAAGCTCTCCCTTTTTGGCAGGACCCTGTCGGGTGTTGCGGCCATCTGGTATGCCAAATTGGAGGATTCAGTGAAACGAAGCTGGGAGGAGATGGCCGAGGCCTTCGTCGCACAATATTCATACAATACCCAAATCGAGATTACGACCCGTGATCTTGAGATGACGAGGCAGGAGCCTAAGGAGAGCTTCTCAGAATTCGTGGCCCGCTGGAGGGCCAAGGCCTCAATGATGACCGTTAGGCCAACGGATAAGGATCAGATACGGATGGTTGTGCTCAACCTCCAGCCCAAACTAATGCAGAAAATGATCGTGGTCCCCTTCCCTACCTTTTCAGATTTGCATGAGATGGGAGTACAGATCGAGGACGCTATGAAGCAGGGCCTCATTGACCAGGAGAAGGAGCAGCCCAGGAGGGCGTTTACCCGCAGTTCGAATGCGACCACCAGTAGTGACGCAGCTGCAAGATCTTCCGAAGTGGGCATGGTCGCCACCACCACACCAAGAGTAGCCACCCCCTTTGTTGGTGCATCCACTTCAAACCCCCGAACTTCAGACTATCTACCCCGAGGCAAGAGGGTTTTCACCCCACTCTATATGTCTTTATCTAAAGCCCTGGGGGTACTACTCAGGAAAGGACATCTGAAACCGTTAAAGCAACGGCCTCTACCCGATCCTCTCCCTCCAAAGCATGACCCGACTAAGTACTGTGTTTTCCATCAACAAACCGAAAGTGAGAAGTATCCTTTTTGAACATGTTGTGACCCTCCCAGGAGGTGAACCGGAGGTCGCGATCAAGTCGCCCTCGCCGAAACGTGCATTTCCTTGCTCGTTGTTTCGTGACAAATATGCATTCTAGTTTGCACTTGTTCTGCATTGTTGTGCACATAACTTGCATTCTCATGAACATACTTGCATTGTTATGCACGTCTCTTTGATATTACCATGCCTTTGTGTTTAAGCTTGCGTTGTCACGCACACTCCTTTCTCGCATTGCGTTGCACTCACCCACCGACACCGCACTTGTCAAACTTTCGATATCGCATTGAACATATGTTGTTAGTATGTTGTGCTTGTTGAGTTTCTCTCTTTTGCAGGCACGATATTGTATGTACGGTTCATTCGAAGTTGGTGCGACCAGACGAATCGCGCAGGTATCGTATCTTCTCCGTGTGAGACGTAACGAGAATTGAATAATTCTCCGCATTCCTAACTGCATGAAAAGTAGTTGTTGCTTTGCATTCTTGCTTAAAATTGTTGCATCTGTTTGCGAATATTTGCTTCATTACAGCTTGCTGCACTTGCATGAACATCAAGTTACATTTGGCCTTGTGCATATCATTTTGCATTTTGCCCCTTTGCCTGCGGGCACGCTTGCGGGCACACCTTTGTTTATCTCGCCTGTTTGTCTAAGTCTCCGGCCTTGTCAAAAATGGGTCGTCTCTGGGCTTTGACATTTACTCCCGTCACTTATGACTTTCGAGTTCTGTCAAAGAGGGGCAACTGTAGACACCCCATTTTTGACCGACCCTAAGACTCAGACGTCACCGATTGAGCGCTTGGTGATGTTGTATATCGTGCTCGTCCAGAGGTTTCAGAGTCTCGGCCGTGAGCCTTGCCTCCAGACTTCCGGGCTTTTCTGTGCTTTGCCTCGGTTTGCGAACCAGGCTCGGTTTTCTCTGTTTCTCTTCCCAAAGGGAGGGAGAGGTCTCGTAGATCATCTCTCAGTGGACGTGGGCTACATTTCGTGGTCGTAGGCCATTTTGCCCATTTCGGAGCCCGGTTCCCGGTTTTCAGAGCCGTCAGGCCGAGTACCTCGGTTCGGGACCGCCTAACCACCTCCGTTTGCTCCGGTTTTTGGCATGCATCTTATTTCTTCCCTTTTGAGGGACACTGTGGTCCGAGAGACCAACTTCGTGGTCGAACACCACTCCCGGTGCCTAGCAGTCAGTTTTCGGGGCCTCGGACTGCGCGTTTCAGCCCCCGAACCTGCATTTTGCATCGGTTTGCGCTCATTTTTGGCAGGGACCTCTGTTTCATCACCAGGAAGGTCGTAGAAGGGTGGGAGGCCAGTAATTGTTTCAGCAACCAGTTATATTCCTTCATCGCCCTTCGTCGCCCGTTTTTCTCACTCGAAAGCCAATGTTGACCACCCTAAGGCCACTTTTTCAAACTCCAAACCACATATTTGTGTTGTACACACTTGGGAGGCCACCAATATCATATGGTCGGCTAGTAATTGTGATTGACCCTTTTGAACCCCTCCTAAAAGTGGCCATTTCTCTCTCCTGGTTCACTGTTGCCAATTTTTGACCACAGGGTTGTGTTGAGAACACATGAGAGGCCACCAATTTGTGGTGGTCGGCTAGTAATTACACTTGGCCCTTTTGACCCCTGGCCGGCCGGCCATGGGGAGAGCCGGCCGGCCACCTAAACCCTAGCAAACTGGCCGGCCATGATCCTCAGGGTTGGTACATTACAAATTTGCCCTCATTTTCCCCCCAGATTTTGTATCCGGGGGGGTGCCTTTTTGGGGGGAAACTTGAATTGTTCCCCCCCCATTTTTCTCCCTTTTTTCCACTCATTTGTCTATATATCCAGCAGCCCCAGCCCCCTTGCAAAGGGTTACAAAAAATTGGTTTAGGCTCTTGCATTACACCTCTCTTCCTCCCTACTTCCAAGCACCAAAACCCTTCAAATCTCACACCCTTTCTACACCACCACCTAGCACCATACTTCCAACCTCCATTCCAGCCACTTGGAGCTATCTTCTAGAGGTTAAAAGCTTCCAAACTTGGTCCAAAGGTTGCTAAAGTCTTGGTCTACAAGGGTAAGTCCCTTCCTCCTCTTTTCTTGCATTTTTTTGATCTATATCTCACCTCTTTGTGCTTGCATATTTGGGCTCCGAACCTAACTAGAAGTAGGCTTATTTTGAGCTATTTTGAATTTTTTTTAAGGGCCTCTCACTGTTTGAGGCCTCCTTGTTGCACTTGCTTCATTACCTCCCTTGTATGCCATTTTCTTGCACATTGTTTTTGGCCTATGTATGAACTGTTTTGAGGCATGTTGTGAACTGTAAAGTAGCTTATCTTGAGCCCTTATTCAACATTGTTGAAGGGCTCATCACTGTTTGGGGCCTCCTTTTGTCACTTGCCTTTGTGTCCCTCTTTTGGTCCCATTTTTGCATGATTTGTTAGCCTCTTGTGCTTCTGTTTTTGGACTCTGGTCCGAACTATAAATGGCCTCATTTTGACCCCCTCTTCATGTTTCATTAAGGGTATTTTACTGTTTGAAGCATCCTTTTTATACTTTGTGTTATAGCTCTCTTTTTGGCCTTATCTTGCATAGTATTTTGAGCATGCTTGTGCACTGTTTTGGGTTTAATCATAAACTGTAAAAGGTCATATTTTAGGTCCCTCTTCAACTTTGTTGAAGGACCTTCATCTGTTTGGGGCCAGCATGCATCACTTACTTCTTTGTCCTCCTTTAAGCCCACTTTTTGCATGAGAGTTTTTCCATACTTGTGTCTGTTTTTGTGGCTTGTGGTAAACTGTAAAGTACCATATTTTGGGCCCCTCTTCGACATTGTAGAAGGGCCCTTCTCTGTTTAGAGTCAGAAGCTGTCACTTGCTTCATTATCTTGCTTTCGGGGCCATTTTTGCATGTTAGTTTAGCCCCATTTGCGCTCGCTGTTTGACCTTGATTAGAACTGAAAATATGCTTATTTTTGGGCTTTCTTGATTCTGTTTTCACACTCCATGTTCGAATAATGCATGCATTGCATAGTCATAGGTCATTCCGTATGCCTAATTTCATGTTTCGGGATTCATTTCATGCATCGGGTGTCATTTTGCCATCTTTCGGGGCTGTTTTGCATCACTTATTGCTTCTGAAATTTGCATGCTAGTATGCCATATTCCATGCTTTGCTGTGTCTTGTTAGAGTGGCGTTCGGTGCCTTAGGGTCGGTCCTCGGTTTGCGTGCACGTGTGCACGCATTTCGAGTGTCTCATTTTCATCTAATGGCCTCTTATGTGAGTGTGACTGAGGTCTACTCATGTTGGTGTAAGTCCATTATGCATTGTGTATGCCATTTCATTCCATAGCATTGTGTATGCTAGGCTGTATGTTAGCGCATTGCGTATGCCATGTTACCTCGTGCATCGTGTATGCCATTTCATAATATGTTGCATGTTAGGTTGTATTTTAGCTGCATTTCATGCATGTCATGCATACTGCATTGTGTTCGGGATAGGAGTTAGCCCGAGCACGGGAAACGATGTACGTTTCGTACTCCGAGTGACGGAACGTGTCTCAATTTTCCAGTCACCGACACTCCGAATCATCCATGATGGAGTTAGGTCTTGTTGTGTTCATATGTGCATTCATTCCATATTGAGTTGTGCAATTCAACTCCTCGGCCACCATGCATCGAGATGCGTGATTGGTGGCACGAGGATCGAGGCATGCATACATTTGTGAAAATACATTGCCATGCCCCTTTCTTGCTCTCTGCTGCAGCAAATCAGGAATCAGTAGTCTTCCGGGGCTTGGCGCGCTTTCCAAAAATTATTGCAAAACAGAGGCTGATTGGGGCATCGCAGTGGATTTCTGCACAAGGCAACCCGAACATGCATCATTCATCATCTGGAGGAGAGTCAAGACAGTCCCTGACTTGCATGCCAGTTTATTATTTTTCTTAGTTAATTTGTTAATTAATTAGGAATTTGTACATATCTTGGACTGTATTATTTGGACTGTACTATTCGGGACTGTATATTATTTATTCGGACCCTCTGCGCAAGGACAATGTTGTAATAAGTGTGTGTGTGTGTGATGTATGTCTTCCAACCCCACGTCTTTCTTCCCTTTTATTTACCCGCTTATGATGGTTAGAATTAGGGCATGTTTCAATTAGCATACAGTATGATAGCGTGTTTGCATTCATTCATCTGTTTTGCATGCACCGGGCTCGGCGCATCATACTAACTGCATTTGTATTTCAATTCCAAATTGAATACTTGATAGCTGTTGCATCTCATATGCCATGTTTAGAATAGCCGAGCCTGCTATAGTTGCATTTTTGTATGTGTTGCATTAGGCATCTCTGTATAGTTAGGATCATGCATGATTTCTAATGAGCTTCTGTTTTGGCTTGGAGTACTCGGTAAGTTTTATGCTTTAGCATCCTTGCATGTGTGTGAGTGACTGCCATGATAGCATGCTTACCATGAGGCTATGTGCTTATGTGATATAACTGCCTGAATGCCTGTGGGTGAAGGTTGGGTTATTTGGATTGGAACAATTCATCGACTGTGAGTTTTAAGCCCACTAGATAGTGGCAAAACCATGTTTTCTAAGCCCACCTGAGGGTGGCAAAATCTGCATTTTAAGCTTACTTGCGGGTAGCAAACCATCTTTCAAAAACAAGCATGAAATGTTTTGTTCCAATTCAGGCGATCCAGTCTATACTTATATGCTGTGCGCATCACATAGTAAATCTAGGCTAATAACCGGAATAAGAGCACACAATGTTTTCAAAACTAAATATCATGGTTAGTAGAGGCCGATCTTTGATCGGGCGAGCGGGGGTGCTCATGAAGTGACCTTCCCCAATCGTACCCAAGTTCCCGAGCCGAGGCAACTTTGGTGATGACGGACACGTGGCCTTAGGCAACGAGTCAGGGTTTCCTAAATTTCCCAAAATAAAATATTTAGATGGCGACTCTGTATCTGGCAAAGCAGTCCATGTTTGGCACTTCGTTTCTAAAAATCTGTTTTCTCAAAACGATTTGCCGGATTTGGACTCTTTGGTTCAGATTAAGAACCGTGACAACAAAATCGAGTCCGAACTGTAGCGAGGTCCCCCGCGGGCTTGTTACAGTTTCTGGCGACTCTGCTGGGGAGTTAGAGAACTTGACTCGAACTCATGATATCTGGTTTTGACTACACTTGTGTGTTTCTTTGCATTGCATTTGCATTGGTGCGCCTAGGACACCGTGTTTGCCATCTGCTATTCCTGAACGGTTTGCCGGAGGCTTGTCTTGTCAAGGCATGACCATAAGGCTGACCGGTTATGGGCTCTGCCAGTATGGGAACACAAACCCCGGTTTTACTAGGGCACCCTCTTCGACCATTCGACCTAGTGCATATCGAAATCCGTAGTGACCATTCCAAACTAGGACAGGTTGCTTACCCGATATAGGTTGTTTGAAACCGCTGCGTGCGTAGTGAAACCCTAGCTCCTGACAAAATAGGACAGGGAAACCCTACCCCCAACATAGGGGTGTTTTGGCTCTCATTTATCTGTTATGTGCTTTAGAGTGCGTCTCTACAGGGAATGCATGTATCAGTTTATGAGTTTGGGCATCAGGCCTGCGGGCATCAGTCAGTATTTGAGAATCGGTTATCTGCGGGTATCGGATTCAGCCTTTGGGGAACAGTGATTCAGGGACAGTGATCAGTATTTGGGGACAGTGTGTTTTTAGCTTATCAACCATGTGTTGTATGCCCGACTGTGTGTTGTGTATTTATTTTTAGCTGTCATGCTGTTCATTTATCTGGTTATTCATTTCCTTTTTGCTTTATTTATCCTTTTGCTAGGGGCAGTTTTAGCACGATTGCTTCCGACCCAGTAGATATTCCCCAAGCACTTTGGAAAAGAGGTCGCCGGCTCAATCGATCTAAGGATCTGGTTGACGGACAGCCCGTGTTCCATTCTTTACCCTCCGTTGCCAGGAGAAGGCCAAGGAAGCGCAGTGTGTCAGAACAGAGGCTGCCAGAACAGTGGGTTACTCCATCAGAGGACAGTAGGACTGAGGTCTCAATTGTTGCTATAGAAATAGACATACCGGTCAGTCGGATGGATCAGCAAAATACATCAGGGGTGGAAGCCCTAATGCGCCAAATGCATGAGATCATGAAACAGATGCAAGAGGACGCTGCCCGCCAAGCGGAGTTCTCCAAGCAACAAGCCACAATCATGGCCCAGCAGGCCGAGCTAATCACCAGACTGCAACAGCAGAATGCGGCATCTGCTTCGCATCAAGTTCCTCCTCCACCAGGGGCCCCATTACCCGAGCAGGCACTTACTGTCCAGAACGCTCTGCCAAACACCCAGAACACCGTGCCAAATGTCCAGAACATCCAAGAGGACACAAGCCTTCCAACGGGGCCAGCTCCGCCCCCGCTTCCGCCTCAACTGTCCAAGACCCATACATCCAACCACCCGGACTCTCCCTTTGAGTTCGAAATAGACCATACAGCTCTAAAATTGAGCAAGCTCGAGAAGCTTTTCAAGAAATCACAAGGGGTAAAGGCTATTCCGGACATCGAGGACGGATATACCGACATGGCCGTGACATTGCTCGATAGGTTCAAGATGCCGCAAACTGACCGCTTCGACGGGTCCGGGGACCCCATAGTCCATCTTCGGCTATTCTCAGACATCCTGCGGCCAATGGCCCTAACCCGACCACAAAAGCTCTCGCTGTTCGGCCGAACCCTGTCGGGTGTAGCCGCTATCTGGTACGTAAAGTTAGAGGATGAGGTAAAAAGAAGCTGGGATGAAATGGCTGAGGCCTTTGTTGCACAGTACTCGTACAATACCCAGATCGAGATTACAACTCGTGATCTCGAAACAACGAGGCAGGAGCCTAAAGAGACTTTCTTAGACTTCGTAACTCGATGGAGGGCGAAGGCATCGATGATGACTTTGAGGCCTACTGACAAAGATCAAATCAGGATGATTGTGCACAATCTCCAACCAAAATTGATGCAGAAGATGATCGTACTCCCCTTTCCCACCTTCTCAGATCTACACGAGATGTGGGTACAGATCGAGGATGCCATGAAACAAGGTTTGATCGACCAGGATAGGGAGCAACCTAGGAGGACTTTCAATCGTAACAACAACGCAGGCCCGAGTGGCGCTGCAACTACACGAGCTTCAGAGGTGAGCATGGTCACCACCATTCCCCCTCCCCCGAGACCCATGGCAGCCACGCCTTTCTCTGGCACATCTGGAAGCAATACCCAAACCGCCAAATACCAGCCCAGAGGCCAAAGAACCTTCACCCCCCTATATATGCCCCTGTCCAAAGCTCTGGGAGTATTAATTAGGAAGAAGCATTTGACGCACTTAGAGCCGAGGCCACTGCCAAATCCACTCCCTCCCTCTCATGACCCGGCAAAATACTGCGCGTATCACCAACAGCATGGTCATGACACCGACCGTTGCTTTAGATTGCGTCATGAGATCCAGGATCTTATTGACAAGCAGGTGATCGCGCCTCCCGACAAACCCAACGTCACAATAAATCATCTCCCACCACATAACCAAGCTCCTCCTCCCAA
Source organism: Camellia japonica (assembly GCA_030407325.1). Classification (NCBI taxonomy): domain Eukaryota; kingdom Viridiplantae; phylum Streptophyta; class Magnoliopsida; order Ericales; family Theaceae; genus Camellia; species Camellia japonica. Next base: position 178,270,208 of record JAPPVO010000029.1, read on the forward strand.
CAGAATCAACTTCATCCAAACTGGGGTCGCATCTTACGATCCTAGTATCTATATCACCCCATCCCACCTACTTAAGCCGGAGGTGATCCTTCTTGACTGCACCGACTTGTGCATGTTGGACACCTCCACAACCCAATCTGAACCAATGGTGGTGACCACCGAAGATGAGGCAGGGCGGATTTTAGAGGAAAGTGGGGTTGTTGAATCTGGGATTGAACAGTATGGGAATCTCGCTGGAGGGGTCTACGATCCAAGTGAATACATCCAGTCAGCGGGCCAGTCTGAGCTGAGTGTAGGGCTGCCAGAAAGAGCAGAATTATGTGTAATACAGGGGGACAGATTTGAATGGGGAACGGATGATCTAACAGCTGTAAGAGAGGACCTTGCCAACCTCCAGTTCTTCAGTGACCAAGAATCAGGCGATGCGGCAATCAACTGGTTCGAGTATGAGGAGTCGGCAGAAGTTACCGGATGGTTAGATGATCAACCAGACGTCGTAGAATATCAACCAGAACAGGGCCCGGCAGGGGCAAGAGTATCAGTAGTGGCCGGAAGGGCCGAGAGTCATAATACACCGCCGGAGAGCGCCGGCACTAAGAATTTCGCTCAGAACTTGGGCATTGTAAATGCAGGGAGTATTGAACAACCAGCTGTACTGACGCAGTTGGAACAACAAAAATTTGAGGATTCCGAGAGAATCAGAAAAGCTAAGGCCCATGTGGGGGTCGAGAGTGCTGTGTGCACGGGAACAGAAAATGCTGCGGGCATACGGATTGAAGGTAGTGCGAGTACGATCACACCGGAGCCGGACAGGTGTTTGTCGGTTGCCGACGGAATGTGGTGGGAAGACGAGGATTTATGTCTTGCCCACACAGATGAGGATTGGGGGAGTAATCAGCTTGATGATACCTGGTATATTGACGAGGTCGCTCATATGACAAGAAGCGGGCGGTATTTCAAGCCCCCGCACCTAGACCAACCTGAGGCATCTGGGAAAGACAGGGAAGCTGAGAAACAGAAGAAAAGTAGATTGAAGAAGAAGCTGTGCTTAAGCAATTAAAGAAGATACAAGCAGACATCTCCCTGGGGACTGCTTATGGCATCGCGGGTGCACAGACAGCCGTCCTATCTGCCATGGACAAGGCCAAACTCTCTATAGATACTACACCAGAGCAACTGGTTGGGCTGTGTCTTTCCGGGAGGAGGTTCCCCGGCATTAACCTTTTCAGACAAGGAACTACCGCCTAGGGCACAAATCATAACAAACCCCTCTACGTTCCGTGGAATGTAGAGACAAGTGGATACCGGTGGTACTTGTTGATACCGGATCCGCCATCAACTCTGCCCAGCCAGAACAGCGTATGCAATCGGGTTGAAGCCCGCGGACTTCACACAACTACTCAGGTGATCAAAGCATATGATAATACTAGCAGGGAAGTGATGGACTGTCAAGGTTCAGACCCAGGTTGGTCCAGGACAACACAACATCGAATTTCATGTCTTGGACGTTCCCGCAACCTTCAATCTACTCTTGGGGCGGCCGTGGTTGCACCAAGTGAAGGCAGTCTCTTCCACTCTACATCAGATGGTGAAATACCCCTATGGAAAGAGAGTAGCCATTGTGTTCGGAAACTCATCAATCCATCCGCCTCCGGAGGTATCCACACCAGTCTTGGAAATTGAGCATGGCACGGAGGATGTGTTCCTATCAGGGTTCACCTTGGCTGAGGCCCGGGTGGTGCAGAATATTATGGCTGTGAATGAGGGAGTGTACGTCAGTGCTCAATCCGTCTACCTCATGAACAAGCTACAACACATCCCCGGGATGGGATTGGGAAGGAGCGGCCGAAAAGGCGTCGCAGCATTAGCCGAAGTGCCACACAACCCTCATACCTTTGGCTTGGGTTATCTACTCACCAAAGAGGACTGGGTGAGGAAGGGAAAAGAAATGGCCGGAAGAGCCAGAGCAAAGCAGGCTGGGAAGCCTTTTGAATTAATGCATAGGCCCATCCAGGGTACCCTGAACGGACGCTTTGTCCGGGAGGGGGAGGACTTTCCATTTTGCGGCTTCCCAGAGCCGTGGCTAAACGCGGAGAAGAAGCGCGTGCCAGGTTTCGAGATCTTCTTCGACCTGCAACTATCCGGGGATGACGTTGCCACAGAGCAGACAGACCCATTAGCTGAGGTTGAGCAGTATAAAGCAGTGGATGCCGAGGGCGCTGAAATTAAAATGGGGGTAGCACTGGCAAGTCTACTCTCAGATCCTCCAATCGACCATAAGTGCTTGGGGGATAACTTCTCGGTTTCCATGATTGGGGATGAAACGGCTGCGAGCCTGCCAGCAACTATTTTGGATGCATCTATCGCACCCTCTCTCACTTGGCAATACGAGGAGGGATTTTTGTCCAGCAGCACCGGGTCAGGTAGTGAGCCGGAATCTGATTCCACCGAATCTTGTGAGTCGGAATCAGATTCCAGCTTGACCGAGTCTGAGTCTGGTAATCCTGGGGATGAAAACCCGGATACCACAGTCCTGTCTAGGTCGTCTTTTTCCTTTTCATTTGAGTCTGTTGTAAATGAATCAGATGATTTGGATGTGCTTAATGAGAATCAAATGACTGTGGTTTCTGAGTACTTTTCTATGCCCTTGATTTATTGCATTAATTCAGACTTTCAAAACTTTGATGAAAACGACGAGGACGAAGTTCCTCCGGTTTTGCAACGTTTAATTGAGCAAGAACAAGAGAGATTTGTCAAACCTTTAATGGATGAAATCACTACCGTGAATATTGGTACTGAGGAGGACCCGCGGCTGGTCCAGATCGGGTCCACGTTGTCTTCGGAGGAACGCGAGCGCTTAGTCGCTTTATTAAAAGATTTCAAAGATGTTTTCGCGTGGTCCTACGAAGACATGCCTGGAATCGATCCTGAGATTGTACAGCATCGGATCCCCCTTGACCCTGAGGCCCGACCTGTCAAACAGAAACTCAGGAGGATCCGCCCGGATTGGGCTCTCAAGATTAAGGAAGAGGTCACCAAGCAAATCGACGCAGGCTTCCTGCTGGTATCCGAATACCCGACTTGGTTGGCCAACATTGTTCTAGTGCCGAAGAAAGACGGCAAGATCCGGGTATGTGTGGACTTCAGGGATTTGAACAGAGCTAGTCCGAAGGACGACTTTCCCTTACCGCATATCAATGAATTAGTGGACTTCACAGCAGGGTGCTTTGCTCTCATTCATGGATGGCTTCTCAGGTATAACCAGATAGTGATGGCACCAAGACCGAAGGAAAAAACTGCATTCACCACTCCGTGGGGGACGTATTGCTACAGAGTAATGCCGTTTTTGGGTTGAAGAACACTGGAGCTACTTATCAACGGGCCGCGACCACAATATTGCACGACATGATTCACAAAGAGGTTGAGGTGTATGTGGACGACATGATTGTCAGTCTAAAGAAAGAGAGGGCCACTACACCGCCTTGCAAAAGTTCTTCCAAAGGATCAGGAATTCCGATTGCGGCTAAATCCTCAGAATGTACATTCGGGTTACAGCGGGAAAAATGCTGGGGTTTCTGATTACACAGAGAGGCATCGAGGTCGACCATTCCAAAATCAAGGCCATCCTAGAAATGCCCCCACCAAGGACTGAAAAGGAGGTGCGAGGCTTTCTGGGTAAAGTGCAATTCATAAGACGGTTATTCTCAAAATTAACCTTACACTGTGAACCACTTTTTGGTCTCCTGAAGAAAGGCAAAGAAATTCCAATGGGACGGCCGATGTCAAGCTGCTTTTGAACAGATTAAAGAATATTTACAGAACCCGCCCGTGCTGTCACTGCCAGAACCGGGGAAACCGATGATATTGTAGCTTTCAGTGACTGAGACTACAATGGGCTGTATGCTAGCACAAGAATCGGAGGACAAAGCAGAGAAAGCCATCTACTATCTGAGCAAGAAGATGCTAGAGTATGAGACTCGCTATACACCGCTGGAGAAGGATTGCTTAGCTTTGGTATGGGCTACCAGGAAGCTGCGGCACTACCTGTTAGCTCACTTTGTAATGTTGGTTTCACGACTCGATCCCATCAAATATCTTTTCGAGAAACCAGCACTTACGGGTAGGCTAGCTCGTTGGTTGCTGTTGCTCTCCGAATTTGATTTGAAATATGTAACACGCAAGTCAGTCAAAGGAAGGGCAGTGGCAGAGTTCTTAGCCGACCATCCAGTGGAAGGGGGTGAAGCAGTCGAGTACCTATTCCCAGATGAAGCTATTTTGCATATTGACGATGAAGCTTAGACAATGTACTTTGACGGAGCATCCAATCAATACGGGTATGGGATAGGAGTGTTGCTGATAGCGCCTGACAATTCCCGTATCCCTCCAGCCTTCAAACTCCGGTTCAAAGTCTCGAACAACGAAGCAGAATATGAGGCGTGCATCGCTGGTCTGGAAGCAGCCCTGGAACTAGGGGCAAGATGGTTAGACGTCATCGGGGACTCGAACCTTGTCGTGTCTCAAGCAAAAGGAGACTGGAAAGTGAAAGAGGAAAAGATGATGATGTATCACTAGACCTTGGACTTGTTGATTTCTCGGTTTGAGAAGCTAAGTTTTACTCATCTATTAAGAGAGAACAACAGGTTTGCAGATTCTTTAGAAACTCTATCTTCCATGATAGACATCCCATGTGGAGTCCGGATGCGTCCAGTCATCATTGACCAGAAATTTGCACCTGCCTACGAGTCGATTGCTGCTATAGATGAAGTTCAGGATGAAAACCCCTGGTATTACGACATTTGGAACTTCTTGGAGAAAGAAGCGTACCCGCCAGAGGTAAATGCCAAAGACAAAAGGGCAATCAGAAGAATGGCCGTTCAGTTCATCATCTGTGGGGGAAAGCTGTATAAAAGAGGTCATCTGGGAATGCATAAGCTGTGTGTCGATGCCGAAGAGTCGAAGCGTCTAATGGAAGCCATCCATGGAGGAGAATGTGGTGCACACATGAATGGAGTAATGCTAGCACGGAAGATCCTCAGACAGGGTTATTACTGGTCCACCATGGAGGAGGATTGTATCGGTTTTGTCCGGCGATGCCACAAATGTCAAATTCATGCAAATCGCATGAACATTCCGCCGTCGAAGCTGTACAACATGACTTCGCCATGGCCGTTTTCAGTCTGGGGAATTGATGTGATCGGGGCTGTCACTCCGAAGGGGTCGAATGGGCATGAGTTCATCTTAGTAGCGATAGATTATTTTACGAAGTGGGTCGAGGCCCAATCTTATGCTGTGTTGAAGGCTTCGCACGTTGCAAAATTCATCAGAAATAACATCATCTGTCGCTACGGAGTTCCAAACGAGATAATTTCAGATAACGGTTCCCACTTCAAAAAGGAGGTGGTTGACTTGTTGGAAAAATAGAATGTGGCTTTTCATAAGTCGTTTACCTATCGGCCGCAAACCAACGGAGCGGTTGAGGCTGCCAACAAGAATATCAAGCACATATTACAGAAGATGGTGGAAACCTACCGGGATTGGCCAGATAAGCTGCCATTTGCTCTGTGGGGCTACCGGACTTCAATCAGAACTTCTATTAGAGCGACTCCGTATTCTCTGGTTTACGGGATGGAGGCCGTTCTACCCATCGAGATTGAGGTTCCGTCATTACGAGTATTGGCTGAGTGTCAAATAGCCGAAGCGGATTGGCAGCAAAGCAGGTTCGAGGAACTCATGCTCTTTGATGAGAGGAGACTGAAAGCACTGTACCACATTCAAGGCTATCAACGCAGAATTGCCCGGGCTTTCAACAAGAAAGTGAAGTCCAGGAATCTAAAGGAAGGAGATTTGGTGCTCAAGGACAACCGAGCTCCCATCCACGACCCAAGGGGCAAGTTCAGACCCAATTGGACTGGTCCCTACATCATCAAGTCAATCTGGTCAGGTGGAGCTGTGGTTCTGATGGATCTAGATGGCTTGGAGTTCTCACAACCGATCAATATGGACAAGTTGAAGAAATATTACCCTTGAAAGGCTCGCTAGGCCGAAAACTCGAAAGGGCGACCTAGGCAAAACTCAGAGCACAGAAAATTTGAAATCATAAAAACTGAGCTCGCAAGGTTGAAAACCCGCAAAGGGCGGCCTTGGAAAAAGTTAGAGCGTAAAAGGAGAGTGAAAATACCCGAGCGAACCTGAGCCTGAACTACGTAAGGCTTGATTCCCATCTTTGGGATACGTAGGCAACTTCATCCTGGAGTTCAGCCATAAACTTTTCCCCGATCAACTTTGTCCATTTGATCATCTCGGTCATCTTTGTCCATCAGCATTCGTCGCAATCTCCGGTACAGTGCTATTCAGACTAGGGGCAACTTTCCGTTGCCACACAGTGCCGCAGTACTCTTCAGACTAGGGGCAACTTTCCAGTTGCTAGAATCCGGGGTTGTGCATCTCAGTGATAGATCTCAGGCGTGTCCAGTTCTGATCCATATCGAAAACAGTTTTGGAAAGTTTTAATGAAAGTCGACTTTGTTCAAATTAATCTTTTTACAGCTAAGACCATTTTTGGACCCAAGCAGAAAATTTTCAGTACCACAACCTTCAATTTCATTGATTTCAACACAAAATTCGCTTGCTCTTGCATACAATTGAAGTTTCTTTTTTATTACACTCATATAGAAAACTTGAAAGTACTAATAAAGCAATAAATCCGGGGCATAGTCAAGTCAGGTGTCCCTGCGCCCCCTCTCAGAGCTAGTCGAAACCTCTGATGCCAAGCTAGGCCCAATCTGTGCCTCTTCATTGAGCCAATCCCAGCACTCGTCAGATAAAGTACAACTGAAAGTGGGAGCAGGGGCCAGGAGCTCTCTAGTCCTCCATGCTGTGGCATATCGGGCAAGCTGTGCACCTCGGACCGGAAAAGCAGCCGGGTACTCAATCCCCTCTGGCGGGCAAGTCTGATCATGGCCAAACTGGCGCTGGAACCGGAACGGAAAATAGAACACAGTGAGTCAGACCAATCAGCTGGACCCCAGTCTGCCAGAACATGCCATAGCTCATCGCCGGAAGATTGAGCTAAGGACAGCGCCAAGCAATGCGGTCAGCAGACAAATTGCACATCCAGTTGAACCACCATCCCTCATCAAGCGCATCAACCAGACGTTGTCGAAAGAAGTAGCCGCGGGCTGAGTAGGCAGGGCAAGAGTCCACAACCTGCAATTTATCCATCAACCATACCTGGGGAGGGATGAAAAATGAGAGAATAAAGAATAGAGAGACGTGCGATAAGAGAACAGTGAGACAAGGGTTTTGTGAGAAAAACCGAGCCTGAGGGCCAAGTGATGCGAGCAAATACATATGTGAGATTGGGTGGGAAACATTACCTGCAGCAGTAGTGGACTCCCCGCAAATCTGGTCGTCTCCTGACGGTGGAAAGCGTCCAAGCCCATCAGCGTTTCGGCCAATGCCATAGCAATACAGCTCTTCCCTTCCTTCAAGCCCTGAGCAACTTCAATCAAACGGATGTTGGGTCCACCCAGACCCGGGGTAAGCAGGAAGTAAGATAGCATGCACAAGCAGAGGGCATATTGTCGAAAACCTTGCCAATGGTGGTCGCCGCGGTCATCGGCACCAGAAAAGCGATGGATCAAACTGAGGATATCCAGTTCCCCATTACAGATCAGAGACCGAGCATCATGCGCGGTAAGTCCACACATCCGCCCTAAAGCCTGGGCGTGGCCAAAGCGGAACTGGGGCAAAATCTCTTCATAACGTTCAGACTCCATCAAAACTTGAAAATCTTCAAAGGTTGGACATACCTCTTGCCCGCCAAAGCTAAAGACGTGCGTCACTGGGTTCCAAAACCTTACTGCGGCATGGAGGAAAGGAAGGTGCAGCGGAGTGCGACTCAGCGTGAATAGTGCATTCAAGCCGAAACCCCGGAAGTTCAACTTTTCCGAGCCATCTAAAGAAGAGATCCAAGATGTGAGATTTTCTACGAGAAATGCCTCCATTTTTTTGTGCAAAGTAGTGATGAAATGAATGAGTCCCAAAGTTGGGGCTTTTAAAGAGGATGGGACACTATTCAGGGGACACGTGTCGAAAATTTGGTGGCTGCTGAGCAAAGTGGCCGGCCGGCCACATTTCTCCCCTCACATACAAAAGCTGGCCGGCCGGCCCCCAAAAGTGGCCGGCCATGCTCCAATGTGTGTCCCTGACCCTGTTTTACCCTCCGGGAGGAAGTCTCAAGCGTTTCCATGCAACGGGTGTGTCGAAGGCCTCCATTTCCCTCTGTTTCGGATGCATTCCGTTGCCCAGATCGTCCGAAGTACGCTTTGTTTTGTTAAGTTTTGTCTATCGAGTTGTTGTTTGCTTATCGAGTTGTCGTTTTGCTTATCGAGTTGTTTGTCTAGCTGTCGTGTTTCGTGTTTTTGAGTTATTACTCTTTGTTTAAGCAATGTTTGTTGAGTCTTGTTTATTAAGTTGTCAACACTGTTGTATTTTGCTTATCGAGTTGTAAACTTGCTAAGGTTTTGTTGTATCTTAGTAAGTTAAGTTGTTGCGTCGGTTCATTACCTGACTGGGCAAATGCACAATGCACATTTTCATTCAATCTCATTATGGTGCAAAACGACGCGATATGATGCTGAGAGTTTAAAATACAACACTTTTTTTCAAAAGCTGTTTCATTCCATCATGCTTCATTTTACAAACAAAGGGCACAAGTTTTACAAAAATAAAACTTCCTAATAATATACAATGTGCTACAACTACTAGCAAAAAGGTAAATAAAACAGGGAACCGCAACATCAATGCTCTCAAGAGCGGGAATAAGAGGCCCTTTTCATCCTCTTCTGTGGAATAGCCTCTGCACCCCCATCGCCATCCGAGTCGGAGCTGTCATCCTCAGGATCCCCCTCAGCCTCGCCTCCACTCTCGGAGCCAAGACCAGAGCCCTCCTCTCTGTCAGCAGATGTCTCCGACTGATGATCTGCAGCCTCCTCCTCCTCATCCTCACCAGGCTCCTCCTCTATAATGTGTGCTCTGCGTCTGCGAGACGACCCCCCTCCTCGGGCTCCTCGAAAAGGCATGGATGGTCCAGTTCCTCGAAAAGGCCTGGATGGCCCAGCTCCCCGAGAAGGCCCAGGTGGTCCGGCATGCGGCTGAGCATATACTGGGGGCATCTGAAAATGAAAAATGCATTTTGAATACATCAGCCAAAACATGTGTATCAGATACAGATGCAAACACGCTACGCAGGGTGGATATACACAGGAATAATGCACGAAGGTGGTGTGTGTCAGATGTGCTCTACGCAAGTAGCCTATTAATGTAGTAAAATGTCCAAAATCAGCATGTTATCAGAAGATACAATGCTAGAAAACTAAAGGGTACCTGGAAGCCCATAATGGACAACTGCGCCTCCCTCCGCAGTACCATCCCCTCAAGTGAGGCTACCATCTCGAGCACCTGATCCATGTACTCAACAGGGGGCTGTTGATGCAAAAGGCAGGGGTATCAGTAAAGGAATGAGTGTCCAAGTATCTGAGTAATGAATCAAAGCTGTAAAACATACCGGTGGTGAGTCGGGGTCTCTGACATATCGGTGGCCAGGCATCGGAGGCTCTATCGGGATCGGAATCGGAGAGGTAGTCCCATATTTCCAACCCATCAGCTCAGTCGGCATGTCTGGCCACCCAACATGATGATAAGTCGGAGGAATCGGGGGAACAAATCCGCCCCCACCTCTAGACGTACCAGCCCTGCTGGTAGAAGGGGCGTCTGCAGCCCGAGCCTGGGCCTGGCTCGAAGATGGCATACCAGCAGGCCTCATCATCGGAGTACGGTCTCCCGTCAATGGAGACATTAGGTATATGTGACGGTAAGTAGCATAATCCCCCTCCTCAAGATGAAGTAAGGCATCAGTACCCAGCATAGCATTAACAACATCCCGGGAAGAGAGCCTATCGGCAATCCGCATCTCGACTGGGGGTGCTGAGGGAGGGTCCTGAGAAGTATAGCCCCATACCTGATGCAAGAAGCGCTCCCCCAAAAACCAGGCCCTACCAACTGGCCCCTCGAATAGGATCCTGTACTGGGAGGCACCCCGCCCTCCAGCAAACTGGTATCGGAGACCCTCACCTAAGGATGTCCAAGGCTCCCATGTAATCTGCGGATAACCAATCAATCAAGAATCAGGAAGGTACAAGACAAATCGAAGATGAAAACACAAAGAATTGAGAGTTCTGAAATACCTCCGTCGACTGCACCATGTCAAAATACTGCCGTAGATAAAAAAGTGACTCTCAAGGTCTTGGCCGGTGCTGGCCCTCGAATACCAGTGAATACGGGGTCACAAGGGGCCCCTCCACCACCATCTCTGGGGCTAATGTCGGGAAGTACACATAGACCCATAACTGTGGAAAACAGTGCAGAATGTAAATACAAAGTGCTGAGGGCAAAATACAGAGTGTAAAGTACGTCGTGTGTGCAGTTTACAAGTAATGAGGAGCAGAAATGTAAATCAGGAGGGCAGAAAGTACCTCACAGGCTCTCCAATAGCCACCAAGTAAGTCCCCCCGTCCGCGGGAGATCGCGCTCATGTAGCAGTAAAGGGTAGCCAAGCCGGCGCCACCCCAGTCATATCGTCTGACCTGTGATAGGTCCACCAAAGCGCTCAACAGATACAGCCTAACCATGTTCCCTCTATCGGCAAACAAAGTAGTCCCGAAGAGGAACATCAGAAAACCACGGGCATACTGTGCTACCTCCTCAGGAGTCCCGGGCTCCATCTCCACCCTCCGAAAATGGGAAGAGAACCAGGTGTATCGGACTCTCCCCGAAGCTCTATCAACAGGTGGGCGAGCCCCCAGCAAATATATCCAAGCGGCCTCCCACTGACCCATGTCCTCGTCGTAAGGAATGGGCCAACCTCCCACGTCGAGGCCAGTCAATACAGCAAAGTCAAGCGGGGTCATAGTCAAGTCCCCCGTGGCAGAAAAATGAAAGGAGTGAGTGGTGTCCCATCATCTCTCCACCAAAGCTGCCATCAACGTCCTCCTGACAGGACAACGAGAAAGCCCAGTACAGAAGGGCCTAAACCCTGCCAAATCAACCAAATCCCGGACAGCCTCCGGGAGCTCGGCATACCAATCTCTAGCTACGGTGGAGCCGTATCCCCACACAGTGCGAGAAGTCACCTGCATTCAGAATGAATACATGCGTTCAATAAAATGAATAAGCTGTGTGCAAATAAAATGAATAGGCTGTGTGCAAAATAATGTAATCGGACTGTGTGTTCAGAAAATCAGTGTTTGGGCTGCGTGTTCAACTCTCAATCAGTGTGTGCTACGTGTTCACCTTCAAATTCGGACTGTGTGTTCAGAAAATCAGTGTTTGGGCTGTGTGTTCAAAACTCAATCAGTGTGTGCCGCGTGTTCACCTTCAATTCGGGCTGTGTGTTCAGAAAATCAGTGTTTGGGCTGTGTGTTCAAAACTCAATCAGTGTATGCCGCGTGTTCACCTTCAAATTCGGGCTGTGTGTTCAGAAAATCAGTGTTTGGGCTGCGTGTTCAACTCTCAATCAGTGTGTGCTGCGTGTTCACCTTCAAATTCGGACTGTGTGTTCAGAAAATCAGTGTTTGGGCTGTGTGTTCAAAACTCAATCAGTGTGTGCCGTGTGTTCACCTTCAATTCGGACTGTGTGTTTAGAAAATCAGTGTTTGAGCTGCGTGTTCAACTCTCAATCAGTGTGTGCCGCGTGTTCACCTTCAATTCGGACTGTGTGTTCAGAAAATCAGTGTTTGAGCTGCTTGTTCAACTCTCAATCAGTGTGTGCCGTGTGTTCACAATCAATTTATGGGCTAAGTGTTCAGAAACTCAAGTGATTGAACCGTGTGTTCAAAATGCAAACAGAATGCACGAAAAATGCAGAATACGTTGCAGAAAAGGTAAAAACGAAGTAAATACCTCTCGTGCCTCATGAGAGAGGTGATACTCTGGCTCCCGCAGAAGCAGATCTCCGGGTGCTCGCTCATCAAAGTCTGTAAAGTGATGGAAAACAGCTCGTGGAAGAATGTGTGCTAGCGGGGCGTACCTCTCAGGTATGAAGGGTCGAACCCCCGGAGGCAGAGCCATAATGTCAGGATCATCCCCAGCGCCCGGAGGACCTCCACCGTGAGGAAAATGACCAGCCATTTCAGAAAATCTGCAAAATGAGCAAAAATGAGCCAAAATTGGAAAAAGTCAACAAAAGTCAACTCTCGGGAAATGAAAAAGTCAACAAAAGTCAACTCCCGAGAAAATCTTCCAAATGTTGAGACAAACTCACCTCAAGTGGCGAAAATGAAAAAAGAAGCACCGAAATCAAAATTTAATCGGTTCAAAGTGCTTAAAACTGAAAGTTTTCGCGACAACAACTTGCGTGGGGCATTGGAAAACGCGTATAGGGCGCAGATCTGAGGAGGAAAATGGTTTGGGAAGCTAGAGGAGATGATTTCGGAGCTGAGGTTATGAGCTCAAAGTGTTTGGCCGAATGAATTTAAAGAAAAGAGGGTGAAAAGACTAAAATGCCCGCGGATTTGGGCATATGGCCGGCCGGCCACCTTTTCAGGCTGGCCGGCCATCTCCTTTTTAAAAACTAGCCGATGGCCTCCAATGTGAAAGAAAACTGGCCGGTGGTGATCCCTAGGTTGGTCCTAAGCTCTCTGCAAATTTTGGGGAAGATTGGAGTTCCCGGGACTTGAAAAAGTACAAAAGAAGTGCACTTTCTGTCACGAAATCGCTCCGCCGGAACTTCAACTTCAGCTTCCGATGCGTGTCTCATCATTATTTATCCTTTTTGAACATGTTGTGACCCTCCCGGGAGGTGAATCGGAGGTCGCGATCGAGTCGCCCTCGCCGAAACGTGCATTTCCTTGCTCGTTGTTTCGTGACAAATATGCATTCTAGTTTGCACTTGTTCTGCATTGTTGTGCACATAACTTGCATTCTCATGAACTTTGCATTGTTATGCACGTCTCTTTGATATTACCATGCCTTTGTGTTTATGCTTGCGTTGTCACGCACACTCCTTTCTCGCATTGCGACGCACTCACCCACCGACACAGCGCTTGTCGAACTTTCTATATCGCATTGAACATATGTTGTTAGTATGTTGTGCTTGTTGAGTTTCTCTCTTTTGTAGGCACGATATTGTATGTACAGTTCATTCGAAGCTGGTGCGACCAGACGAATCGCGCAGGTATCGTATCTTCTCCATGTGAGACGTAACGAGAATTAAATAATTCTCCGCATTCCTAACTGCATGAAAAGTAGTTGTTGCTTTGCATTCTTGCTTAAAATTATTGCATCTGTTTGCGAATATTTGCTTCATTACAACTTGCTGCACTTGCATGAACATCAAGTTACATTTGGCCTTGTGCATATCATTTTGCATTTTGCCCCTTTGCCAGCGGGCACGCCTGCGGGCACACCTTTGTTTATCTCGCCTGTTTGTCTAAGTCTCCGGCCTTGTCAAAAATGGGTCGTCTCTTGGCTTTGACATTCACTCCCGTTACTTATGACTTTCGAGTTCTGTCAAAGAGGGGCAACTGTAGACACCCCATTTTTGACCGACCCTAAGACTCAGACGTCACTGATTGAGCGCTTGGTGATGTTGCATATCGTGCTCGTCCAGAGGTTTCAGAGTCTCGGCCGTGAGCCTTGCCTCCGGACTTCCGGGCTTTTCTGTGCTTTGCCTCGGTTTGCGAACCAGGCTCGATTTTCTCTGTTTCTCTTCCCAAAGGGAGGGAGAGGTCTCGTAGATCATCTCTCAGTGGCCGTGGGCTACATTTCGTGGTCGTAGGCCATTTTGCCCATTTCGGAGCCCGGTTCCCGGTTTTCGGAGCCGTCAGGCTGAGTGCCTCGGTTCGGGACCACCTAACCACCTCCGTTTGCTTCGGTTTTTGGCATGCATCTTATTTCCTCCCTTTTGAGGGACACTGTGGTCCGAGAGACCAACTTCGTGGTTGAACACCACTCCCGGTGCCTAGCAGTCAGTTTTCGGGGCCTCGGACTGCGCGTTTCGGCCCCCGAACCTTCATTTTGCATCGATTTGCGCTCATTTTTGGCAGGGACCTTTGTTTCATCACCAGGAAGGTCGTAGAAGGGTGGGAGGCCAGTAATTGTTTCAGCAACCAGTTATATTCCTTCATCGCCCTCCGTCGCCCGTTTTTCTCACTCGAAAGCCAATGTTGACCACCTTAAGGCCACTTTTTCAAACTCCAAACCACATATTTGTGTTGTACACACTTGGGAGGCCACCAATATCATATGGTCGGCTAGTAATTGTGATTGACCCTTTTGAACCCCTCCTAAAAGTGGCCCTTTCTCTCTCCTGGTTCACTGTTGCCAATTTTTGACCACAGGGTTGTGTTGAGAACACATGAGAGGCCACCAATTTGTGGTGGTCGGCTAGTAATTACACTTGGCCCTTTTGACCCCTGGCCGGCCGGCCATGGGGAGAGCCGGTCGGCCACTAAACCCTAGCAAACTGGCCGGCCATGATCCTCAGGGTTGGTACATTACAAATTTGCCCTCATTTTCCCCCCAGATTTTATATCCGGAGGGGTGCCTTTTTGGGGGGAAACTTGAATTGTTTCCCCCCTATTTTTCCCTCTCTTTTCCACTCATTTGTCTATATATCCAGCAGCCCCAGCCCCCTTGCAAAGGGTTACAAAAAATTGGTTTAGGCTCTTGCATTACACCTCTCTTCCTCCCTACTTCCAAGCACCAAAACCCTTCAAATCTCACACCCTTTCTACACCACCACCTAGCACCATACTTCCAACCTCCATTCCAGCCACTTGGAGCTGTCTTCCAGAGGTTAAAAGCTTCCAAACTTGGTCCAAAGGTTGCTAAAGTCTTGGTCTACAAGGGTAAGTCCCTTCCTCCTCTTTTCTTGCATTTTTTTGATCTATATCTCACCTCTTTGTGCTTGCATATTTGGGCTCCGACCCTATCGAGAAGTAGGCTTATTTTGAGCTATTTTGCATTTTTGTTTAAGGGCCTCTCACTGTTTGAGGCCTCCTTGTTGCACTTGCTTCATTACCTCCCTTGTATGCCATTTTCTTGCATATTATTTTTGGCCTATGTATGAACTGTTTTGAGGCATGTTGTGAACTGTAAAGTAGCTTATCTTGAGCCCTTCAAGACCGCGGAAGCAGCAAGTAGAATGAAGAACATGGATTACGAAATCAAATATGACTAAAATTGAACAACAGAATTGGAATGCACATAAAATAAAATTGTCATAACTTAAAATACAGAAAATAACTTACAATTACAAATGTAGCAACTGCAAGGATCTTTAATTGGGTTACAAAAGGAAAGGAGGAGTATTTGTCACTCAGAGCTTTCTGTTTTTCTTTAGACTGAAGAATGAAAAACTTGAAGCTTTCTGAATGAATTCGTTACAATATATAGAAAAGGAAAATACAGTAGTCATGTGACTAATACAGTAATCTTGTGACTTCTTAGTCATGTGACTAATACAGTATTCTTGTGACTGATACAGTAATCTTGTGACTTCTTTGATTGATGAAAGCAGCTGGCAGCGCATGGGATAAAGAAGATGCTGTCGGTAGCTTTCGGTGGAGTGATAGCACGAATATGCAGCTTTAACAAAAGTTGATTGAGTGAACAGTAACTTTTACTATTCATTACTTTTGGTGGAACACGTGAATATAGGAATCAATATAGATACAAATTAGCAGCTTTTCTCAAAAGAGTATTGATTGAAGCTAATTTGTATTTATAGGGAATCCTATGTTTGATCAGGCAAATGGGTCCTGAGCATCTTGGAACTCAGACCTGCCATATGAGATTGGTTGAGTAGTTGATCCTTCAGAAGATTGTGAATGGTCTGAACTGTCTTCTGAATTTTCTGAACTGGTTGACTGAGCTTCAGCTTGATCTGTAATTTGGCAGGCTAACTGGAGCAATTCATCTCTGGATAACTTGGGCTTGACCTTTGATTTAGGTTTGGGCTGAGCAGGAGGTGAAATGGGCTTAGCCTTAGCTTTGGATTTTGATTTGGGCCGTGAATGTTCCTTGGGCTGGTCCAGAACTGCAGGAGCTTTGGACTTAGCCTTGGATTTTGATTGGGTTGGCTGAACTGATTTGGATTTGGGCTTGGAACCGCTAGATGAGGGGCTTCCAAGGTTGATTGGAGGAAGACTGGGCTGACTTCCTTGACTGATTGCAGCAGTTGGGTTCTGCTGGGCTTTGATCATAGAAGGAGTTGGAGCATATTGATCAACAGGAAATTCTTCTTGAACAATTTCAAATATTCGGGGCACATTGAACTTAGCCCACCATTTAACTGAATGTTGACGGGTGATTATGTTACCATCAATTCCATATTGCCATTTAAATATCCATGGGAGTTTATATTTGGATATAAAAATTAGCAAAGATGGAAATTGTCTTTGATGAGTGGTGAATGGGTAAACAGAGGAGAAATAGTTAACTAGTTCAATGAGATCACCAGGGAGAATGTCTGAAATGGCACCATAATGAGTCCACCATCTCAGAAACCAGGTAGGTAATTCAGATTTGAATTTTTGATCAAAGCAGATGTACCAAGAGTGACTAAAAGTTTCATTTTGGTACAGGAAAATCTTGAACCAGGCATCAACATAGTCATGGTAATTATACTGAATGGAATGACCAGGCAAATCTCGAAGCTGATAGGGAGGACCCCATTCAGCTTAGGAAACAATACTATGGATGTAAATGGAATGATACAGAACCTTGCTGGCGTAGGTTCGATCATAAATGGGTTTGATCAAGACTGATTGATGATGGATCAAAATGTCTTTGTAATAGGTGATTGTTTTCTCTAGATGTGAGAGGATGAAATGGCATCCAGAGCCAAAATGGGATTTAGCAATTTCATGGATCAATTGACTTTTAGGATGACTGGGTTCTTTATAGAACAGATTAGTAGTGTGTGATTTGATATAATCAGTTCGGGATGACTTAACTGGGTTGGCAGGAAATGGAGTAACTGAGACTGATTGGCTTGATGAAGCAAAAGGATCAGTAGCCAAAGCAGTGGAGTAATTGGGCCTGGGGATGTTACCAAGGAGTTGGTAACGGTTGATCATTTGAATGGGTTGAGGGTATTGTCCTATTAACTCCAAAGGAGGAGGAACAAAAGGCTGACTAGAAGAAACCAAAGCCTTGGAAGGAGGCCTTGGACGAGACATCTGTTTAAACAAGAAACAATGATTATCAGCAGGGATTAACAACCAGAAAGAAGATCAAGATAATTTTGGTAGTAGTGTAAATCATTGTAATAGTCATGACGCAGAATGCGACGAGCTTGAATCTGTTGGTGAATGATGTATTGGGCTCTCTTGGTAGTGGGTTTGGTTGATTTAAGGCGATTAATTCGGTGGTTGACTTGTTTAATCAAGGTTTGGTAATGGGTAATTTGGGTTTTTAAATATGGAGTATGTGGAGTTGCACTCATTTCTTACCCCCTGTAAAAATTCCCGGGTGAGAAAATCAGGAAGGGAATTTTGACAACCAGGTATATAGGTAATATCAAAATCAAAAATACTTAAAATAGATTGCCAACGGGCAAAAATTTGTTTACTAGCAAGATTTTGAACATCTTTTTTTAAAACATATTTAGCAGATTTGCAATCAACACGAAGTAAAAATTTTTGATTTAAAATATCATCTTGAAATTTTTGAATACATAAAACAGTAGACAAAATCTCTTTTTTAATAGTACTATAATTTAATTGTGCTTTATTCCAGACACCAGAATGGAAACGGACAATCTGTTCAGGGGATTGAGGAGTGACTTTTGAAGAAGAATGCCACCATAACCAATATCAGAAGCATCAGTTTGAATAATTTTGAATGAATTTTCAGTAGGAATACCAAGACAAGGAAGAGATTTAACATATTGTTTGACTTGTTGAACAATAGAAGTATGAACAGATGACCAAGGAGGAGGATTATCCTTTAACCTATCAAACAATGGTTGACAAGTCTTCCTAAGGTCTTTGTAAAAATCAGCAATATAATTAAGGGATCCTAAAAACCTTTGTAACTGGGTTTTATCAAGAATTTCATCGGGGAACTTGGATGCAAACTCAATTGATCGACTAATTGGCAAATAGTATTGTGGTGAATATCATATCCTAAGAATCTAACTTTAGTTTGAAAGAGTTTGATTTTAGGGGCAGAGACGACTAAGCCATGACTTTTAATTGTATAAAAGAATGCAGTTAAATGTTTCCAATGTTCATTAAGGGATTTAGAAAATATTAAGATGTCATCAATATAAACAATAGAAAAATGACTAAATGGATTAAAAATATCATTCATTATATTTTGAAATTCACTAGGAGCATTTTTTAAACCAAATGGCATTACATTCCATTCATATTGACCAAAGGGTGTGTTAAAAGCAGTTTTATATCGATCTTTAGGGTGAATTTGTATTTGCCAAAACCCACTTTTTAAATCAAATTTGCTAAAAATAACAGCTTGATTAAGTCTTTTAATCAAATCTTTTTTATTAGGAATAGGATATCTAATCCATTCTAAAACAGCATTGAGTGGTTTATAATTAATAACTAAGCGAGGGACACCTCGTTCTAATTCAGCATTTTTATTAACATAAAAAGCAGGACAAGACCATGGTGATTTACTTGGACTAATGATTCTGTTTTTTAATAATTCATTAATTTCTTTCTTACACATTTCAAGTAATTCATAATTCATTTGAATAGGTCGAGATTTAGTAGGGATGTGTTTTTCATTAAAATTTTTAATATATGGCAAAGTAACTACATGCTTTTTTCTGTGCCAAAATGCAGTAGGTAAATGGGAGCAGACAGTGGATTCTAATTTTAATTTAAAATCATTAATTTGAGAAATAATAACAGGATCAGTTAATTGTTGATCAATTCTTTTATAATTGATTTCTTCCTTAAGAAAATTGATTTGTCTAGTTAAGCGATTAATAGTATGGGAAATAGAACAATCTTTTAATAGTTTTAATTCGAACATCTCAGGTGGAAACAAAAATTTAAAAGTAACAGGTTGACCTAAAACATGAGTGGTAATTCCTTCAGCAGATGTAGTGAATGGATAAAGTAAATGTATAAATGGAGTACCTAATATGATTTTATCAGTCATGTTTTTTACTAAAACAAATGAGGTTTTGAAACATACATTATCTTGACAAACATGAACATTAGGTAATTTATATTTAATACGCATTTTACTACCATTAGCAGAGGTTAATTTCTCATGACATTTTTCATAGTATTTAGTAGGGAGCAAACCTTCTTGTACACAGTTTAAATCAGCACCGGTATCTATTAGAGCAATTAAGTTCAATTCAAAATCATTAACAACTATCTTAATTCGCGAATACCATTTTTGCATATAGATTTTATTGATTAGATTTAATCTGTTATCATCAAGAGTATGGGATTGTGATCTATTGTCAAATATTAATCTATCAGGATTAGTGTGATCAGAATCGGGGTCAGAATTATGTTGAGATTCATTAGGAGATTCATGGACTGAGTTGTGGAAATTATCTAAACTTTTATTAAGTTTTAATGTAATAATTTCATCTTCTAATTTTCGATCTTTTTGTCTTAATTCATTAATAGTTTGTTTGATTTGATTGATTTCAGATTGTAAATCTTGAAGTGTAATTTCTTTAGTTTTATTTTTAAATCTTTCTAAAGTCTTAGATAAGCTGATAATAGGTTTATCAATCTTAGGTTTATCATCAGAATGAATTAATAAAGATTTTAGTTTATCAATATATTTTTGTTTTAAATTGGGATCATCTAATTTACTAATTAATTCAATAAGAGCAGATTCTTCTTGGGTGTTTTTAGTAAGAACAGTTAGTTGTTTGACTGGTTTACAGCAGACATCAGTACATCCTAGGTTAATATGATTGTCAGAATCATCACTAGGTGAATGATAATCAGATGAAGTTCTTGGATGATCAGAAGAGAGTCGCTAACAGATTGATTTAATTGGAAGATTTCAAATAACTGATTTTTGGGATTATCATCAATTTGAAGTTGGTTAACTCTATCCTTTAATTTTTGCTTTTCTTTACATTTATTTGAATAATGTCCTTTTTGACCACAATTATAGCAGGTAATATCTTTATTATTTTTAGATTTGGGATGTGATGATATAATATTTCTTTTTGGGTTTAGTATAAAATTTATCATTGGATTTGGAAGGTGAATAATTTTTTCGATATTTATTAGAATATTTGGATTTATGTTTATGTTTAGAATATTTGTGTGATTTTCTACGGGAAGGTGCAACAGGAGGTAAACCATATTGTTCACAGAAATTTCCTAATTCATATTTAGCTTTATGTTTATCCTTAGTGGCTTTTTGACTAAGTTTAAGATCAATACACATTTTTAATCCTTCTTTTTGAATAGTGCTAATGATGTCTCCATAGGTTAAATTGTCATATTCAATAACACCAGTAGGTTGACTAAGAACATCTCTAATTTTGTGAGCAAATAGACTAGGTAATCCATTAATGAATTTTTCCTTCCAAAAGGATTTAGTACAATCTTCACGTAACATAACTCTAGAGGTAAATACGTCTTTATACCATCGAAAATCACTTAAAGTTGGGCAAGTAAGGTTACTAAGTTGATCATGTATGCGAGAATAAATATTAGTAGGTGTACCAATAAAATGTCGAACAATAGTATAAATTAATGTATTAATACCATCAGGGTGGCAACATCCAATAGTCTCATCAAAAATAGGGAGACCATTATCATCAGTTTGATTAGCATATATGATGGAGTCTCGTTGATCTTCAGTTAAGTATTTTTCCCACCAAGATTTGAGCATACCAGTAAAACCAGAAGTAATTAAGGAAACAATTTCAGATTGAGAATATTGGGGATAATTAGAGAGGTAACTATTTGAAACCATAGATAAATGATTTAATTTTTGAAGTATTTGATCTTCACTAAGACCATCAATGTTCCATTCGTAGAGTTTTTTAGCAGAAACAGAAAATTGGTTACTAATATTATTTTCTTCATATTGAAGGTCAGGTGGAGTAGGTCGAGAATACCAGTTTTTGGTAGTTTGAGGATTAACTTTGGGATAATGAATTTTATTAAGATTAGAAGATTGGAATTGTTGGGCTAATTGATTTATTTCATCATCAATAGTGTCAGTTTCAGATGTGGTAGAAAGATTGTCAATATTTGGTTGTTGATTTAAAACAGTAAGACCTTTATCTTTAGAAGGTGAGGCATTATCAGTGGTAGATAGTTTAGTGAATAATTTTTCAATAGCTTTGACAGTAGATTGATCAGTGGTTACCAAACTAGTTCTTTTGGAGCGATGACTAGGTAGATTAAGTAAAGGTTGATCTAAAGGTTGTGGTTTAGTAGATGTCACAGATTCTAAGTTTGTCTCTATTTTATCTAATTGTTTACCAATGGTGTTTAAATATTGATTAGTATAATTATTTTGTTCAATGACTTTTTTGATTTCAGCATCATCGCCAGGTAATTTGAAAGGGGAAGCAGGAATGTCAGAACCTTGTTGTTTGATAATTATTTTCTCAAGAGGAGGGTGACTAGAACTAACAGTTGTAGATTCAGAAGTTTTCCATTTGTATTTGGTGATGGTATTTAGGTTCTTGTAATATTTTTCAACATATTCTAAGAGGGGTAATTCAAAACTATATTCAATCATAAAATCATACCAATGTCTAGTGATTCTGGATTGGTGTTGTTTATCATAGGTATCATAATAAGCATGTCTGAGTTTTTTATTTTTAAAAGACTTAAATTCAATGAATAATTTATCAAGATCAGGTTTAAAATCCTTTTTAATGGTCATAAGTTGAGGATTGACTGGCGGTATAAATTCTTCAAAATCAGTTTGAGTTGGAGAATTATTTGAAGCAGTTTCTTCTTCAGGTAAATGTGTGTGTGTAGAGTAAACAGGTTTACTAATTTGAGAAGTAGCAGTATTATCAATACCTTTTAATTTAGAGGTTTGTCCTAAATGAATTTGACTATTTTTCCGAAACAGTGGAGTATTAAATATTTCATCTTCAGTTTCAATTTCAGAAGGTACACTAGAGGTGCTATGTCTGGATGATTGACTACGATTAAATTTAATATGAACTGTACCATCATGAATTTGTTGAATATCCTGAATATCTTGGATAGATGATTGTTGTTGATTATGTTTGTAATGTTCATTTACAGTGATCCATTGATCTGGTAAATCTACATTTTTCCATTCAATCATTTGGGGAACATTTATATGGGTATCAGTACTACTACTTTGGATTAGTAAAGTTTTATCTTTAGGGGACTTGTGCAATGCGTGAACATTTAAATTCGTTTTCATGCACTTATAATAAACACGATAAATTAAAGCAATATTATGGGTTTTATTCATCATATTGGTAAATGAACCATGTAATTGTATATTTAATGTTAATGCATGTAAAATATTTGGATCTCGTAAACTAAGAGTAAAATCAGGAAAACAATTAAAATGTACTGGACCTTTATGAAGACCAGTTTCCATCATACCCATTAAACTATCATTGTAATTAAGAAAACGAGCATCTCTTAAACATAATAAAACAGAAGTATTTTTACCTTGTTGAGTTAATGGTTTGACACCAACTTGAATTAAACCTATATGAATAAAATTGTAATCACTTTTTAAATATCTTTTTATGAGATTAGCATCAAATAATTGACAGGTTTCCCGGGGTTTTTCTAAAGCATATACTTGTTCAATTGTCTTAATATGCAAAGAGATTTTGAAAGTATTTTGTATAAAAGAAGTTTTATAAATTTCTTTAATTGGCAATTTTGGGATATTCCAGTCTACATCAATTTTATCATTTTGTATTTCAACATCTTCTTCATTAATTACTAATCCTTGATTAGGTATTGAGGGCAAAGTGGTTGACCTAGAACTGACTGAAGAGTTACTTCTAAATAATCGATTCATTGTTCTTTTTAATTAATCAGTTTTACAGATACCTTAATACATACCCTATTCTTATCCAGTTTATCACATGCCTTGTAACTTCACAGACCTGTGTATACATACAGACCCTATCTTTTGACCCCTAAGTCCGACACTGCTTAAACCTAAGGACTTACTCAGGACTGGGAAGAAGTGGGTGACTTAAACGCAGGTGGAATAAACGTAACAAGGTGGAAAACATAGATCGATCGTGTGGGTGATTAAGATGAACTGAAAACCAGATTAATCAAATAAACAAAAGAAAAGATTAATTAGAAGAAACAAAGCAGTGAGAAACAGGACACAACCCCACGCTAGTCCTGTGGCTGTTGCACGATTTTGGCCCCCGAAGGTCTATTTTCAAGCTTAAGTGTGAAAAAGTGCAATTTTGGACTTAGTTTTCAAAATGGGAGTCCCATGCTAGTTCCGTAAGTTTCCACAACTTACTTTGGTCCCTCCCAAGGTGTTTGAGGTGTTACTCGGGCCGTCTCATGGCAGTTACACGATTTAGCCCTCCGATGGCCTATTTTCAAGCTTAAGTGTGAAAAAGTGCATTTTTGGACTTAGTTTTCAGACCGGGAGTCCCGTGCTAGTTCCGTAAGTTTTCACAATTCAAATTGGTCCCTCCCGAGGTGTTTGAGGTGTTCCCCGGGCTGTCTCGTGGCTGTTGCACGATTTTTGGCCCAGAAGGTCTATTTTCAAGCTTAAGTGTGAAAAAGTGCAATTTCGGACTTAGTTTTCAAACCGGGAGTCCCGTGCTAGTTCCATAAGTTTCCACAACTCACATTTCTCCCTCTTGAGGTGTTTGAGGAGTTCCCTGGGCTGTCTCGTGGCTGTTGCACGATTTTGGCCTCCGATGGCCTATTTTCAAGCTTAAGTGTGAAAAAGTACATTTTTGGACTTAGTTTTCAAACCGGGAGTCCTGTGCTAGTTCCGTAAGTTTCCACAAGTCATATTGGTCCCTCCCGAGGTGTTTGAAGTGTTCCCCAGGCCGTCTCGTGGCTGTTGCACTATTTTGGCCTCCGATGGCCTATTTTCAAGCTCAAGTGTGAAAAAGTGCAATTTTGGACTTAGTTTTCAAACCGGGAGTCCCGTGCTAGTTCCGTAAGTTTTCATTACTCACATTGGTCCCTCCTGAGGTGTTTGAGGTGTTCCCTGGTCCATCCTGTGGCTGTTGCACGATTTTGACCCCCGAAGGTCTATTTTCAAGCTTAAGTGTGAAAAAGTGCAATTTTGGACTTAGTTTTCAAAATGGGAGTCCCGTGCTAGTTCCGTAAGTTTCCACAACTTACTTTGGTCCCTCCCGAGGTGTTTGAGGTGTTCCTCGGGCCGTCTCGTGGCTGTTACACGATTTAGCCCTCCGATGGCCTATTTTCAAGCTTAAGTGTGAAAAAGTGCATTTTTGGACTTAGTTTTCAAACCGGGAGTCCCGTGCTAGTTCTGTAAGTTTCCACAATTCAAATTGGTCCCTCCCGAGGTGTTTGAGGTGTTCCCCGGGCCGTCTCGTGGCTGTTGCACGGTTTTGGCCTCGGATGGCCTATTTTCAAGCTTAAGCGTTGGAAAAATTCATTTTTTTACTTAGTTTCATGCCTACGTGTTGAAATAGTGCAAATTTCAAAGTAGTTTTCAAATTGGGAGCCACACGCTTCTTTCGTAAGTTTGCACAACTTATGTTGCTCCGTCTCAAGGTGTTTGTGATGTTTCTCGAATCTTTACATGCATATTTCACTATTTTCCCGTGACTTTCGCCCCTAAATGTCAAAGTTTTTTTTTTATTCTACCCTAGTTGATTAAGAAATTTCTACTAAATTAACATAGAAACATAATATACTAACAAAGCCTACTAATCCAGTAAAATAAATTAGTAGAACGCACCGAGCTGTATACCCTGACTGGGATTGATTTTGATCCACATCGATGTTTTGTCTTCATTTGCATCATATTATTCACATTAGTTAGTGATTGTTCCTACACAATTGCAACACCAATAAAAACAAGAAAAGATAACATTACTAAGAAGAAACTTAATTTTTGACAATCAACATATATAAAACATTTTACCTTGAAGCTAGCAAGAGACTTTTGACTAAACATTTTCCAAAAATATAATCTAGCAATGACAACTAAATTTCTCAATAATAATTCTCAGGCTAGTTGTTCACAATGGATTGAAAGATAAAAACATGAATATTTTATCAATACATTAACTTCACAAATAATATACAAATATAGTTAAAATTAATTGAATTAGCTAAACTTATTTCATTTCTAAGTGTCAAGTGTTCATACACGTAAGTTTGAGAATAATTTTGAAACTAAGAGTTTTGTGCTTATTCCATGAGTTTCTACAAGTCATTTATATCCTTAATAAGGTGTTCAAACCAATTCCTGGGCATTTTCATAGCTATTAGACAAATTTTCCCTTCGAATGCATATTTTTAAGTCTAAGTGTTCAAAAAATACAAGTTTGAGCATAATTTTGAAACTAGGACTCTCATGCTTGTTCTGTGAGTTTCTATGAGTTACTTTTCTCCTTATTAAGGTGTTTGAACCAATTCTTATGGCTAATTCACAATTGTTCCCTCCGGATGCTAATTTTCAAGATTAAGTGTTAAAAAAGATGGCTATTTCACAATTATCCCCTTAAAACGCCTATTTTCAAGCTTAAGGTGTTATGTTTTACAATGCGTAAGGCCTTAAACCCTGCTGCCTCTATTTTAGAGTCAAGCTAAAAGCACCAAACAATACTTAAGACCTAAACCAACAACATCAAACCTGCTATATTAGCACCCAAAGACAACAACCAAACCAACTTATTTAATTATAGGTTGTTAACACATGTTATTCAAGTTAAATAAAATACATCTGTTTAATTAGATATTAAATTTACTTCTATTTCAACGAATTAAATTTAAACTACATTGGTAGAATTCACTAATATCATTTCGAGTAATTGAGGAGGAAGGCATTGGAACAGATTTCTCTAGCATACGAAGCATCAAGATCAAGATTTGATAATTGTAGAGTTGATTTTATAATCTTGACAATACATGCAAGTGTACTATCAATCTGCATTTGTATAGACACGTGTAATGTCATAAATAAAATTCAAGACAAAAGAACAAAAAAGATTGATAAATATTGTCAGAGACATAGATTGGTTACATCGATTTGACACAAGAAGTTTGCATGTAGCTTGTAATATTTTGAAGTCTAAGAAATATACCAACGAATCAGTGATAAAGTTTGTCCCTTCCACGAAACGCTAACACTTTCCATCTTCATTGCATACTCTTTCACACTATCAACTTGTTCATTTACTGACATCAAGTCCTGCTTGGCATGCTAGCACTTTTCTTTCACAAGTTTCTGACAAGCAGAAAACAGTTGCTGTGCATAGTGAAGCCTACAAAGCCCCAAGTAAATCTTAAGATTTGTTTGGAGTTCAAGTCAGCACATAGAGCACATGCACCTAGTACATAGTGAAGCCTTTTGTAACCATTTCCTATGATTTCAAAAAATCAAATTACTAACCCAAATAACCAACTCACTTAAGTCATTATTGTAATTGATGATAAAAATTAAATTAATTAATATCTAACCCCACAAATATATTCATTGATAGTACCAGCATCCTAGTATAACCATATTCTAGGCCTTTGTTTTATTCAGTAGTAAACTTTTCAGTACATAAATTTCAGTTTTATCAAAAAGACTCAGCAATGACTTCAGAAACTATTTGGCAATCCTGGGCCTCAATAATTGAATTAATTCATTTCACTAATCTGTTAGTCATATCCTAAAAGGAGAACCTTACATATTTTGATAAGTGATTAACATGAAAAAATAAACTTGAAATTTATTTGACCATAAAACAGGTGAAGCAGAGGAAAAACAAGCAGAAACCACCCAAACAAGAGCCTATATATTGCAAATACAGCAAATAAAGAGGGGCAATAATATAAAAGCTCACTTCA
Organism: Camellia japonica; assembly: GCA_030407325.1. NCBI lineage: Eukaryota > Viridiplantae > Streptophyta > Magnoliopsida > Ericales > Theaceae > Camellia > Camellia japonica. The sequence continues at coordinate 178,297,258 of JAPPVO010000029.1, forward strand.
CTCCTCAATGCAGCTATGGCAGTTTGACGTTCAACATGAGAAGTGTCTTAATTAACGGCAGTGATGACGATGGAAAGTCTTTAATCGTCGATTTTAATCATACCCATATGAGCAACTATGGGTGTAATGTTATAATCATACCCATATCAGCAACCATATTAGCAACTATCGGTATAATCATACCCATATCAGCAACCATATCAGCAACTATGGGTATAATCATACCCATATCAGCAACCATTTAATTGTCGATTTTAATCATACCCAGTAGGACTCACAAAAACCATTTAATCGTCGATTTTAACATTCAACAACTAAATCAAGGTGTATAATGTTATTAAAACCCTGTCGTTTTTTAATTGCTAAATATACAGCCAGCTTCATAAGCATATCCATATCCATATAAAGCCACTGTATATTTATTAAACTGTGAGAAGCAACAACATCAAATGGTTAAAAGCATGAGCATCTAGAGGAATATCATGGTATTATAAAAAACTAACTCTTAATAAAATAAAATAAAATAAAAAGTAAGCACTAACCATAATGCGTATGAGCATGTATTCCTAATGTTCCATTTCATGTTCTAACCAACATTGGTGAAGATTCAGTATACCTTATTTGACTAAATTGATGTCAGTCGAGGCTCAAAAATATCATCATCTCAATGACAAACATCATAAAACAACAAAAACACCTCTTGCAATTATTCTTTTTGCATTAATACAAATGGAGATAAGACATACAAAAGACACTTTTCAATATCATCAAACTTCTCAAATAGTCAAAACAAATTGTCATTTCATTCATTTGTCAACTAGGCTTGGGAGTAGAATAGTGACTTACTCAGAGCAAACAACATAACCTAGTACTCTTCAAACGCAAAAGGGGTAAAGTCAAAAAGTTTCAAAGTTACCTTTGTTGGACCAGGCATGATAGGCTTCCCAGCCAACAGCTCGGCAAGAATCTAATAAAGAATAACACTCAATGGTGTTCTACACAAAATTGGAAACCAATATGATGAATGTCAAATATCTTCCTCAAATCATGCTAAATGATCTTCATACACTATCACCACGACCATATATATATTACATTCATCCAAGAAAAGAACTTGCATGCAATTAAGCATACTATCATTTGGTGTCATGGGTGTCATAGACAAACCAGTTTTTTTTTTCACAATTCATTTATGTTTAGCAGGTTGAGTTTTCTGATCAAATTTCTGTTTAGCAGGTTGAAAGTTTAAAAATAAAATTTTCTGCAGCAAGTGCAGTAAGGGAAAAATAAAATATTTAAACTAACTATCAAGTATTCCACAAATGGCATAGAAACCCAAACAAAACTAATTAACACACTGAAAATACAATGGGACATTCCCAAATCTTAGAAACGCAAACACCACCATCAGCAAAAACAGAGAGTAAGGAGGAGAGGCAAAAGCAAACCTCTAATGACCTATTAGGAGAGGCTTGAACTTGACACCTTAACTCTTATGTTCAAACCTGAAATTGAGACATCAAAACCTCATCAATCCTATTAACTCATGTCTGACTCAATCAACATTAATATTAGTCGCTTTTGCACCAAAAACCAATAAGAAAAAAAATACCATTTCATTTTCATTCACTCGCCATTTTAATTAATATGCCTGATTTTCCAATGAGATAGATAGTTACATATGAGAACAGCTATTCTTCATATCAATCATTTGAAGAGGTCATTAAATTCTTGTTCTTTATTTTATTGAGAAAATAAAATTGATTTGGATCTTCCCCAATCACCCTATTGACAGGAATCAATTCAAAAAAAGGTATGTTTGGACTGTTGTAATGGTGTTCAAGGGGTGAAACTCTAGAGAGCAGGAACAAGCACGGTTAGAAGCATTGTTCCAACTGTTTACAGGTGTACAAGCGGTGAAATCGAAAGAGCAGTCCAATCACCACTCGAGCAAGGTGGGTAGATTTGGGGCTAGATCGACTTTAGGGTTGGGTGTGAAGGTATATGCGAATCGAAGAAGACATAGAGAGGAAGACAGAGAGAGAGACACACACACACACACACACGCACAGAGAGATAAAGAGAGAGATGACGAAATAGAGGACATACCTACCCGAGACAAAACAACTGTGGTGCTAACCTTTATGGTGTGCTTGTCTAACCCTTGCGTTGTGCTCGTCTAACCCTTGCGTTGATGCTCCAGTAACAGAGAGGAGGGCAGAGGCGTGAGGCGTGAGAGAGAAGAGACACAGAGGCGTGAGGCGTGAGGCGTGAGAGAAGAGAACTGATATATCTAAGGCGCCAATATATTCATTTCCCCCTAAAAACCTTTAGCAACTAAATCATTTATTTGGTAACAAAATTATTTCCTCACTAAAAGATAAAATTATTAGCCACGAAAATAGTTTTCTCACTAAATAATATTAAAATATTTAAAATTATTGGTGACGAAAATATATTCGTCATTAATAATTTTATTATTGGTGACTAATTTTTTCCTCACCAAAAGTCTGAAATTTTTGGCACCATCCGAAAAATTAGCGGGAAAATCTTTAGTAACAAAAAAAATATAAATAATGACGAAAAATAATTTCGTCACCTAATTTTTTTATTATGTATGTAGATTGGTGACGAAATTTTATTTTTGTCTCTAAAAATGGTACATTTAGAGACGAAAAATTATTTTCTTCACTAAAAGGTGTGTCTTTCGTGACAAAATTTATTTTCGTCATTAGTTTTCGTCTCCAAAGACACTTTTTGTTGTAGTGAAGATTTCGATCAGATATGAATGTGAGGGGTTTGTCACCATGCACCACCTGGGAGAGATGTTGAAGAAACCAAGTCCAGTTGGAGGTGTTCTCGGAGTCCACGACCGCATAAGCTAAGGGGAATAAACCTGCATATCTGGAGAGAGTTTGGGGTTGTTAGTGGTACGTGAAAATGTTAGGGTGCGTTAATGTAGCAAGTGTAGGTGAATGACAACAATGGGTAATATGTGTTTGGTAAATGTGGTTGGGTGTGAATGTTGAATTGATGTTGTAGTAGTTGAATGAACTGACCTTGGTTGCCGTCTTTCGCAGTCGCGGCAAGTAAGAACACTTTGTAGCGACCTTTGAGGAACGTGGCGTCTAGGAATAGCAAGGGACGACAATGGGTGAACCCGTCAATGCATGCTTTGAATGAGATGAAGTAGCGTGTGAACCGGTGGGTATCGTCATCGTATTCGATATTGATGTAGGTACCGGGGTTGTGTTCCATTGTTGTGTTACTGTACCAACGCAACTAGTCAAACGAAATAGAGTGTGCACCAAACAGTTCTCCTCTTGCTTTTTTGACCCCTAGCCATGCCACCCGGTAAGTGATGTCCAAACCGTAGTCTTGCTTCAAGTCTAAAATGACTTCCGTTGGACGGGTAAGTGGCCTTCCACGCACACGTTCTGCTATAATATTTGCGACAAGATCAGAACCGATAAGTGGGTTTGTGGATGTACGAACAGTGACGCTGCAATTGTGTTCACTGTTCCATTTACGTAAGTAGAAGAATCCGTTGGCTTCCAATTTCCTTGCGTGTACAGCCCAAGTGCATCCTTTTGAATCGTTCATAGCACAAACAACCATTACCCGGATGGAGTCGTTTTTAACAAACTTGATATTGAACCTACATTCGATGGCGTATTTCTGTAATACGTTACAAAATTCTGAAGCACCGCCTTCAAAGTGCTGTCCAATGTGGGTAAATCCGTTAGCCCATGGAGCGGAAAGGAAGATTTTCTCTTTGTGTGGGCAAAATGAATACAGTAGGTCGATTTCGTCTTCCATTTCGACCTCATTTAGTGGTCTTCTGACAGGTTTGGTAATGGTGTGGGTCTGCATCGGATCAGTGTGAAGATTACTGTTCCCCTCCACGTGGGGATTTTCGATTATCACGTCAACTAACTGCAAGCCGAATGAACGGGCAAGGGAAATCATATTCTGGATGTCAACATCGTTCTGTAATGCAAAGTTATTATACCCCAGGATCTTGTAGAACAACAGAATTGATCCCGACGTAAGCCCGTCGAACTTAGAACAAACATAATCGACAAATTCGGCGAAAGTGTGTGATGGTTGCAAACTGTATGCAACATTTGTGGACCGATAACAACATAACAGCATCATAAAGGCGTCCATCTGCACAATTAAACAAGTACGCACAGTTAAACAAATAAAAATGATCCATCAGTACAAAAAAAAATTTGCACGATATGAATACAATTGAAAAGCGATTTGTGAATGATTTGTGAATTGGTGTGTTTTAGTAGTCATCCCACTGGGCAGTGAATGGGATTTCCCGATCTCGTCCCACAACCGACATCGGAAATGATTTGTGAGTTGGTGTGTTCTGTGTGGGAATGATTGGGGAAAACTGTCTAAGGCGTATATGTGTGAAGCCAGTGGTGGTGATGTTAATTGTAGCAGTTTTCGTATGCCACACAAAACCAAAATGAATTCAAAAAGGTAAATCCTACTTGGAAAACTTCATACACGAATCTTCAACAATCTCACCCCACGAAAGTAGGGATTACATATACCCAAAATGAATAGAAAAACCCATAAAATACGTGAGAATATATTCGTCCCTGAAGCACCCATTAACATTCAAAAAAGGACTTGTCAGTAGGCAATCCCCCCTAAATAGGACTTGCCAGTGAAACAACCAATCAGCGGGACCAAACAAAACACAATCCAGCCATATAAGACTTTCTGATAAAATTTCAAAAAAAAAATAGAAAGACAATGGGTATGTTTGGTTTGAGTTTGGGAGATGAGTTTGGGAGATAAAAAGTACGAAAAGTTGTTTGATTTAGTTTTTTTGGAAAGATGTTTTGGAAAATTATTTTGAGAAAGAGTTTTGGAAAAAGTGATTGATTTGATGTGTATGAGAGAAAGATTTGTTTGGAAAACTTGTTTGGTTTACAAGTTTTGAAAAAAAAATTTGGAAAAATTTGTTTGGTTTAAGTTTTTCTGAAAACTCATTTGTAGAGAAATTTTTCCAAAAATTTTTGGAAAATTCAAACTAAACGAACCCAATATAATTTAAATAAATCAATAAATTGATTGTTTTTTTCTAATCGTCAAAATAAGCCTAGGGTAAAAAATAAAATTGTAGTAATAAATTAGTATTATTATTATTATTATTTTCCAAAAGGTATGGGTCAAAGAAGGTCAAAAGACAGCGTTTGTGGAAGAAAGCGCGCGACAGGTCGTTATTTCAGGAGAGAGAGACACGGCCGTTACGCGGCACTATCCATTTGGCGCCACGTACTCCACATCAAACCGACACGCCCCTTTCACTTTCTTCAACTGTAAGATAAACCCCAATAAAAACACTAATTTGCACCATTCTTCAACGCAACATCAAACTATCAAAACTCCGTAGCAGAGAAAGCTCTCAATCACCATGTCTTCTCAGAATCCCAAGAATTCACTCTACCCACAAGTCGATCAATCGAACCCAGAAGCTATTTCTTCTTCTTCTCCATCGTCCTCGACTATATACCCATCTATCGACATGAAAGACCTCGCAGAGAATCTCTTCCCAGATAACGATTCTCAAAACCCTAATTCCCAATCTCAACTCGAATCCTCCGAAGAAATCCTCATCAGGGTTCCGGGCACAATTGTCCATCTCATAGACAAAGAACAGAGCGTCGAGCTCGCTTGCGGTGAGCTCACAATCGTTCGTCTCTTGCAAGGCGGAAACGTCGTCGCCGTTCTCGCCCGCATCGACGATCAAATTCAATGGCCATTAGCGAAAGACGAAGCTGCTGTGAAGCTCGACGAGTCGCACTATTTCTTCACTCTTCGTGTTCCATCCGAGGCCAGGTTTGACAATGAGGAAGACAACGATGAAGCAAATATGGAGTCTGAGAATTTGTTGAATTATGGAGTGACAATCGCGTCGAAAGGGCAAGAGGGTTTGTTGGAGGCGTTTGATTCGATTTTGGAGCATTACAGTGCGTTTTCGGTGCAGAAGGTGTCGGAGGCGGTTGATGGATCGGTGGTTGCGAGGGAGACATCGCCGGAGGAAATGGAATCGGAGGAGGAGAAGAGGGAATTGATGGAGGGGAGTTCAGCGGCGTATTGGACGACATTGGCGCCGAATGTGGAGGATTATAGCGGAAATGTTGCGAGGATGATTGCGGTTGGTTCGGGGCAGCTGATTAAGGGGATTTTGTGGTGTGGAGATGTGACAGTGGATAGGTTGAAGTGGGGGAATGAGTTCTTGAAGACGAAGTTGGGACCTGCTTCAAAGACAAAAATTAGTCCCCAAGCCATGAGGAGGATGAAAAGGTTGGTCTTTCCTGTGCTTTCTTATTAGCTTCATTTCATTTCAGCATTTCTTTACCATTATACTTGTTTATCAGAGAGAATAATCTCCAATCCTTAGGTAGTGTTTGGTTCATTGGAATGAAGTGGAATGGAGTGATCATTCCATTAAAATATTCATTCCCATGTTTGGTTAGGCTAAAAAATAATGGCGAATCCATTACAAATGGAATCGTCTTTCATCATCTAAGGAATATCCATTCCATTCCATCTCGTTCCACTGAACTCGTTTTAATGAACCAAATAGAGCGCTACTGTTTTTAAAATTTCATCGAATTTGAATAGATGTATGACTGTTGAAAATTTGGTCAAGGATTTGGTTTGTTCTTGATTTGGTGAAAATATTGTGTACTAATTTGATGAAATGATTGGAGCTCCCTTTTAGCTCTTTATTCATCAAATTTGAATTTTATAAAAGAATTGGTGAAGGATTGGCGATGCTCTTAGTTCTTTTAATAAGGGTTTTGTTATCTCTCAGACCTTCGTTCTTGATTCAATGTCTGTTATGGCTGTTTTTAGAATCTACAAATTTTTCTACTTGTGGTTTTTAAAATATTTGTTCACTTAAGATTTTTGAGTGAATCATATGATTTGGTGCTCAATATGAATTAGGATTTTGTTTAGGTTACATTATAGATTCCTTTGCTTGCTCTGGTTTAATTTCATTTTAGTATACAGCAATGACTATGAATTCATGTCCTGATTTTATTCAGGGTTAAGCTGTTGACAAAGATGTCGGAGAAAGTGGCCACTGGAATCCTTTCTGGGGTTGTGAAAGTGTCTGGATTCTTCACAAGTTCGATCGTGAATTCCTCTGTGGGCAAGAAATTCTTTAGCCTCCTGCCTGGAGAAATTGTTCTTGCATCGTTGGATGGATTCAGTACGTCTCTCATCTCAATCTTGTGTTTATTTATGACATGTCATTTGAATTTTTGGGCAACTGCAATTGGTTTTGCACTTATACCCTGCATATATAGTTCTTTATTTTAGGAAATAGCCATGTTATTGTTTATCGGTTTGTTCTCAATGATTTGTGATGCAAGCCATGACAAAGTTGAGTTTTTGTAGAATTCTTATCTCGGATCCTCTGTCCAATAAACCTGAACTTACGAGTTTTTTTTATGCGATTGTGTGGTGCAAGCTTCATCTTAATCGAGCTGGCATTGAATTTATTAAAATTTGTCATTAAGATTTTTTACTATTTGAACCATTGAGTCAAGAGCAACCATTATAGAATATTTGCAACACTTATACACTATATGTATCACTATGTACTTATAACTGCAACTTAAAGCATTTGAAATTCATCTTCCTGGTTAAACATAGATTAGGTTTTGTCGTGACTCATACTCCTTTGATGTTTTAAGTGTTTCTTTACAGTTTTTCTCTTCTCTTTTTCAGTTGTCTAGTACCTTGGTTTCTTTTTGCTTTGTCTTTAACCCTTTGGTTGAGTGTTTGGATTAGCGACAATGTTGATGCCCAAAAAGCTCTGGTTGGGACAGAAACTTCCAGTCTGGTCCAAACCTTTTATATTCTTCATATATTCTTTGATATTATGATCATAATTTTGGATTTAATTTTTATTTTTTTTATTTTTTTTGACAATTGACTTCTGAAATTCTTATTGTTGCTCTAGGTTGGTATCTCTGAAATGTGTCATATGAATATTTCCATGTTTCATCTGGTTTAATTTCCTAGTTGTAGGAACTGCAGTATGTTTCTTCAATGCTTCTTGCTCATGAGATTATTTCTGTTTGTTGCAAGCAGATAAGGTTTGTGATGCTGTTGAAGTTGCTGGAAGAAATGTAATGTCAACCACATCAGTTGTGACTACTGGACTTGTTTCTCAGAGGTATGTCATAACATTCCTCTAAAATGATGTGCCAACCATGCAATCGTTGTCATTATCAACCTAGTCATCTTTGCATTTCTACCAATTTTTCATTTTATGGAAGATATGAGAACACCAATTTGTATTTCATTTATTCTTCTGATGCATTATTAGCAAGTTGGCACTGAGTTTATGGTGTTGCTGTTTGCCTTCAGTGGAATCGTCATATTTATATGAGATAGAACATTATTGTTGAACCTTGTCTTTTCCCAATGGCTATAATGGCCTAATGGAAAGTTGGAAACCCAATCTTTTTCTTAGACTAGTCACCCATCCTTATCCAAAAATCAATAATACGGGGAGCCGTTTCGAGATTTACTTGTCAAAAATAAATAAAAAGTAAAAACAGGTAGCCATGCCATTACTTGAGTAGTTTCTCTTTTCTTGTGTGGATGTCTTGTTTGAACACGGCTTTGGCCCCCTCTTTTTTTTTTGTTTTGTCCCTTCTCTAAATTGGGGCAAGTTGGTCGGATGAAGTAGACAAATTCCATTTTCTCCATGTTAAACCCTTGATATCAGTCTGAAGAATGAAAAAATTTGTCTTATTGCAGGTACGGAGAGCAGGCAGCCAAGGTGACAAATGAAGGTTTTGATGCTGCAGGGCATGCTATAGGGACTGCTTGGGCTGTGTTCAAGATCAGAAAAGCTCTCAACCCAAAGAGTGTCATCAAACCTACAACCCTTGCAAAGGCTGCTGCTGAAACAAATTCTGCGGCATTGAAGGCCAAATCTAATAAGCAAACATAGATAGATTTTGCAGTTGGCTTTGTTTGCCTTTGGCAGCTGTCATAGTTGTAAGAGGCTATTAGATTTTTGTCTTTTGGTAGTTCTTCCCCTCAATTTTCTTTGTAACAGACGGTGCATAAAAATGTCTTTCTTTGTGCTCTTCTTTGAGGTCCTGACTCCTAAAGTTTTTATAGGCTTCTTTGAATTTATACTAATTTCCTACTGTATTTTCTTTGATATTAATTGGTCTTTCCATCAATAACTAGTCTTAAATGGCTTGCAAGTCTTGAGATCCAGCACAACACCAGATACTGAGCCAACAGCTGCTGCTATGGAGACAGAGTGCAAGCCACCTGTTTGTCCATCACTTGAATCTTCCTCTGAGAAATGTACATTTCAATGGGGAAGCAGACCGTTAACGAATTAAAACCAAAGGCTCCAAGTATTCCGATGACATCATTGAAGAAAGGCATGAGCATAGCTATAATGGTAATCAGTCACCACCACCATGGTTCACCATACTAGTCAGAAGAAGTTAAGCTGGTAAACTCCATAGAATGGACTAGGCAAATCGCTCTTGTCATTTTTATGCAAAGTTTCCAGAATCAGAATCCGATTTTACCTTAAGACTTGCTTGTACTGTTTTTCCTAAATTATAATTCTATAGTCTTTATCAATGCATTCACCATCGCTGTAACAGGAACTCCATGAAACTGTTAACTTGGATCTAAATACTTGTAATTATAGATCGGTTCAGTTTGACCTTCAGTGCAAGACATAATGCTGCAATATCATGTTTGAATTTTTATTGTAAAAGAATTCAATTCTTGACCCTTATTTTTTCGCTGAAGAACCTCTCTTTTTTCTTTCTTTTTTTTTTGTTTCCTTTTTTGTACCATTAGGTTGTTGAAAACAGGAGAGTAAATAAAAAATTGTTGTGATGACCAAGGAGCATGGCTGGCAGCAGCAGAAATTGATGCAACCATTGCTCAGATTATGGAAGCGGAGAAAGAAACTGTCCTGGGTTTCGAAGAAGGCTGCTTTTAAAGAGGCCTAGTTTGCTACATTTAAAATTGCAAACAAATCGAGCTGTTCATGAACAGTGGCTTGTTTACTAAATGAATGAGCTTGAGCTTGATTTTTATGCTCGTTTATTAATCGAGCTGAGCTCGAGTAGCTTTAAATTCAGTTCGATAAAGCTCGTGAACATAAAAATAAATAAATAAATATTTATTTTTAATAATATATTAAATAAATTTTTAATAATCTATTTTATTTTTTATTTATATTTGGTGTTTGTGTAAATTAACATATTTGATTGATGAAATTTATTATTAATATAAGGATTATTATATATTTTACTCATAATTTTATACCTTTTTAATCTTAATAAGTAAATTAATTTAAAATTAATTTTTTTCAAGCTCGAGTTCGAACTCGGCTTGTTTATGTAATCGAGCGAGCTCGAGCTGAGCTCGAGTTCAACAAATATTTGACGAGCTGAGTTTGAGCTCGACTAATTCTTAATAAACAAACTTAAACATTCAAAAAACTCAACTCGGCTCGTTCGCAGTCCTAGCCACACTTCATGCTATTCCATTTCATAATTTTAATTTCTTGGACAATTCTACAGGGAAAATGCTATAGACCTCAAATAATCTACCAAATTTTCTACCAAAACTTTCTGTGGTGGCTATTGTTGGCTACATATTTTGTAAAAGCCAGTTACAGTTCGACACGTGGCGAAGTAAGGGCAATACAGGAAGCATGTTTAATCTTCGATCATGACCGTACACGTGGCGGTTAATATTGGTTCTTGCGTGGTCTGAGTAACATTGGATCAGCGAAAAGATACAAGGTGACGTGGCTTCAACGGTTACTCACATTCAAATTCAAATATAGGAGGGAAGCCCAACTGCAAGTAATGGCGTAGTGGAACTACTTCTAAGGTAGCATGATCAAGCAATCATGGAGGAGCAGTTCGACGGTTTGAAGTGCAGTTCGATGGTCATCCTTGAAGAGTATAAATAGCAGGGAAGCCTCCAGAAAAAAACCCCCAGACTCAGATCTAACAAACCAGACATTTACTTCATATTTTCTTTTCCAGTTTTACATTTCCAGTCTTTACATTTCCTGCACTTTAAATACCTGTTCTTTACATTCCTGCACTGCACTTCGTTCATAGGAGTAGTTTCAAGTAGATTGTTGCTGTAAACCTCTACGAGGCTGAGTTTGGATCATTGTAAGTTTTCATCTTAATGAAATACTTCAATTGTTCGTCATTTAACTGTTATTTTGCTTAATTTCTCCTAAGTCAAGCCACCAGTAAAAGTCCTCTTCATTGAGGTTGAAAGAACTAAAACACAATCGTCTGATAATTGGTTGGCAATTATAATTTCTGTAAGGACTGATTGATCCTTGCTGGCACGCTCGCATTTACAAAAATACCCTTCGAAAGTCAAAAAGCCAACATATATTTTTGGCACGCACGGTGGGACTCGTTAAAATGGCTAGACGAAGAAGACAAGGAGAAAATGAACGCTTAGAAGAAGGCGTAGAAAGAGAGGTAGAAATACCTAATCCAGAGGATAATTTGGTAACACATCCTGTGGAAACTCCCATGTTATCAGAACCTATGGTCGAACAGACCAGTACTTCGGGACAAGAACCATATGTTCATAATATTGGACGAAACCAAGGAATTGGACCATCCACTGTTCCATCTACTCAGCCAACAAATCCATGGGATGGCCTAGTAGATGCTATGGGACAACAATTAATGAACACAATGGAAAGGTAGGCAACATCCTTTTTGGATCAAATGAATAACCACCAACCAACAAACACAAGACACACAGAAGAAGTTTTAAATGTCCCTCAGCAAAGATTGGCTAGAGACAAACAGCCTATGCAAGTTAACGGACATTCTAATGGTCAAACTAGTAATCAGAATTATGAAAGACCATCACCTCAGTCTTGGTATGAACCCATTTCGAGGCCTATAGCAGGCCAAAATGCCTCAGTACTCAACAATGAAGCCACACAAGTTGGTGGATCTGGTCAAGTACGAGAAACTGGCGTAAGAATGGTTACAAATCCCATGTTCGAAGCCATACCTGGCACTAGGGGGTATAATAATCCCTTATTCGAATTTATACCCGGGGGGTTGGAAGGTTGGCCTGCAAAAGAAAGGGACACAACACCTGTTCCAGCACCTTTCGCAGGTCCTTTCGCAGGACAGGCTCAAAGAGGTTACCCACACCCCCAACAGCAACCTGCATCACAGGGACAACCAGTCCCAAATGTACCACCCTATGGACCAAGAGGACCGCAAGCACAAGTTTGTCCACCAAATCCTGTGTTTGTCCCTCCAGTAGTGGTTCAGCAGGCACAAAATATGGTCCCTAGGGACCAAATTGCTGATATTGTTAGGGAGATGTGTGGACCGATGGCTCGGGGGGTCCAGACTCCTGTATACAGAAAACCATACCCAGAATGGGTAGATAGGGTACATGAATACCCAAGGGGGTTCAGGATACCAGATTTTGCCCTTTTCTATGGGACTGGAAATCAATCAACAGTAGAGCATATTGCTAGGTTTGCTGCTCAATACAGTGAATTTACTAGTCATGACTATATGAAACTGAGATTATTCCCAAATTCTCTAACTGGGGGAGCATTTGTATGGTACATCAACCTTACACCTGGCTCCATTCAAAATTGGCAACAAATGAAAGAGGCATTTCATGCCCAATTCTTCCAATCGGAGCCAGAGGTATCCATGGCAGACTTGGCAAGATTGAGTCAAAGGCCTGAAGAAAAGGCTACTCAGTTTATTGCCAGATTTAAAAGGGCTCGAAATAAATGTAGAGTCATCCTGCCAGAGCCAGAATTCGTAAGATTGGCTCAAAATGGCCTAGAGTTCAGGCTTCGAAAGAAGTTTGACTCAACTGAATTCAGAGATTTGGTGAAACTAACCTATAAGGTGTCTAGGTACGAAGCATTACTAAAGGAGGAACAAGATCGAAATAATGCATCGTACAAGACATATTATAGAGATCCTAATTATGAGATCGATGCAGCAGAGATTGTGGGCAAAGAACCTGTGATCTGTGAGGCATTAATTCATAAGGATACAACAATTGACCAGCAGTTTAAAAAGAAAGACTTTCACAGAAAGTATTCTTTCGATTTAACAAAGACAGATGACATTTTTGATTATTTGCTTGCGGTCAACTTCCTTAAGTTACCTAAAGAAGTAAAATTGCCATCTCCAGATGAACTTAAGGGAAAAGTATATTGTAAATGGCATAACTCTTGGTCTCACTCAACTAAAAACTGCATTGTTTTTCGAGACATGATCCAAAAACAAATTCGGAAAGGAAGTTTGAAGTTCCTAGCCAAAACAGAAAAGGCCATGGGGATCGGCAGTAATCCATTTCCAGAAGTTGGAGAGGCGGCAGCCAATGTCATTACATCAGACTTCCAGAACTTGTCATTGACAAAATTGGAAGAAGTCAATGTGCAGATGCATGTTGCTAACCAGACAACCATCAAGAAGGACACTAGAAACCCACCAGCTATTGGACAAGGTTTCTCACACCGGAGGGAACACTCTGATGAAGAATCACTGGATGATGATTCCTTAGAGGCAGCAGTAATGCAAAGGATGTGTCCCAGGTGCAGACTGAGTTATAAGTGGTTGAAAGGGCTTCCAGTTGATGGGAAACAATATTACAGGGATGTACAGAGACGTCCTAAATCAACCAATGCTTACAACAAAAGGCCGTATCCGGTTAGTGATAGGCAGCGACCATTAGTGGTTGGGCCTGCAATGGACATAATGCATGCTAAAGGCAAGAGGCCCTTATATGAATCCAGGCCACCTAACTATTACAGAATGGAGAGCAGTTATTCTAAAAGAAGACTGGAGAAAGGCTCAGTTCATGGGATCAAAGCCAGAGATTGGCCCCCTAGACCAACCTCACGCAGGACAGAAAGTGACTACCTTCATCGAAGGTCTGAATCAGGCTCGAAACATGAGGTCAGAGCCAAGCACTTGCCTTCACAGCCAGCTTCGAAGATGGCTTCGAAGGTAGAAAAAAGTAGTTCAACATCTGAGTCAGTAAGTTCGTGGGTACCTGGAGTTCCAGACTGGTTTGTAATGCAAAACAAACCTAGGGGAGTGCCTGCCCAGAGAGATGTTGAAAACCAAGGCAGGATGGTCAAGCCTCCTTTGGTAGCTCCGAACAATTGGGTATTGCTTAAACACCCAAAGACAAAGGAACCAGATATGGTCCCAGTCATTTCGAGATCACAAAGGAGAAAGATTCAGCGCAAGTACATTCAGTACCAGAACGATATGAAAGAAAATGGAGAGAGCTCTTCATTGGTCCAGACAGAAGGAAAGAAAACTCCAAAGTCAGACCATACTCCAAAGCCAACTCTACAAAGCAAAGTGGGTTGCAGCAGAGAACAGTTGGCCAAGGTTCATTCTGAACTAAAAGCCAGAGAGAAGTCTAGCTTAGCAGGATTGGAGAAAGCTCTTATGGAGAGTGATAACGAGACAAAAGAAGAAATTGGCATAAGCTAAAAAAAAGAAATGGTGGAGGAAGAAATGTTCGAAGCCTTCATGGCTGAGCAAACATTTTTGGTTAAAAAACCAGTTGAGAAAGATCCTTCGAAGGAATCAGTTAACAACGAAGTGCCAGAGTGCAGCATAGAGGATGCTGCTGAAGTAACTGAACAAGGTGGCCAAGGGAGGAAGCAGGTACAGCCAGCCATCCAATTTGGCTCATTTCCTCCAATATCAGTCAATATGGTACACATACTGCCACATGAGTTCCAGGCTGGAGATGAGGACCAAGATGACCAAGACATGGATCCTATTCCTATCTCTAGTGAAGATTCACAAGTAAGTATGGTAGAAGATGATTCTGGAATGGCTACCCCAATGGAAACTGAATATGAGAGTGAAGAAGAGGTGAGCATTAACCTCTCGTATCCTTTTGAGTATCTCTCGAATTCTATGACACAACATGTCAAGCCTTTGTACATCAAGGCTTTCTTCGATGGGATACAATTGAACCGAGTCCTGATAGACAATTGGGCAGCAGTGAACTTACTACCGAAATCTTCTTTGAAGAAACTAGGGAAAAAGGATCCCAGGTTGATCCCAACCAGCACAACCATCGCTGGCTTTGCTGGAGACAAATAGATGGCTCAGGGGATTCTACCCATTAACTTGAGTGTGGGAACCAGGGACTGCATGACAGCATTCTTCATAATCGACAGTAATGCTAAATACAATGCTTTACTTGGGAGAGATTAGATCCACACTAACAAATGTGTGCCTTCCTCTTTGCATCAGAAAATTATGATGGCCTTAGGCAATGGAGAGACAGAGGAAATTGATGCAGATCCTCAACCCTTCATAGCCTGTGCAGACTTTGCAGAGGCCAAGTTGAATATTGAGGGAGTGACACCATTCAGTATACTGAGGAAAGCTGATGGCTCAGCCGAAGTGACGACTGATGAGGAAGTGACACACCTGAAGCACTTAGTCCAACAAAGTGCTGATGAAGAGATTGTCATTAAGGATGACAATGATGCCTGGTTGTAAGCAAAGAGATGAAGAACAAGAAGCCAAGTCTTTGGCTCTAATTAAGTTTTCAACATTGGATGTAAAATCAATAGTCCAGCAAGTACAGGAACAAGAGAGAAAAGCCATGATAATTGGATGTAAACAGGAGCAGCAACAGGTCAGAATTTTGACCCTTGGTAAATACTGTGCATTGGACATTGAAACAAAAGTCCGGGAGATACAGGAAGATGATGCCTTATGGACAGATTTTGTCTATGAGGAGGAGGGCAAAGATGTTAAACTAAAGAACCTGGGAGTAAAACAAAGCGAGAAGGTTGCTTCGAAGATAGAAGAAACCAAGGAAGAAGCTTCAATAAGTTCTCAGACACAAGACCCCTTAGAAGAAGTAAATTTAGGGGAAGGTTCTATGCAACAGCCCACCTATATAAGTGCTTGTTTGAATGATCTGGACAGGGACCAGTTATTGGTTGTTCTAAAGAAATATAAAGATTGTTTTGCATGGTCTTATAATGAACTACCAGGATTGGATAGGTCATTAGTGGAACATAGGCTCCCTATGAAGCCTAATTTCAAGCCATACAAGCAGAAACCAAGAAGAATGAGTTCAGAAGTAATTCAGAAAGTCAAGGAAGAGATTCTTAGACTACTCAAGGCAGGCTTTATTAGGACAGCCAGGTATGTTGAATGGCTATCTAATATTGTGTCTGTAGTCAAGAAGAATGGTAAAATGAGGGTATGCATTGATTTTAGAAACTTAAATCTAGCAACTCCAAAAGATGAGTACCCTATGCTTATAGTGGATCTGTTGGTAGACAGTTCAGCAGGGCATCAAGTCTTATCAATGATGGATGGACACTCTGGTTATAACCAAATCTGCATTGCATAGGAGGATGTCCACAAGATAGCATTCAGATGTCCTGGAAATATTGGCACTTTCGAATGGGTTAAAATGCCATTTGGCCTGAAGAATGCTGGGGCTACATATCAGAGGGCTATGAACACTATCTTTCATGACCTCATTGGAGGGTATTTAGAGTGTTATATTGATGACATTGTAGTGAAATCCCAGTCCATGGAGGAGCATCTGTTTCACTTAGAAGCAGCCTTTGAAAGAATGAGAAAGTTCAAATTGAAGCTCAATCCTCTTAAGTGTGCTTTTGGCGTATCATCTGGAAACTTCTTGGGCTATGCAGTACACAAGAAAGGAATACAGATTGACCAGAATAAAACCAAAGCCATCATTGAAGTCAGACCTTCATCAAGTAAGAAAGAATTACAAAGGTTCCTTGGACAGGTTAATTTTCTTTGAAGGTTCATTTCTAACACTGCAGGGAAAACTAAAGTATTTTCTTCCTTGTTAAGGCTGAAAGATGAAGAGGAATTTGTGTGGTGTAACGACCCAAACCCGCCCCTATGGGTTTAGCACCGTAATCGGCCAGTAATCTGTGATTACCGAAGGCCTGCTTAACAGCAGAACAGTAAAACAGAGTACAGGGGCATGGCGGAAGCCAATACAGTAAATGAACAATGTCCAATGAGCTGTGACAGTCTGTATGCAAAAAGAATTTCCATACATATATAGAGTCGGTGACCAAACAGTATGCACATCATAACAGGACAGTCTATACAGTCTATACAGTAAACAAAACAGTTACAGAGACAGACGGGAACATTAAAACACCCCTAAGCCAAAGCTTGAACGGGCTTGCAACCTCACGGTGAGGCACAGTGGTTGACTGACAAAACAAAAGCTTGCCTGACGCTCCTAGCAGTGGTCCGGTGCCTGAACACCTACATATATATATGAGCAGTGAGCTAAAGCCCAATGAATAACATAATGCGTAAAAAGGTTAGCAAAGAATGTCCCTTCAGTATTTTAACTAGTCGTTTGCCTTGGTAAATCGGTTATACGATCGGTGGCTTATATTTCATGTCATATCAGTCATTTAGAAATCATAGTAATCGTACGTGGCACATCCGTAAGCAGAACAGTACAGTAGTAGTAGTGTCAGTACAGTGACAGTATAGTAGCAGTAACGGTACAATGCAGTAACAGTACGGTAGCAGTACAGTAGCAATGACAGTAACAGTACAGTAACAGTAACAGTAACATTTCAGAAAACAGTACAGTTCTTATGGACTCAAGAGGTGTCTCTCACAGATTCTAGAGGTGGCTCACACTGTAGCACTTAGTTCCGTACAGCACTTTGTTCCATGTTTCACAGATTGGCTTTAAGCCCAGATTTTACATATGTATGGACTTAATAAGTGTCTCGCACAGATTCTAGAGGTGGCTCACACTGTAGCACTTAGTTCCATACAGCACTTTGTTCCATATCAGAAATACAGAATGGCCTCTGGCCTAACAGATCAAACAGTGAATGATGGCCATCATAACAGTAAATAGAAGTTCCAAGATAAGAACTGACAGAGATATCTATAACAGTAGCAGTACAGTACAGTAACAGTAAGTTGCTATGGATGCCACGAATACAGTCTATAATTAAGACATTCAGTTCATTCAGTAGACATTATTTCCTTCAGAAACAGTTCAGTTGGTCGTTCATAAAATAATCATAATTGAACACATCTTTACAACATTGCTACTCACAGAGTTCTGGGCTACAGATGAGCTAGAGCGTCTCCAGATGCCAACCCTACACAATTACAGATTGAACACACACTAAGCTACACAGTTGGGAAAATCAATAACTTAATCCCTAATTTGTCTCGGTGTAGTTCTACATCAATATCCTCCTTAAGATGCATGAAACATGCCCTAGGAATGCCTAGGATGGAAAGAGGATGCAAGGATGCATTAAGAAAACATTTTCAGAAAACAGGGGTCCCGCTCGAGCGTGACTAACTCCGCTCGAGTGGACATGAAATAAAAGGTTCCCGCTCGAGCGCAAACTTCCCCGCTCGAGCGAACCAAAAAGTACTGGAGGGGTGAAATTTACGCTCGACGCCCGCTCGACTCCCGCTCGAGCGTGTCACCCAATCCTCTGCTTGAGCGTACATTCCTCCGCTCGAGCGGACTGTAAAACAGTGCAAGATGCTGGGAGCTCGATTTCCCCGCTCGAGCGGACGACCAAAATCTGGAAAATCCAGATTCGAACTCCAAGTTCAAAACTCAAGTTTCAAATACCAAATTCGATCCTCTTGGGCCAAATTTCTGGAAAACATTTCAAAACTCATAATATAACATGTTTCAAAGGTCAATTTGAGAAATCGAAGCCCAAAGGTAGTTCAATTTTAAATCAATTCAAAGCTTCAATACATGCTCTAATGAGCCAATTCTTTTCAAAACAAGGTGAAATCGTGGACTTAAACATAATTATGAGCATGCATGTAACAATTAGCCATGAAAACAACTTTAAATTCATCAATATCAACATGCATGCATGGAATGAGCTTCAATTCAACATGCTAGAACTAAATCATGCCTTAGCTCTACAATTTGACATGAATCATGCAAGAATCAACTTAAAGACAACAATGAGAGGTTGAATTCCTTACCTAGGTCCTCAAATACAAGTCTAGAGGCTCAATTAGGCAAATCTCCTACAAATTCTTCAAGTCTTTCAAGCCAAAACAAGATGAAGCAAGATGAACTCACTCTCTCACTTCCTCTCTCTCTATGGTCGGCTATAACAAAGAAATGAGGCTGAGCAAATGTTTGGATTAAGTGCAATGTGAAGGCCAAGGTGTTGAGATAGTGGGCCACTAGAGTGGCAATTTGGTAAATAAGGCCAACAATGCAATTCAACTTATTTTAATCCCATTTAATCACACCTAATCAGTTTTCAGATAATTACACCATAAAATCACATAAATTCCAATGATCCTAAAACGTCGATCAATTTCTGGTTCGGCCGCCGATAAGGCTTTCAATTAACAGTTAAACACAAAAACATGAACAGATAATCGAACAGTCAGGCAGATAGATTGTGCATTTAAACAGATACAATCAATCAATCAGTTCCAGATTTCAGTCAGTCAGTTCAGTACTTTAATCAGTTCAATTATCAGTCATAATCAGTCTCAGTTTAGCAGTAATCGGTGTTTATCGGTAAACAGTAACGAGGGTTGTTACATGTGGACAGCAGAGCATCAAATTGCTTTCGAAGGTATCAAAGCCTACTTGGCCAACCCTCTAGTGCTGATGCCACCAAAGGGTGATAAGCCCTTGAAGTTGTATATAGCTGCAGCAGAAGATTCATTGGGAGCTTTCTTGGCTCAAGATAATGAAGAAGGCAAGGAGCAAGCTGTTTATTACCTTAGTAGGTTTTTAAATTCTTGTGAATGTAAATATTCAGCTGTTGAAAAGCTGTGTCTTGCTTTGTATTTTGCTGCAATGAAATTAAGATACTATCTTTTACCTACAACTGTCTTGGTAATTGCAACCACAGATTTGGTTAAGTACATGTTATCTAGACCTATGTTGAGGGGGAGAATTGACAAGTGAATACTAGCCTTATCAGAATTTCATCTAGAATATGTCCTCAAAGGGCAGTAAAAGGGCAAGTTTTGGCCAATTTTCTGGCAGACCACCCATCTCAAATAGAGAGCCAAGAGATAATGGAACTTGGTATGGCTAGTATTGAGCCATGGCAGATGTGGTTCGATGGGTCGAAAGCCAATGGCTTAATTGGAATTGGTATTGTGATTAAATCACCACAAGGGATAGAAACCACACATGGTTTCAGAGTGGATGAAGCTACTTGTTCCAATAACCAGGCTGAATATGAAGCCTTAATAGTGGGATTAGAAATTCTTATTGGATTACAAGTTCATGCAGTTGACATTTTCGGAGATTCCTAATTGGTGGTTAACCAAGTGAAAGGGATTTTCAAGTTTCAAAGCATGAGCATTTTACCATACTATGTTGTTGCATTACATCTGCTTTCTCAATTTCAAATAGCAAATGTAACTCATGTTCCAAGATTCTTGAATAATAGAGCTAATGATGTGGCTCAGAAAGCTTCGAACTTCAAGAGAAGTGATAATGCCCAAAGGGACATAAGCCAGACAACATATCAGAAATTGATACCACCTTTGAATAAAAGGAATGTGGTCTTGGAAGTCAATTATAATGACTTACAAGAACAAGATTGGAGGCATCCAATAATGCAGTACTTGGCTGGTCCATCTTCGAAAGCCAGCAGGAAAATTAAATTGCAGTCTATGCAATATATGATATATGGTAATGCTCTCTACAAAAGGGGTGGAGATGGCTTATTGCTGGAATGTTTAGGCCCACAAGAAGCATTAACAGCTATGGCTGAGGTTCATGAAGGCATCTGTGGTGCTCATCAGCCTGGTGTGAAGATGAGATGGTTGCTTCGAAGGCATTCCTACTATTGGCCAACTATCCTTAAAGACTGCATAGAGTATGCAAAGGGTTGCCAGGCATGCCAAAAGCATGGCACAATAAGGCATGTGCCCATAACTGACCTACATGCAGTAGTGAAGCCCTGGCCATTCAGATGGTGGGCTATGGATATGATGGGGAAAATACACCCACCTTCTTCGAAGCATCATTGTTTCATTCTAGTGGCCACTGATTACTTTACTAAGTAGGTCGAAGCCAAGCCATACAAGACTGTAGACCAGACAGAGGTCATTGGGTTCATTAAAGATTTGATCCATAGATTTGGCATCCCACAAACTATAACTGTGGATAATGGGACTGTGTTCGATGGGAAGATGGTGAAGTCCTTCGTGGTAGAATTTGGAATTAGTCTCGTTAATTCCACCCCATATTATGCACAAGCCAATGGTCAAGCTGAATCATCCAATAAATCCTTGAAAAAAGGAATACAAAAGGTTATGGAGGACAATCCCAGGGATTGGCATAACTTATTATTGGATGTGTTGTGGGCTTACAGAACTTCCCCAAGGTCAAGCACAGGAGTTACTCCTTATGCCTTAGTGTATGGGCATGATACAGTGTTACTTGTGGAAATTAATGTTAAATCTTTGAGGGTAGAGTATGTGCTTGGAATTAGAAGGCATAGATGAAGCCAGAATTTTGGCATTAAACAGCATTCTCTTGCAAAAGAAGAAAGCAACCAAGAATTATAATAAGAAAGTCAAACACATTGGCTTTGATGAAGGTGATTTGGTATGGAAAACAATACTCCCAATAGGAATTAAAAGCCATAAGTTTGGCAAATGGTCACCTAACTGGGAAGGACCATATCAAATTCATAGAGTTCTGCCTTTTGGAGCATACCATTTGAGAAATTTGAATGGGTATATACATCCTAAAAAAATTAATAGCAGATATTTAAAGCCTTATTTTCCAACTATTTGGGAAACACAAGGAGTAGAATAAATGTCAAGCAAAAGAACACAAGATTACTCAGATGATAGACAAAAATTTGTTCTTTCATCAAGAATTAAGTACATTTTGCCACAAATTGGCCCAAAAATTATTACAGTGTTTTAGTTGTTCTTTTACAATGGATTTCCTATTGCTAAGTGATGAAACTAGTTGAATAGCTGTAGCCATCTCTTCCTTTCGGTCAGCCAGTCATTGGTTGGTGATTTGCAATTTGGTGTCAGTTCAGACTAAGGCTTGATTCACTGCAGACAGCTCCTCTTCAAGCTGAGCTTTCCTTTCCAGCAGCTGGACTCGAAAGTGGGAGGCAGAGGAGTGTTGTTCTTTCAGATTTGACACTTCGGTGTGCACTTGGGAAACAAAACTCTGATCTCTAGCCAGTTTCTCATCCGCAGCCTTAGTAGCATGACAAATGCTGAGGTAGAAGTCGATAGTAACTGCTACCTGAGATAGATGACTTGAGACATCCATGCCTGACTGCTCAGTAATTTTGCAGCACTGGAGAAACCCATTTCTGATTATAGGCCTTTGTAGAGCCTCGAAGGAGATCCTCGAAAAAGAAATCAACAATTCTAGGCATGTGTCCATGTCTATCGAAGGTGCAGAAGGCTTGCTGCTGGAGGAATAAGAACTCTCGAAAATTTCCAGCAAGGAGTCAGCCAAAACTAATGGCTCAGCTTCAACATTCAATGTTGGAGAGGTAGAGGGTACGTCGAAGAGACTAGCTAGTCTGGCTTCGAAGATGTCTACCTCATTCGTAGACATGAGGAGTACAGAGAGAGTTGTGGTGGAAGGCATAAAGGACTACATAGGGATAGGAGAAGTGGATGGAGCATCTTTGGCAGTCTCTATGGTCTTAGCCACCAATGAATCAAGTGAAGAGGGGCTGGAAGTAGGTAAAGGTAATGAACTATGAGTTGGAGAACTACCAGCACCCTCTATAGGAGAATCAATTGCCATTAGAGATGGAGTAACAATTGGAATTTCTGTGAAAGAAGGAGGAGGAGCAGGGCTCGAAGGAGAAGTGGACTGAGGTAGGTCAAAGGTCAAGAAAGGGAGGTATGGCTCTAAGCCAAGAAGAAAAGATGCAGGAATGCTGGGACTCAACGAAGGTACATTGAATGTAGGCCTTGGAAGTGGGAGTACGATTTGAATAACCCTGACATTCTACATTTGATCAACTTCAACTGAAATTGAGGGAGGCCTCATTGGAAAGATAAACGCAGTAGTTGTTGCTGCAAGAGAAATAGATGTAAATCAATGTCAAACTTTAATACCAAAAGCTGACAAGGGAAAAACAGTAGAAGCATGAAAGAAATTACTTGTTTCAGAAATAATGGGAGAGCTACGAAGGGAATAATGTTCGGCAGTCTGTTGCCTTCTTGCCGTTTCCCTTTGTAATGCATCAGCAACAGCAGTTTCCTCTCTTAGAAATTGTTGCTGTCGTCTCTTCTCAGCTCTCTCGAAGACAATCATGGCTTTGGAATGTTCCTACTCTACTGCCTTGGCAGCTGCTTCATGAATAGGGTCTTCAACCAAGTCAGTAGCAGGAACAGTCACTTTCTTTCTCTTCCTTCTTGGCAGTGATACTACCGGCTCCTTTTCAACCCCCCTTTCTTTAACCTGGGGTTCAGATTCTTCAGAGGTAAGTTCTTTCTCCACTATTGTGGTAGTTGCCTCGTGAACAGGATTTTTGATTATATCGAATAAGGAGACAGCCACCTTTTGTCTCTTTGTTCTTTGCAAAGGTACTTCTTGTTCTTGCTCAACCTCTCTCTCTTCTGCCTGAGATTCAGATTCCTCACGAGGGAGGATTAGCTTCCGTTTATGTTTTTGTTGTTGTCTCTCTTTAAGAGTAGCTAAAGTTTCAGCTCTCTTGGGGGATTCTTCTTGTGGGGGCCCTGCACAAAAGAACATGAGTGTAAGGGAAACAAACAAAAGATTCAAAAGAAAAAAAGAAGAACTTGAAAATACTTACCCTTCTTCGAAGCAGCTCTGGTAACTCTAGCTGGAGGGGATGAGGCTGCAGGAGAAGTTGTGGTAGCTATAGAAAGGGAGGGAATGTTCTCAACTGTTGCTGACTTAGCCTTCGAAGGCACTTCTAACCCTATTAGCAAGTCATGAGGGTGTACAGATAGGCGCACTTCCATATTGGCTGTTGTAACACGTCCGCGGGGGGACCTCGCTACAGTTCGGACTCTCGACTTTGTTGCGGTTCTAAATCTGAACCAAAGAGTCCACCTCTGGCAAATTGTTTTGAAGAAAAACAGATTTTTGAAAAAGTAGTGCCAAACATGGACTGCTTTGCCAGATTACAGAGTCGCCACCTAAATATTTTTTAATGGGGGAATTTAGGAAACCCTGACTCGGTGCCGAAGGCCACGTGTCCGTCATCACCAAAGTGACTTGGCTCGGGAGCTTGGGTACGATCGGGGAAGGTCAGCTATGAGCACCCCCTTTCGCCCGGTCCGAAGACCGGCCTCTACTAACCGTGATATCCTTTTTTGAAAACATTACATGCTCTTATTCCGATTATTAGCCTAGAATTACTATGTTATGCGCGCAGCAAACAAGTATAGACTAGATCGCCTAATTTTGGAAATAAGCATTGCATATCCGTTTGTTTTGAAAATGCTTTCGAATTTGCTACTCGCAAGTAGGCTAAAAAACGGATTTCAATGAGTTTGTTCCAACTCAAACAATCCAACCTTCACCCACAGGCATTCAAACAGTTCATCTCATGTAAGCATTTAGCCGCATGGTAAGCATACTATCATGTTAACATTCACACGCATGCGATATGCTAAAGCATAAATACTTACATCGTACTCCGTGCCAAAACAATAACCCGGTTAGCAAACATGCATGACCTAGTTCATATTAAGTGGCTAATGCATCGCATACAGGGATGTAATCTAGACAGGCTCGGCTACCCTAAGCATGGCACATGAAATGCAACAACTATCACGTATTCAATTTTGGAATTTGAAATACAATGCAGTTTGCATGATGTGCCGAGCCCGATGCATGTAAACAAATGCATGAATGCACGCATGCATTGCATAAGGTATGCTAAAATAAGTATGCCCTAATACTAACCATAAAAAGCAGGTAAGTAAAAGGGAGAGAAAGAAGTGGGGATTGGAAGACATGCACCCACTCACACACACTTATTACATTTTTGCCCTCGCTCGGAGGGACCAAATAAATATTACAGTCCGAATAATAAATAAATTAAATAAATTATTACACAATTCTAATTATTAAAATCAAAGCAAATAAATAAATAAATGCAATGGGGCCTCAGCCCTGCCTTGGGATGTACGAGTGATGCGTGCTCGATCCGTCTTGCCCGGAAAACCCGTGTCATGGCACTGTTGCTTCTGCTTTTACTGTCCTGCCTCTCTAAAAATTCCCAAAGTTCTGGGATACCTTCCAAATGGTCTGAAGTACCCTACCGGCTGGAAGGAGTGGTCATCGGCTATTTGAGTTGTCCACCGGCTGAATATGGAGTTTATCGGCACAAAAACAGTGCCGATCGGCACAACAAACTGCCGGCCGGCAGAAAGTCCCTGCAGCAGACAGATTGACAGCAGCAGCAAGACAGCAATGCATGGCATGGGTTTTGGGAGACATGTAAGCATGGTCATTGCCTCCTATCATGCTTGGGGACTCAAGGAGGTAAGACTCTTGGTTCTTGGGCCACCAATGGTGCATTTCAATGCATGATAGCCCAAAGAACCAAGGTTGCATTTTGATGTAAATGCATGCAATACAAGCAAATGAAATCCAAAGCCTTATCATGTGTTGGTCCAAGGCCTTGGTGACCAAGAATTGAGGTGAGTTGCACCACTTGGAGTGTGAACTCCTCTCAATTCTTATGCTTAGTTTGACAACCCCAAACCAAGCCATGAGATGCATGTATGCAACATGGTTCAATAATGCAACAATGATGCAAGGATGCAAGGCATACCAAGTGTCATGCAACTAACACAATAGGCATTCAAAATGCTAGAGCATGCAAGGCACAAGTGGCATGTGGACATGGACCAATCAAGCCTAGAACTAGCATGTACTCAAGGCTTCATCAATCAAACATGCAACAATCATTATGTAAGCATGCAATGGTGGACTCAAGTCAAATGGGGCAGCCCTTAAACTAGCCCAAAAACAGTGGCAAGAGTGACCAATGAGCATGCTAATATGCAAACCAAATAAGGCCAAGTCCAAGGCACCAAAGGGAGCACACCTTACTACCATTAACAAGACCAAACATGGCATACACCAAGCAAGCAAAAACAGATTTCTAGCATGCGAAGAGACACCCAAATCCCCTCACATAGCACCCCAAAATGCATTAATCATGGAAGCATACACAAGGCCCATTCTTAGGCATAAAAGGACACACCTTTAAAGCATGAAAGAGATGACAAGCACGAACAAGTGGGCATGATTTAGGGACTGAAATATGATCTAAAATGATGCCAAATCATGAGATCAATGCAAGCTAAACATGCTAGAGACTCACACACCCCAAGATTTGCAAACTAGAATGCAAAACAAACATGTCAAGCATACTAAACATAATAAAAACAGTGGCCCACAGCCCTTTAACATGGCAAAATAATGCTAGCATCTCCATGAAACTAAGCTAAAAACATACTAAAATCATGGCCTCAAAGTATGGCATGCTTTTGAGCATAAGAAAGCATTTCAAAACAAGTATGAGAGACATGTTAGAGGTGACAAATCCGACCAAAAACAGAATTTAAACATGCTCCAAAACACTCAAAAAAACTCTTAAATGAAGCCAAACAAGACTATGCATACATGCTATTCTTTGAACCCAAAACAAAGGCAAACAAGGGATCAAGGGGAGAGGGGTGTCCCTCCCCTTTATGTGACTTTAAAACACCTCCCTCACCACTGAAAACCCACTGGTTTTCAGTGGTGAGAAGTCCAAGAACAACAAGTAAAAAGGGGCTTAAGCAAAGGCACCAAAAGTGGCCATACAAGGCCTAATAGGATGGACCTTTGCTCAAACCAAAAAGGGACCTTAAAGAAGGTTCAAGAACAAGTAAAAACAAGACTTTTTTATCTTAAACACAAACTCAAAAACACAAAGTAAAGAGGGTAGAAAAGGGTTGCAAGAATGGGGAATATAAAGTGATGTTCTTACCCTTGAAGATCCCTTGAAGAACAAGTGGTGCAGCCACTCTCTAATGCTCAAAACTAGTCCAAAACCAACACAAATAACCTTCCAAGTCTCTCAATCTCGAGCTAAGGTGTAAAGGTGTGTGTAATGGTGCAAAAGTGAGGTAAATCTACACTTTCAAGCCTAAAATCACACACACAAGAGGAGAGAGATGGAGATCTATGTATCTATAGATATATGACAGAGAAATATATGTATAAGCTCTGGTTTTTGCCTCCAAAATGCTAACCCTTAGCCAAGAGGAGGAGCTCTCCTCTTATAGGCATTGTAAAGCTTGTCAAACAAGCTTGGAAGGAGTGTATCCCCTCCATACACGTGTATGGAGGGGAGCAAAAGCTACAAAGCTGTCTGAAAATATCCCAGAAAGCAAGTGCACAGTAGTCGGCAGGGCAAAATGGTCATTTCGCCAAAAATAGTGCCGACCGGCACAAAATAGTGCCGACCGGCACAATATAGTGCCGATGGAAAAACCAGCCAGCCGGTGGCCTCTAGCCACAGCCGGTGGTATGTGGGGGTGCCTCACAAGGCACTCCCTGCCCTTCCAAGGCAAAACACAAGTGTTTGGTGCAAAACCAGACACAAAACGGTCGAGTTTGGAGGTCCTGAGGCAAGGCGCGCGGGCCGAGAACTCCGGGAACTCCAAACGAACACAAACATGGATAATCACCGAGTGTTCAAGCGGTGACGTCCAAGTCTTGAGGACGGTCAAAAATGGGGTGTCTACAGCTGTCCACCAGTTCTGGAATCTTTTTAAAACTAAGCCAGATGGGAGAAAATGGACAAATTGAAATTCATTCAATTCCTTCAGCAGTTTGAATATTGCTGCCTCTAGCTTTGATTTAGATATTCTCAAGTCTCTAGCCATAAGGTGGACATTCGAGAGACTGCAAAGTGGAACAGGTATCCCTTGAGTGAGCCCAAATTGTCTGGCAAACTGAGAAAGGCAGTACACCTCAGATTTGCATTTATAACCTCGAGGGTTTAAAGTGCCAATGAACAACTCCCTCGGTAGCAAAATTGAAGCCCACATATCTTTGTGTGGTGAGGTGGAGCACTCTTTATCAGCCAGAAAAGTTTGCAGCCAAGCAGGTCCTTTATTGGCATCAAAAGGACAAAAAAGGGAAGCATAAGGAGAAATAGGGAGTTGATAAAAGAAGGCAAAGTAATAAGCAAAAGAAGCAGGGTAAAAAACAATCCTAGCATACTTTTCCCCATAGGTGCTAGGATCCTGAACAAGGAATTTTAGGCATTTTTTATGCAAATCAGTGAAATAAGCAAAGAGCTAGAGTTGGAGCACCCAGAGGGGACCTCCTTGGTTAACATCAAGAGGTTTTTCGCAAAATTGGGAGCAAGCTCTATAGACATGACCTAAAAGATAAGAGGCAAGAGCTATGTGTTTTTTCAAGACAAGTGCCTTCGCAAGTGGAGCGAACTCAGGCATAATCCTCTGAGATGAGGTGTAAAAGAGAAATTTGCACAACCAGTATAAAATGAAGAAAAATAGTTCTCTGTCTCTCACGGGGCCTTTCCTTTTATTTTCAGCCTTTACGAAGTCACTGTAAGAAGAGTTTAAGGCTGGAAGGGAAAATTTGACAGGGAAGTCCGGGTAGTTGGGAGTAAAAGGAGAGCCATGGGGTGAAAGCCCTAAAAGATGGCAAATATCAAGAACAGTGGGGGCCATCATGCCGCACCGAAATTGGAAGAAATTAAAAGCCATTTTCCAAAAACATAGAGCAGTAGGAATTAAAAAGGGGTCCTCAGGAATGATGAACCTGGAAAGACGAAGAGCGTCGAGGATGCAGAGCTCCTGTAGGTCATCTTCTCTCGCAGGTACAACCCTATCATACCATTCCTCTCATTCGGTTCTCAATGTCGGCCAGCAGCGATGAGGCCGGGTCATTCTCCAATTGCTCCAGTCAAGCCCTCCTTCGTAGAGAAGAAAGTGATCCTCCAAACGAGGGTATAAAGTTGGGAGTTGGTCAGGGGCTTCCCGAAAGATGGGACTTAGGACGTACTCTTGTTGGTTGCTGTGGCGAGGAACAAAGAGACATCCATCTATGGCGCTTGACCCACCAGTTGTTAGCTTGGCGATTTCTTCATCAATGCATTTCTTCAAAGCCATGGTAGGGCTAATATGGTCGCCAGCGAGCACTTTCAGCGAGGAAGGATCCATTGATAGCAAGTAACAAGGAAGAGAGGGTTAACAGAAGATCGATAGGGTTTGTGTATTAAAAGAGCAAGTGATTTCAGAGCACGAAACAAAGGGGTGTTTAAAAGCTTTTGTGTCTGAAAAATATATTGCGTAAGTCGTTAAGTACTAGAAGTACGAATACGAAGAGTTTCCTTCAATATTGATACTTTTGGAGGGAAAAACACAGCCCAGATACTGAGGTTAGCTTCGAAGTAAAAAATTTGGCTTCGAAGCCAAATTTTGGTGCCAAAAGCCAAAAACTACGGCTTCGAAACGGAGAAGCCGGCTTCGAAGCACATTTCATACTCAAAAAAAAAATATATATATATATATATATAAGAATACTCAAGTGTTTGTTTTACTCCGAAAGGTTTAAAGACCTATTTTAGGTTTCTTAACGAAGGTAATGTCCTTCGAGGCAAAACTTGAGACTCTTTAAGGATAGGATTTGGTGTTCGAAACATCAAAACCAATGGTTGGTTCACAGAAAAGTTGTATGTGGAACTAAAGCAGCATGAACTGTTGTTCGAAACAAAAGATGGTCAATTTAAAACTAAATTGATTATACTAACCATGGTCAAATGTTGATTATGGTTGAAACACGCTTTAAGTATAAGATTGCTAGATTCGAAACATTGATTCTGATTGAAAATCAGCCAAAAAACTGTTAACTTTATTCCATAAATTGGAAAAGTTCATAATTGGTTCTTTGCAGTGTTTCATTTAAGACAATTGAGTCTAGGTTTGAAGGATGAGATTGTTCAGTTCAAAGTCTTGAATTTGCTTTTAAAGGCAAACAGAGACAATGCCGAACAGAGGAAAAGTCTTAATTATATTTAAGCAAAAGTGATTACATCGAATAACCCTATTTGGGTATAAACTCAAGCTCATAAAAATAAGGAATGGAATAAATAACAAGATCATGAAACTTAGTCCAACTATGATCAATGAATTTCTGTTCTTTCTTTATTCTATCCTCTATTTCTTCTAACATTGGCTGCATGAGTTGATGTGTTCTCACTTCATAAAAAAGCTCCTCAGCCTTTATTTCGAATGCCGTTTCTCTTAGTCCTTGTTCCAACTCATCCATTTCCAAATCATCCCAATACGCAGAATCCTTATTTTGAAAGTCGTTGTATTCTTCGACGAGGTTCTCTGCTTCATATTGAGAATGAACTCGGAGCGATGAAAGTTGATCCAAGGATTAAGTGGTGGCCAAAGAAGTGCGGTGCCAATGGAGAAGTGATGGAAGTTGGTCCAAAAACGTGTGAAGTTCTGCTTGAGCAATGGGGTTGAGAATGTGGCCACAAGTCAGAATATTACAAGCCCATCGAAAGTTCTTAAGGGGAACATCTTCCTCAAGAACATTGAAGGGTAGGTGAGAAAAGGCTCCAAGCAGGAGTTGGGCTTGCTTTTGTTGAGCTGGAGTAGGAGAAGGTGGAGGCTCGTAAGGAGGGAAAACTTTCTCTGCAGAAAGGGTAAGCCTCAACTTCTCTATCCAGGAAAGTTTTTGCGAAGGAGGAGGTATAAAGGCCCCCATTTCGAAAGAAAGAGGAAATTGAGGAGCATTGACACAATCAAGCCAGTCAGAAGGATGAAGCTTCGCCTTCTTGGCTAAAAATGAAGGGTTATACCCCTGTGCCTCTTCTGGACGAGGAACAGATCATACCATTTTTGTAGGCATGGATGATGTGTACCATGCCACGAGTAGATTGTCCTCTAAACTGCATCGACAGTCGATAGGCATGTAAGGATAAACCACCGAGCTTCGCGCATAAGAAGGAAAGTCCAACGGGTCGGTGAATTCGACAAAGTGATAGTTAATTCGCTCCCTTAATTCCCAGACCTCAGGTTCTGACCAGCTTGACCAGCCTGAAGCCCCGGAGGAATTTAAAGCCACAGCCTTATCCCATGCAGAGGATTGTAGAGAGGGGCCTCCTATGTCCATATTTGCAACCTTCTGAATCAAAGGACTAAGGGCAGTTTGTTCACAATCCAAGGGTGAATCAGAAGAAGAATTTCCCATGTCCATGTTTGTAACTTTCTGAATCGAAGGATTAAGGGCAATATGTTCGTAATCCAAAGGTTGGTAATTTGCAAAGGCATCCATGACCTGAATATGGAAAGGCGGGTAAAGGTGGCTAATGAATGCATGGAAGTTCTTTCGAGAGAAAACAACATCATCAGATGACTCTTCATGTACTTGATCAATAGAGAAGAAGTTTGGTTCAGTCATGAAAGAGATATTAGTCCGTTCGATTACTAAGGTGTTGGAGATGTTCCGAAGGTCGGAAACGAAATTAATGCAAGTAATCGTTAATGGATGACGGTTGTGTTTCCAGAATATAGACTCCATGCTATAGACACCCCATTTTTGACCGACCTTAAGACTCAGACGTCGCCGATTGAGTGCTCGGTGATGTTGCATACTATGCTCGTTCAGAAGTCTCAGAGTCGCAGCCGTGCGCCCTGCCTCCGAACTTCCGAACTCTCTTCTGTGCCTTGCCTCGGTTTGCGAACCAGACTCGATTTTCTCTGTTTTCTTTCCTGAGGGGAGGGAGAGGTCCCGTAGATCATATCTCAGTGGCCGTGGGCTACATTTTGTGGCCGTAGGCCATTTTGCTCATTTCGGAGCCCAGTTCTCGGTTTTCGGAGCCGTCAGGCCGTGTGCCTCGGTTCGGGACCACCCAACCATCTCCGATTCCTCCGGTTTTTGGCATGCATCTCATTTACTCCCTTTCAAGGGACACTGGGGTCTTGGATACCCACTTCGTGGCCGAATGCCACTTTCGGTGCTTAACGGCCGGTTTTCGGGCCCCGAACCTCGCGGTTTGGCCCCCGAGCATTCGTTTTGCATCGGTTTTTGTTCATTCTTGGCAGATACCTCTGTTTTATCATAACGAGGGACACTGGGGTCTTGGATACCCACTTCGTGGCCGAATGCCACTTTCGGTGCTTACAGCCTATTTTCGGGACCTCGAACTGCATGTTTTGGTCCCCGAGCATTCGTTTTGCATCGGTTTTTGTTCATTTTTGGCAGGTACCTCTGTTTTACCATCAGGAAGATCACTGGAGGGTGGGAGGCTAGTAATTGTCTGAGCGACCTGTTATGCTCTTCCGGCGCCCCCCGACGCCCGTTTTTCTCACTTCCGGGCTAATGTTGAACACCCTAGGGCCATTTTCTTCGAGCCAAAACCACATATTCGTGTTGTACACACATGGGAGGACCCTAAAAGTTCATGGCCGGCCAGTAATTCTTCTTTTCATTTTTGACCTCTCCTAAAAGTGGATTGTTGTTTCTCCTGGTTCAGAGTTGCCAATTTCCAACCATAGGGTCTTGTTGTACACACATGGGAGGACACCACCCTTTGGTGGCCGGCCAGTAATTATCACTTTCCATTTTTGCCCTTGGCCGGCCGGCCATGGGGGGTAGCCGGCCGGCCACCTCCAATAAAGGTGGCTAGCCGGCCAGCTTCCTTGGGATGTGAGCTTTCCAGCTGTGCCTCGAATTTCCCCCAAAAATATCTCTCCGGGGGACCCCCAATGGAGGGAAATATAGAGCTCATTTCCCTCCATTCCAAAAGGGGACAACTCTCTTCCCTTCTTGCACACATTAGTGTCCTCCCACCTCAAGAACACAAGGCACAAGTGTTGGTTGAAGCATACATATACATCCAACTCCATTTTCTTCAAGTTTTGGGGCCTTTTCTTCATCATCTCCAAGCACCACCAACACCACTTCATTTCCAGAAGCAAGGAGGAGTTCTTAAGAGGCTTAGAAGCAACTTTATTCAAGCAAGAGGTAGCAAAAGTGTTGTCTACAAGGGTGAGTCTCAAAATCCCTTTTTTATACCACTTTCTTGCTTCAATTCTTAACCCTACTTTCTCACTGTTTTGAGCCCTGACCTTAACTGAAAGTGGTCCTCTTTTGAGCTATTCTTGATGTTTGTTTAAGGGCTCAACTCTGTTTGAGCCCTCCATCTTGCACTTGTCTCAATATCCTCTTATATGCCATTATTTTGCATTGAATATTTGGCCTATGTGTGATCTGATTTGGAGCATCTCATGAACTGATATTGTGCTTATTTTGAGGCCCTCTTCAATGTTGAAGAAGGGCTCAACCTTGTTTTCATGCTCCACGTGCAAGTTGCTTTGAATCCATGTTTTACCCTTGTTTTTTTGCATGAAATATTAGGCCTATGAGTGATCTGATTTCGAGCATGACATAAACTGTGAGTGGGCCCATTTTGAGCCCCTCTTCAACATTGAAGAAGAGCTCAACCCTGTTTGGCCTCTCTATCATACACTTGCTTCATAATTTCTCATATTTACCGTAAACTTGCATGATTTATTTGACCTACATGAAGTCTGTTTTGGAGCATGTCATGAACTGTGAGTGAGCTTATTTTGTGTCCCTCTACAACATTTTAGAAGGGATCAATCTTGTTGGGGGTCTCCATGTTATACTTGTCTTTATATCCTCTTTGGCCCCCATTTTTGCATACTTTTTAAGCTTATCTAGCTTCTGATTTCAGCCATCATCAGTACTGAAAAGAGTCATATTTTGATCTTCTTGACATATTTCATTAAGGGTCTTTGCTGGTTTGATGAATGTTTAGGGTACGTCATGTTATAGCCTTATGTATCCTCAATCTTGCATAGCATTTTTACCATGTTTTCATACTGAGTTGGGGGATGTCATCTACTGTAAATGTTCATATTTTTAGTCCCTCTTCAGTGTTGTAGAAGGGTACTTTTCCATTTGAGCATTTCATGTATCACTTGCTTCAATACCCTTCTTTTGGCTCGTATTTTTGCATGCTATTGTTGCCTTATCTATGCTTGCTATTTAGCCCTTTTTGTGACTTAAAAATGCTATTTTGGGGGCTGCCTTGCTACTGTTTTGCATGTCATGTACCAATTATGCATGTTTAGTATGGCTATAGGCCATTCCGGGTGCTTATTATCGCGTTTCGGGACCATTCCGGGCATTTGGTATCATTTCCCCACCTTTCGGGACTGTTTTGCATCATTTGTAAGTGCTGAAATTCCATTTGCATGTTTGCATTTCGCATTTCGTATGTCATTTCATGCTTTAATCCATCGCCTCGGTTTGCATGCCCGTGTGCACGCATCTTGAGGCACTTCATTTTCATCCATCGGCCTCTTATGTGAGTGTGGCTGAGGCTCACTCATGTTAGTGTAAGTCCATTTTGCATTTTGCATATCATTTTAGTCTCATTGCATTGCGTATGCCATCGCCTCGGTTTGCACGCCCGTGTGCACGCATTTCGAGGCATCTCATTTTCAGCCGACGGCCTCCCGTGTGAGTGTGGCTGAGGCTCTCTCATGTTGGTATAAGTCCATTCAGAATTCTGTATGCCATTTTCACATCATTGCATCCCGTATGCCATTTTCTCGGTTTGCGTGCCCGCGGGCACACACTTCGAGACATCTCATTTTAGCCCCATTACATATCATTTCCATGTCATTTTGCATTCCGTATGCATCGCCTCTGTTTGCGCGCCCGTGGGCACGCATTTCAAGGCACTTCTTTTTTATCCGACGGCCTCTTATGTGAGTGTGGCTGAGGTCCACTCGTGTTAGTGTAAGTCCAATTTGCATTGCGTATGCCATTTCATGCCTTAGGATCATCGCCTCGGTTTGCGCGCCCGTGTGCACGTATTTCGAGGCATCTCATTTTCATAGCATTGTGTATGTTAGGATTGTATTTTAGTTGCATTCATGCATATCATGCATATTGCATCGTGTTCGGAATAGGAGTTAGCCCGGGCACGGGAAACGAGGCACGTGAAACGAGGCACGTTTCGTACTCCAAGTGACGGAACGGGTCTCAATTCCCAGGTCACCGACACTCCGGATTACCCATGATGGAGTTAGGTTTTGTTGTAGCATTCATCTGCATTGCACCCTTGTAGACGTCCCCCGAACGCCCCGGGAGGGTTAAGTCCCGTTCTGTTCATATTGGGGTCACTACAGTTCAAGGACTCAAATGTCACGGTTCTTAATCTTGAACCAAAGAGTCCAAATCCGGCAAATCGTTTTGAAAACAGATTTTTTGAAAGAAGTGCCAAACATGGACTGCTTTGCCAGATAACAGAGTCGCCACCTAAATATTTTTTAAATGGGAAATTTAGGAAACCCTGACTCGTTGCCAAAGGCCACGTGTCCGTCATCACCAAAGTTGGCTCGGGAACTTGGGTACGATTGGGGAAGGTCACATCGTGAGCACCCCGCTCGCCCGGTCAAAGACCGGCCTCTACTAACCATGATATCTTATTTTGAAAACATTGTGAGTTCTTGTTCCGGTTATTAGCCTAGGTTACTATGTGATGCTCGCAGCAAACAAGTATAGACTGGGCCGCCTGAATTGGAACAAAACATTTCATGTTTGTTTGTTTGCAAATGGTTTGATGGTGCTACCCGCAGGTAGGCTAAGACGCGGATTTGCCACCCTCAGGTGGGCTTAGGAAAACATGATTTTGCCACTATCTAGTGGGCTTAAAACAAACAGTCAATGATTTGTTCCACTTCAAATAACTCAACCTCCACCCACAGGCATTCAAGGCAGTTATATCACATAAGCACATAGCCTCATAGTAAGCATGCTATTCATGGCAACACTCACACGCATGCAAGGATGCTAAAGCATAAAAACTTACCAAGTACTCCAAGCCAAAAACGGAAGCTTATTAGAAATCATGCATGATCCTAGATATACGGGAATGCCTAATGCAACGCATGCAAAGATGCAATTATAGCAGGCTCGGCTATTCTAAACATGGCATGTGAAATGCTACAACTAACACGTATTCAATTTGGAATTGAAATACAAATGCAGTTTGTATGATGCGCCGAGCCCGGTGCGTGCAAAACAGATGAATGATGCAACATGCTGTCATACTGTATGCTAATTGAAGTATGCCCTACATCTAACCATTGTAAGCGGATAAATAAAAGGGAGAAAGAAATGGGGGTTGGAAGACATACATCACACTCACACACGCTTATTACAGTTATGCCCTCGCGCAGAGGGTCCGAATAAATAATAATACAGTCCGAAATGAAAGAATAATACAGATTAACTAATTAATGGACAAATTAATTATGAAAAAAAAGTAAAACTGGCATGCAAGCCAGGGACTGCCTTGCTTCTGATGGATGATGTATGCCGGGCTGCCTTGGCGCGGAAATCCACTGGGATGCCCAATCTAGCCTCTGTTTGCAATGTTTCTTGAAAAGCGCGCCCGACGTCGAAAAGTTGCTGATTCTGGATTTTGCTGCAACAGAGAGCAGGAGAGGGGCATAGCAATGTATTTCACAGATATACGCATGCCTCGATCCTCGTGCCACCAATCACGCATATCGATGCATGATGGCCGAGGAATCGGATTGCACAACTCAATATAGGATGAATGCAGATGAATGCTACAACAAAACCTAACTCCATCATGGGTAATCCGGAGTGTCGGTGACTTGGGAATTGAGACCCGTTCCATCACTCGGAGTACGAAACGTGCCTCGTTTCCCGTGTCCGGGCTAACTCCTATCCCGAACACGATGCGATATGCATGATATGTATGAAATGCAGCTAATATACAATTCTAGCATGCACAATGCTATGAGAATGAGGTGCCTCGAAATGCGTGCACCCGGGGCACGCAAACCGAGGCGATGGCCCTAAGGCATGAAATGGCATACACAATGCAATTGGACTTACACTAACATGAGAGAGCCTCAGCCACACTCACATAAGAGGCCGTCGGATAAAAATGAGATACCTCGAAATGCGTGCACACGGGTGCGCAAACCGAGGCGATGCATACAGAATGCAAAATGTCATGGAAGTGATATGTAATGAGGTTAAAATGAGATGTCTCGAAGTGCGTGCCCGCGGGCACGCAAACCGAGAAAATGGCATACGAAATGCAATGATGCGAAAATGGCATACGGAATGCAGAATGGACTTATACCAACGAGAGGACCTCAGCCACTCTCACACGGGGCCGTCGGATAAAAAAAAAGGTGCCTCGAAATGCGTGCCCACAGGCGCGCAAACCGAGGTGATGCCTTAAAGCACGAAATGACATACGAAATGCGAAATGGACTTACACTAACATGAGCGAGCCTCAGCCACACTCACATGAGAGGCCGTAAGATGAAAATGAGCTGCCTCGAAATGCGTGCCTGCGGGCGCGCAAACCGAGGCAATGTCATAAAAGCATGAAATGGCATGGAAAATGCAAATTGGGCTTACACTAACATGAGA
Organism: Camellia japonica; assembly: GCA_030407325.1. Taxonomy (NCBI): domain Eukaryota; kingdom Viridiplantae; phylum Streptophyta; class Magnoliopsida; order Ericales; family Theaceae; genus Camellia; species Camellia japonica. Next base: position 178,334,890 of record JAPPVO010000029.1, read on the forward strand.
GGGCCTCAGCCGCACTCACATAAGATGCCGTGAGATGAAAAAGGGGTGCCTCAAAATGCGTGCACACGGGCACGCAAATCGAGGCGGTGACATACGCAATGCAAATGACATACGGAATGCAAATTGGGCTTACACTAACATGAGAGGGCCTCAGCCGCACTCACATAAGCTTCCGAGAGACAAAAATGAAGTGTCTCGAAATGCGTGCACACGGGCACGCAAACCGAGGCATGGCCCTAAGGCACAGAAATGACATGCGAATGAGATGTGACATATGGCATATGGAAAATGCCAATTTCAGCAGCTAAAATGATGCACAAATAGCCCCCGAATTATGACAAAATTACACCCGATGCCCGAAATGCGATGTAATGCACCCGAAATGGCCTACAGCCCTACTAAACATGCATAATTGACACATGACATGTAAAACAGTAGCAAGGCAGCCCCTAAAATAACATTTTTTCAATACAAAGCAAGGCTAAACAACAACCACAAGTATGGCAAAATTAGCATGCAAAATGGGGAAAAAGAGGGGAATTACAAAGCAAGTAGTATATACAATGCTCAAACCGAAAAAAACAGTTCTACAACATTAAAGAGGGACCAAAAATATGCACATTTATAAGAGATAACATCCCCCAATTCAGTAGGTAGATAGGCTAAACATAGCATGCAAAATAATGAGCCAACAAAGGCTATAACATGAGGTACCAAAAGCATACACCAAACAACTTTGGACCCTTGACAAAACATGAAGAATGGGTCATTTTAAGACACTTTCCAAGCCTGATGAAGGCTGAAAACAGAAGCTAAGCAAGCCTATCAAAGCATGCAATTTTACGGAATCAAAGATGGTATTACATGAAGTGCCAAAAACATTCACCAAATGGCCTAAGCCCCTTAACAAAACGTGATGAGAAGGCCAAAATAAGACTCTTTCTAAGCCTGATGAAGGCTCAAAATAGAAGCAAAATAAGCTTAACAAAGCATGCAAAATGGGGCCAAAGAGAGGTATAAAGAGAGGCCATTCATGGAGGCACCCAAAAAGATTGGTCCCTTCTACAATGTTGTAGAGGGACACAGAATAAGCTCAATCTCAGTTTATAGCATGCTCCAAAAATAAATGCGTATAAGCTAAAAATAGCATGCAAGTTTACGGTAAATTGGAGGATTTGTGAAGCAAGTGGTATGTAGAAGCACCAAACATGGTTGAGCCCTTCTTCAATGTTGAAGAGGGGCTCAAAATAGGCCCAAAACCAGTTAGGGTCGGAGCCCAAAAACTCAAGCAAAGGGGGTAGAAAAATGATACAAAATAGAGCTAGAAAAGGGAAAATAGCAACTTACCCTTGAAGAACACTTCTTGGCTGCCTCTTGGACCAAATTTGCTGCCTTTTTAGCTGCTGGAAATCAGCTCCAAGTGGTGGAAATGGAGTGGTGATGGTGGTACTTGGTGTTGATGTAGAAATGGTAGAGAACTTGGAAGTTTTGAGCTTGGAAATGGAGAGGGAGAGGAGAGGCGTGTATGGAGCTCTCAAGGGGTTTTTTCCTACCCTTAAACACAGCTGGGAGCTGCTGTCATATGGCCAAGAGAGGGGTCAAAAAGGAGGGCCAAAAAGGTGGGAAAAATGCACCCAAGTATTCCCTTTAAAGATCTTTCCCTAATATCTAGATATTTTGAGGGCAACCAATGCAAAATCTAGATATTTTGAGGGCAACCAATGCATAGCTGGAATACACTCAATGAGAGGAATAGGGCCGGCCAGCTCACAGGGGCAAAATCGTCATTTTACAAAAGGGGTGGCTGGCCAGCTAGATAGATAAAAAAAAAAACTGCCGAGAAGACCACTGGCTGGTGGGTGCTATAGAAGTCCAAAAATGTCCATTCAAGTGTCCAAATTGAAGCCCCGGAAGTTATCTTTCCAATGGCGCAAACCTTGCATCAAAATTCCTTCTGTGGAAAAAGTTATGCCCGTTTCCGTGAAGCCGCGTAGATTCAGTCCAACCGGACTATAACCAACCATATCTCCTCCCCCCGGATTTGGACTTAGGATATTCTTGAGTGAAAAATGAAGCCCCGGAAGTAAGCTTTCCAATGGTGGTGGCCTCATATTTTAATTCCTCTTGTGCAAAGAGTTACGCTTGTTTCGGTGAAGCCGCGCAGACTTTTCTCCTTCCCAGATTCATGCTGAACCACTTTTGACCAAGCAGATAACTGGTTGCTGAGACAATTGCTGGCCTCCCACCCTCCAGTGATCTTCCTGGTGCTAAAACAGAGGTACCTGCCAAAATTGAACAAAAACTAATGCAAAACGAAAGCTCGGGGACCAAAACCGCGCGGGGTTCTGAAAATGGGCTGTGAGCACCGAAAGTGGCGTTCGGCCACGAAGTGGGCATCAGAGGCCCCAGTGTTCCTCGGAATGATAAAATAGAGGCACTTTCCAAAATTGAACAAAAACTAATGCAAAATGAATGCTCGGGGCCCAAACCGCGAGATTCGGGGTCCCGAAAATGGGCTGTAGGCACCGAAAGTGGTGTTCGGCCACGAAGTGGGTATCAGAGGCCCCAGTGTCCCTCGGTATGATAAAACAGAGGCACTTGCCAAATTTGAACAGAAACCGGTGCGAAACGAATGCTCGGAAGCCAAAACCGCGCGGTTCGGGGTCCCGAAAATGGGCCGTGAGCACCGAAAGTGGCGTTCGGCCACGAAGTGGGTATCAGAGACCCCAGTGTTCCTCGGAATGATAAAACAGAGGCACTTGCCGAAAATCGGAGAAATCGGAGATGGTTGGGCGGTCCCGAACCGAGGCACACGGCCTGATGGTCCCGAAAACCGGGAACCGGGCTCCGAAATGGGCAAAATGGCCTACGGCCACGAAATGTAGCGCACGGCCACCGAGAGATAGTCTACGGGACCACTCCTTCCCCTCAGGAAAGAAAACAGAGAAAATCGAGTCTGGTTCGCAAATCGAGACAAGGCACAGAAGAGAGTTCGAAAGTCCGGAGGCAGGGCGCACGGCCGCGACTCTGAGACTTCTGAACGAGCACAGTATGCAACATCACCGAGCGCTCAATCGGTGACGTCTGAGTCTTAAGGTCGGTCAAAAATGGGGTGTCTACAACCCTATATTGAGTTGTGCAATCCGATTCCTCGACCATCATGCATCGATATGCGTGATTGGTGGCACGAGAATCGAGGCATGCATATATCTGTGAAATACATTGCTATGCCCTTTTCCTGCTCTCTGTTGCAGCAAAATGAGGAATCAGCAACTTTTCGGAGTCTGGCGCACATTTCGAGATACATTGCAAACAGAGGCTAAATTGGGCATCCCAGTGGATTTCTGCGCAAAGGCAGCCCAGCATACATCATTCATCAGAAGCGAGGCAGCCCCTGGCTTGCATGCCAGTTTAAAGCTTTCTTAGTTAATTTGTTAATTAATTAGAAATCTGTATTATTCGGACTGTAATTTCGGACTGTATTATTCTTTCATTTCGGACTGTATTATTTATTCGGACCCTCTGCGCGAGGGCATAATTGTAATAAGTGTGGGTGAGTGTGATGTATGTCTTCCAACCCCACGTCTTTCTCCCTTTTATTTACCCGCTTACGATGGTTAGATATAGGGCATATTTCAATTAGCATACAGTATGACAGCATGTTTGCATCATTCATCTGTTTTGCACGCACCGGGCTCGGTGCATCATACAAACTGCATTTGTATTTCAATTCCAAATTGAATACATGTTAGCTGTAGCATTCCATATACCATGTTTAGAATAGCCGAGCCTGCTATAGTTGCATCTTTGCATGTGTTGCATTAGGCAATTCAGTATAGTTAGGATCATGCATGATTTCTAATCAATTCTTGTTTTTTGGCTTGGAGTACTCGGTAAGTTTTATGCTTTAGCATCCTTGCATGCGTGTGAGTGTTGCCATGAATAGCATGCTTACCATGAGACTATGTGCTTATATGATATAACTGCCTTGAATGCCTGTGGGTGGAGGTTGTGTTACTTGAAGTGGGACAATTCATCAAATGTTTGTTTTAAGCCCACTAGATAGTGGCAAAATCATGTTTTCTAAGCCCACCTGAGGGTGGCAAATCCGCGTTTTAGCCTACCTGCGGGTAGCACCATCAAACCATTTTCAAACAAACAAACATGAAATGTTTTGTTCCAATTCAGGCGACCCAGTCTATACTTATTTGCTGCGAGCATCACATAGTAACCTAGGCTAATAACCGGAATAAGAGCATACAATGTTTTCAAAAACAGATATCATGGTTAGTAGAGGCCGGTCTTTGACCGGGCGAGCGGGGGTGCTCACGAAGTGACCTTCCCCAATCGTACCCAAGTTCCCGAGCCGAGGCAACTTTGGTGATGACGGACACGTGGCCTTTGGCAACGAGTCAGGGTTTCCTAAATTTCCCATTTTAAAAATATTTAGGTGGCGACTCTGTATCTGGCAAAGCAGTCCATGTTTGGCACTTCTTTCAAAAATCTGTTTTCCAAAACGATTTGCCGGATTTGGACTCTTTGGTTCAAGATTAAGAACCGTGACTACGAATCGAGTCCGAGCTGTAGCGAGGTCCCCCTCGGTCCTGTTACAGTTTCTGGCGACTCTGCTGGGGAGTTAGAGAACTTGACTCGAACTCATGATATCTGTTTTTGATTACACTTGTGTGTTTCTTTGCATTGCATTTGCATCGGTGCGCCTAGGACACCGTGTTTGCCATATGCCATTCCCGAACGATTTGCCGGAGGCTTGTCTTGTCAAGGCATGTCCATAAGGCTGATCGGCTCTGGGCTCTGACAGCATGGGAACACAAACCCCGGTTTTACCGGGGCACCCTTTTTGACCATTCGACCTAGTGCATATTCGGATCCATAGTGACCATTCCAAACTAGGACAGGTTGCTTACCCGTTTATAGGTTGTTTGAAACCGCTGCGTGCGTAGTGAAACCCTAGCTCCTGACAAAATAGGACAGGGAAACCCTACCCCCAACATAGGGGTGTTTTGGCTCTCACTTATCTGTTATGTGCTTTAGAGTGCGTCTCTACAGGAATGCATGTATCAGCCTATAAGTTTGGGTATCAGGCCTGCGGGCATTATTCAAGCCTGCGGGCATCAGTAAGGCCTACGGGCATCAGTCAGTATCTGAGAATCAGTTGTCTGCGGATATCCGATTCAGTTTTGGGGGACAGTGAAATGGGAACAGTGATCAGTGATTCAGGACAGTGTATTTTCAGCTTTTCAACTGCGTGTTGTATGCCCGACTGTGTGTTGTGTGCATTTAATTTAAGCTGTTATGCTGCCCGTTTTTCTGGTTATTTATTTCCTTTTTGCTTTATTATCTTTTTGCTAGGGGCAGTTTTTAGCACGATTGCTTCCGAACCAGTAGATACTCCCCAAGCACTTCTGACACGAGGTCGCCGACTCAACCGATCCGAGATCTCGTTGACGGACATCCAGTGTTCCACTCTCTACCCCCAGTTGCCAAAAGAAGGCCAAGGAGGCGCAGTGTATCAGAGCAGGGATTACCGGGACAGAGGGCTACCTTGACAGTAAACAGCCAGGCTGAGATTTTTGTGTCTGCCATAGAAGTACATTTACCAGTTATCCCGATGGAACAGCAGAATACATCAGTGGTAGAGGCGATGATGCGCCAGATGCAAGAAAGTATGAGGCAGATGCAAGAGGATTCCATCCGTCAAGCGGAATTTTCTAAACAACAAGCCGCAGTCATGGCCCAGCAGGCCGAGCTGATTACTAGGCTGCAACAGCAGAATGCAGCCTCTACTTCACATCAGGTTCCTCCTCCACCAGCGGCTCCACTACCCGAGCAGGCACCTATGGGCCAGAATACCTTGCCAAATCCTCCGAATCCTCAGAATACCCTGCCCAAACCCTCAGAATACCCTCCCCAACACCAGAACACAGACCCTACCCAATGTCCAAAACATCCAGGAGGACACCCCATTCCAACGGGCTGGCTCGCCCCCCCCTACTTCTGCCTCAACTGTCCAAGAATCTTACACCCAACCACCCGGACTCTCCTTTGAGTTCGAGTAGATCATACAGCTCTGAAGCTGAGTAAGCTGGAAAAACTTTTCAAGAAATCGCAGGGGGTGAAGGCCATCCCAGACATCGAAGATGGGTACACCGATGTGGCCGTAACATTGCCAGACAGATTCAAGATGCCACAGATTGACCGTTTTGATGGGTCAGGGGATCCTATGGTCCATCTCCGTCTATTTTCAGACATCCTGAGGCCAATGGGCCTAACCCGACCGCAAAAGCTTTCTTTGTTCGGCAGAACTTTGTCGGGGGTAGCGGCCATCTGGTATGCCAAGTTAGAAGATGATGTGAAGAGAAATTGGGATGAGATGGCTGAGGCCTTCGTGGCGCAGTACTCGTATAATACACAGATCGAGATTACAACACGTGATCTCGAAACGACGAGGCAAGAACCCAAGGAGTCTTTCTCCGATTTTGTAACTCGGTGGAGAGCAAAGGCATCGATGATGACCTTGAGGCCAACAGATAAAGATCAATCCGGATGATTGTGCGCAATCTCCAACCGAGTTAATGCAGAAGATGATTGTACTCCCTTTCCAACTTTCTCTCAGATTTACACGAGATGGGGGTACAGATCGAAGATGCAATGAAGCAAGGTTGATCGATCAGGACCGAGAGCAGCCCCGAAGGACATTCAACCGCAATAACAACGCAGGCCCGAGTGGCGCTGCAAACACAAGGACTTCTGAGGTCGGTATGGTCACCACCACTCCCCTTCTCAACCAAGGCCCCGCGGCGGCCACACCCTTTTCCAGTACATCAGAGAGCAGTAACCAAGCCTCGAGATTTCAACCCAGAGCCAAAGAACCTTACTCCACTATACATGCCTTTGTCCAAGGCTCTCGGGGTGTTAATCAAAAAGAAGCATCTGACACCTTTAGAGCCGAGGCCATTGCCAAATCCACTCCCTCCCTCTCATGACCCAGCAAAGTACTGCGCGTACCACCAACAGCACGGTCACGACACCGACCGTTGCTACAGACTGCGTCACGAGATTCAAGACCTTATCGTTGAACAAGAATATCATTCTACCCCTCCCGAAAAACCCACGTTACAACAATCCCCTCCCACCACACAACCAAGCCCCTCCTCCCAAAAGAGTCAACATCATCCAACTGGGGTCGTATCCTACGATCCTAGTGTCTATATTACTCCCTCTCACCTACCCAAGCCGGAGGTGATCCTTCCTGATTGCACTGACTTGTGCATGTTGGACACCTTCACAACCCAATCTGAGCCAGTGGTGGTAACCACCGAAGATGGAACGAGGCAGTTCAGAGAAGAGCAGAATCGTTGAGTCTGGGATGGAACAGTCTGGGAATCTAGCTGAAGAGCCTATGATCCAAGCGAGTACATCTTATCAGTGGGCCAGTCTAACTGAGTGTAGGGCTGCCAGAAAAAGCTGAGCTGTGTATGATTCGGGGGGGACAACTTGAACAAGGGGCAGATGATCTGACAACAGTGGAAGAGGACTTTGCCAACTTCCAGTTCTTCAACGACCAAGAATCAGGGGATGCTGCAATCAACTGGTTCGACTATGAGGAGTCGGCAGAAGTCACTGGGTATTAGATGATCAGCCAGATGCTGCAGATTTTCAATCAGAACAGGGGCCCGGCAGGGGCGAGAGTATCAATGATGGCCGGAAGGGCCGAGAATCAGAAAGGAATTGCCGGAGAGCGCCGGTACAAAGAATT